>CM024240.1:107646516-107769030 GCA_013421045.1 Propylea japonica | reverse complement strand
TTTTAGGTTCGAGCCTTAATATCCTGAAGTTTGTCACACTTACTGCCATCCTTATGTAGTGAACTTTCCAATACCGAACGTATGTATAACGAATTTCTCTGTATAACGAATTTCGTACAAGACGTTGCACTCTGACTCCAAATTCCATGTTAAAATTACCCTCTACAACGAAGTAAATCTCTCTATAACGAAATATTCAAATAACATCGCTCTTTGAATGGGTATTGGAAAGAAGGTATAAGGGTGGGTTTTTTCCGAAATTTTTCGGGACGTACGTAAGGAATCCCGACGTTAAACTAAATCATTACGGCGGGAAGAGAGAAACTTCTAAAACAGTTTTAAATAAACCACCCTGGCTGTTTGGTTTAAATCTAACCATTATGCTAGTGTGAAAAATTGTGCGAAAATGTCTAAAAGCAAGTGCTTAAGTTTGAATGATAAACTTAAATTTATCAGTGAAGTCGACCACTATATGCCGACTATAGTAACAGATTTTCTGTATAACGAAATTTCTGCATAGCGAATTTTTTGCGGATTTAGCGCTTTCGTTATAGGGAAGTTCCACTGTGAAGTTTTTGAAATTGAAAGTACAATTTTTTTATCGCCAATCTAACAAAAGTATGCCAATTCTCCGGAAGGAAAGGATGATCTACGGAAATTCTTCATCATTAAACAGCAAATTCCATTCCGCGAATAAAATATGCGGAGGTAAAATCCACGTGTTCATAAATTGATAAAATCGATTCAAATCGGAAACAGGAACACCTTGAGACGCCAATTCAGGCCAGTAGAAGTGAAGTAATCAAACCGTCGTTACGAGAACCGTCCAGGCTCAATTACCAGCTAATGGATAGTTGGATCAATCATCTCGCTTCTTTAATGAATGGACTCGCAGCAGTTTCAGAATTTGTGATGATGACATCAGAAGAAGCGTCTTCGGAAATTCGCTTCGATGACAGATTTAGCCGAATTTGGCCCGCATAGGATCCGCCTACGAAGGACTGGTGACGCTAGATACATACAGGGTTTCCTTTTAAGTGCCTATAAGACGTTTTTTGGAGAACTAGTGAATATTTCGTTCTGAAATTCTAGGAGGAGCCTTGTTGTTGAAGGAACCTAAAATATTTTCAAGTCGACAGTGTTGCCATGTTTATCTCAAACGCATATCTACTTTCTTATTTCAAATGCAACTACCTATATTTTATTTATGTATCGATTCAATACCAATTCGCAGTAAACCTACTAAAAAAATTCTCTGGCATGCACTGTTGCCAAGTTATGCACACACAACAAATTTTCAACATCTGCATTTCAGGTTGGCAATGCAATATCCAGATTATTTTCTATGCGAGCGGAACCAATTCACAGTAGTCTATAGTAGAGAAGTCATGCATTCATGTGGATTCAGATAGAATATTAAAAAATAAGATGACAAGTTCCCATAATTTTTCCTAGCGGCCGTCCCTACGAAGATACGACCTCCTAAATGACACCACTGGAAATTAATTTTAGTCGAATAAATTTCAATTAGTCACTTCTTTTATTATTTTTTTCGAAAACGGTTCATTTTATCGATACTGAACCAGAGTAGCTTTTCTGTAGCTTAAAGTTCAAGGTATCCAAATTTGTTTTTAAGCACCTTATCATACACGGTTTAAAAATGAAAGCATTAAAATGTACAACCCAGTCTGCCCCTTATAAACTGAACAAGTTGATTGAAATTTGTGTGCGGCGATTTAAGAGGTCCTAATTCTATTAACCATATCAAATTTTCATCAAATTATATCGAGTTGTTTGAAACTTATTCCACTAAAATGGATTTCCAGTGGCATCATTTAGGAGGTTGTATCTTCGTAGGTAGGGCCGCTAGGAAAAAATTATGGGACCTTGTTATCTTCATTTTTATGTTCTATCTGAATCCGAGAGATTCCCGACATTTTCCTGGACACCTTGTATGTTTCACTATGATTAAACATTGATTTATACATATTATGTGTGTGTATAGATCAAAAATGTTCGATTTAAGAAGTGTGGACTAATTAGTGTTATGTGATTTATTTTCCTGCATACCTAATCAAATTTTGCTTGGGAATCAATATCAATTTTTCGTCCTTCGGATCAAATTATACGAATTGAAGAAAAATAATTTTCTTTACCTTCCTCCTATTGAAATCATCAAATGATAAAATTCTCAGTATTATCAGAAACAACAAGAAGATTCCCAGTATTTGTGTTATTTACAAGTAAACATTGTACAGAATTGAATATTCGAATGCTCCTAAACAAATTCGAATTCAAAGAAACAGAAAAAATCATTATTCAATTGATAGAAATTAGTCACCAGTGAAACAATCAATGAAACTAAATTCAACCATAAAGTAAAACATCACATTTACCTAATATTCCAAATGAAAATTTAGTGTTGATTCAAAGAATAGAAATTCCCATAATCTCTTTTCTCCACCATTTATTCTTGCAATTGACAAATTGCCATCTATGTCAGTTTTCTCTTTCTCATCATAACTCGATGAAAATTTCCATGAAATGACATAAGCTGAACCACAAGGGAACAATAGACCTAAAACCAAACCCCGTTGAAAGACATTTCACCGCTCTGTTATTGGGATCGACTTATCTTCGGTTGAAAACGATTTCTTTGTTTTCACATGCAGACAATGCAAAAGTTCTCGCGGTGAATCGAATATTAGCCGAGATTCCACAAGTTTTAATGAATCAATTTCACCTCGTTTCAGGTGCAGTTCTCTGCGGCAAAACGCCCGCCGCATTATAATTGTATCAAAAATTGTTACAGAATCGATTTTTAGTTTTCCTGGCATTTTTCAGCTTTCAAGAGGAAAATGTAGCGACGGGATATAGATAAAACATTCCAACATTTAAATCAACCGTCTTTATACCAAAATTCGTCGCAATAGGAAAACGGGAGGGAAATCATGCTGCCATGTCTTCTGAGATGGTTTGTGATGACATTTAATACGAAAATAACTTGAATATCTCTGGTTTCTAACCAATAAAGAAGAACAGACTAGGAAATCCAGAGGGGACGTCCTAAAAGAGCGTACAAATATTTCCTCTAATAACGTAGCAAATTCGTTCATTTTGTCATCCTTGTACAGCAGAATCGAGCGATAATATCAGAGATTCAAAAAAATTTCATTATTAAAGTCCGTTCACGAAAGGTTGAGCCGTCCATTGGCCATGAAATTTGGCAAATTCCACTGTGTATATTGGTATTTTAGGTTATGTATGGTGTTATTTTCTTGTCAGATCAATACGCAATGTTGTCAATATTGCATAGTTCTCCTGATAACTAGCGAGCTCGTCGGACGAGGCCAGGTACATTCGGCAACTTTGACTTTATTTTACGTTATGACAGCAAATACTGCCAACTTCAGATAAATAAACAAACGCCTACTTTGCGCTCAAACTTTCGTGAACGGACTATAAGATGGTGGCCATTCGGCATCGGAATTCTAGTTATATAATATATATATAAAGTATAAATTCTGGATTGAAATACATTCTCATTTCGCAGGAGACATACTTTTGACATAAAAAAATTCTTTGTTCTATGTTCCAGAAGTGCTCTGACATTTCACGTAGTGCTTCTGAATACTTTGTGTAAGGTTGACGTGGGAATTGCACATTGAAATAGCTAAATTGAGCATTAAAATAGGTCATTAATGTTCAATTTCGTATACCTTAAAATCACCTTTTATTTCGAGGTCGGGCGGAAAAATAATTAACTAATTCAAAATAAAAGAAGTCAACTCAAACAATCTGTTACCGAAAATGAGTAAAATCCATGGACGCTACCAAAAAATGGCGTTCGCTCCCCCCACTTGAGCTTGACACATATTAGGCCCTTCTATTTGAAGCTGCATCACTTCCAAACTGATGCAAAATCAGTTGATCGCGTTCAATTTCACAATATTTTGATTTTTAAACTGATGCACATCACTTCAAACAATGTTGCTTCTTCTGACAAAATCAGTTAATTTCCACAATCAGTTCAGTTAATCATAAAAATAACATAACCTAACATTTTGAAGAAAGTTTACAATTAACATATAACATAACAGAAAGTGAATTATTATCTTCGGTTTTCATTCCTAGTAATGAATAATTCCTATTACTTTTAGAATTTCATTCCGAACTATCGTCGATAATCCTATTTGGTACTCGGATTTCAACCTTATCGTTTTGTTGATTTTCATCCGAAGAAGGCATGTTCTATTTGTCAAAATCATTTCACTTCCAATTGAAGTGATTTCGGAAATTATTCAGTCAAATAAAAGCTAGGATTGGTACCTGTTCCGTAACAGTTCGCCTGTGCTGAACGTGGCCAATGAAGGATTCTCCACAGACAGAATTATTTTGCATATCCTACATATTATCTTCGGTAGTAAAGAGCAAAAGCAGCACTTTCCTTTAAGAAAATTCAATATGTACTTAGCCATGGCAGGTGATTCGACATTAACGGGCGCGCCAATGGAATCATCACCATTTGTCATAGCCTGCCTCCATAACTGTGTCGATACAATGGCGAATTACGCAACAATTTTCGCGAACATCAGAGCAAATAGTTGATCCCCCATTATCTTCTAGCATCTTGATCTATTTACGTTTGGCAAGACGTATTCGGAACGTAACAATTGCAGTTCCGCCGGTCTATTTTTGTCGCGGATGGCATGTTCTTGTTTCTTGGGAAAATGTCATACCAGATCTAGTTAATGAGATTTTTGACGACGATTTTTCATGTCTACGTATACGCGAATCGAGTTTTAACGATTGTAATTTTAATTGGGTCCGTTATGAGGTTTCATGTTACCTCCAATCTTGCCAAAATGTCGCTGATGTAACCATTATCTAATTGTTGGAGTTTGGTCGGTGCGGTGTTATTTTCATCGAGGGCGATTAGTGTTTGAACTTTACTTGCGTGATTGGGTTCTTTTTTATGGTGACGTTTCCTTATTTGATGATATTATTGTAGTTGCTTGTCATTTTTGTAGCTGTTGTTCGAAGCTATTTGATTTCACAGTTATATCTGCAGACTAAATGTATTCTCTTACTCTCTAAAATATGACTTCACAAAACACACTTGACATTATTAAAGTCTAAACAATAGAATTTTAATTTCGGCTTCGTAATGGCCTCGGTTATGGCCAACTCTAGTGGCCCTTTTAACATAGGAACTCTAGTACACGGTGATTTTACTGATTTTCGTAACCTAATTTTTCTCGAAAGGCGATGAATATTTTTTATTCTTTTGACGGTTATTTGGTCAATGTCGACTTGAGATGTGCGTAAAAGTCGGAGAAAAGAATTAAGACGCCAGGCGTTGCGACGCTATCATTTCTTTTTCCAGGAACATAATTTAATTATGAATGTTTCCTCTGATACATTTTTTCTTCTATTTCTTACTGTCACCGACCTGCAGTACTATTTGCCACTGGCCGTCTGTTAGCACAATAACTTTCGAAGGAATTGTCCTAGAGGCTTGAAATTTTCAGGATGAGTTCCGATCCCATATGGCTCGTTTAAGTTCGTTAACCAGCCAAATCGTACTGGGTTTTCCATAAATATGGCCATTCGAAATTTTCGTTCTTCAATATCTCAGAAAATACGAAAACAATCGGAATGAAATGTTACCGCCAAATGCAAGATGCTCATAACAAGCCTCATGCAAAATGGTGTTGGCCATAGTAAAAAGAACAGAACCATAAAAAATTCAATTGGAATATTGAAAAAAAAACTTCATATTTCCATAAAAAGAATATCCGATTAGAGTGACATTCTTTTTGTAATGGAGTTCGGTGTTCTGAATGTTCCTTCAAAATTTCGTTGCCATAGTTTTTAAGTGAAGTATAGAAATTCAATTGGAATATTGAAAAGAAAAATCTTTATATTTCCACACAGGATATACGATTCGAGTGAATTTTTTTCTGTGAATGAAGATTGATATCCTAACATTTTTGCACAATTTTGTGGCCTATTTTGTTTTAACAGAACCATAGAAAATCCAATTGAAACATTGAAGGAAGAATCTTAATATTTTATATTTCCATAACAGAATATCCGATTCGAGTGTCAGTGTGAGAATTATTTTGAGGATGAAACTATTATAATGAATGTTTCATGCAAAATTTCAAGAGGTTGCATCATCAGAACCATAGAATTTAACTTTTGTAATTATATTTTTTAAATATTTCGTTTTTCAAATAATTTTCAGAATATAATTCCGATTGTGCTGAGATTCTGTAATTTTATATTTGTTATCAATCTCATATAAAATTGTGAGGTAATAGTCTTATTGCTCCACCAAATGACGAACGCCCAAAAGGTGCTGAGGGCTTTTTTTAAATATTTCTTATCATCGATTTGGCAACTAGGTTTACAACGGTGTTGCCAATCTGTCTGCCTTACAATTGAGGAAGTGGTACTAAATTGTCAAAGTGAAATATACCCAATAAAAATATTTCTCGAAATAAGGAACCTGCAGCTTTGCTGTCGATATTCTATGTGCATATTATCATGACAGTTTATTACAGGGACTGCAT
Organism: Propylea japonica; assembly: GCA_013421045.1. Lineage (NCBI taxonomy): Eukaryota > Metazoa > Arthropoda > Insecta > Coleoptera > Coccinellidae > Propylea > Propylea japonica. The sequence continues at coordinate 107,762,452 of CM024240.1, read as the reverse complement.
CTAGTTGATAAAAATTATGACTCTCTTCCGTTTACATCTCACCGATTCCATCTTATTTACTGAGCAAGATGTAAAAGTCTAAATTGGATTTCAACTGCTACGCTTTCCAAGACGGTTCTAGAGTTATTAACTGAGAATGGGAAGGGAAAATGGAAAAATTAGGATCTCGGTGCGAGATGCTATTCATTATATCGTCTCCTCAGAGATTGCTGAATTTCTTTTATGTCTTTCAAAGAGGAATTATTTGAGTATAAAAAAATTCGGATCGCTTGACGCCGTCTTTAGTAATCGCCTCGGATGGAAATTGGTTCGTCTTCGGCAACATAGTTTTTCAGAAAACTACCCTCTCTTACGTTTTGTTTGTACCTAATTTGTATTGTAGCAATTTTTAGTTGCCGTGGAAATTTTGTTGTTTTTCCTTCTATTTTTCAATTCACTAAATTGTGAATTGGATATAACTTTAGCCTTCTAAAGTAAATTGTTTTTTACGTAACAAGTCGGGAAAGTTGGAAGAGTAGACAAAATTATAGGACCAGCCGTTACGTACCGGGTGTCCTAAATTCGTTGTCTAGTGAGAGGATCTCAGAAACCCAATGAAATAAGTGGCATATTTTCGGTCTAGATTTTTGAGAGGATCATTTGGCGAAAACCGCAACCTTTTAAGTCAAACCGTTTTCGACCTATTAGAGAAAATTTGAAACTGGCGTCAAATGAAAAGTTCTCTTAACTTCTTTATTACTGAAGTTATAAACATGAAACTAAAACATTATACAGACACTATTTTCAGTAGAATTCATTGAAGTAATCAATTATTTTGAATTTCATTTGTTCGAGCTCTTCGGGTTTCTGAGATTCGCCCCCCCCCCCCTAGACAACGAATTTTAGAAACCCAGTACAGTATTTTTTCGGTAACCGTGAGGATCACCATCGAATTGCGATACAGACATGCCACCTTTTGATAACTCATTTTTATGAAACTGTCAGCAGTTATTTCGTCAACTGCATTCATTGAAATTATATTTTCTTCCCCGGACTATAGTCCGGTCTATTTAGACATTCGAAGTTACATAAAGTCCCAACAAGCTGAATTTCTGTGAAGTTGTTCAAAACATAATTATAAACAATGTCTAAAAGCTCCTCATCATTCCCTTGTGAGGAAAAAATTTTATTCTAGGTCAAATGTAAAAAATGAGTTTTTTTCGCGATTTTCAGCAAAACGGTAAGTTTTATCATAAAAGTACCTCAGACAAAATTGTAGATCATAAATAATCTATAAAAAATGTATCAATACTTTTTTTCTTACGAGCCACCGTTTTCTGAGATATAACGATTCAAAAAATATAAAAGTCGTCATAATATGCACACGTTTCCATGCCACCTATGAGGTAGTGTACTTAGCGCGTAGTTATAACTTTTTGAATCGTTATATCTCAGAAACGGTGTCTCGTAAGAAAAAAGTATTGATACATTTTTTATAGATAATTTATGATCTAAGTACAATTTTTGTCTGAAGTACTTTCATGATAAAACTCATCGTTTGCTGAAAATCGCGAAAAACTCATTTTTTGACATTTGACCTCGAATAAAATTTTTTCCTCACAGGGAATGATGAGGAACTTTTAGACATTGTTTATATTATGTTTGAACAACTTCACAGAAATTCATATTGTTGGGACTTATGTAACTTCACTTTCATTTATTGGTCTAAATAGACCGGACTACTAGGCCGGCAAGTGCTACTTTCTCAGAGAAAAAGCGTCCGGCAAGCGGGAACTTCCCGAAAGAAATCATTTCGGTCTATTCAATCACTTTGTTTTCTTCTTGATATCAGAATATGAAAGTATACCGCGAAAATTTCTACTTTTTGTGTAAATTTTATAAAAAGTAGATGGGCCTAATGACCAAAAAAGATTTTCATTGAGAAGAACAGAACGATAGTTGTTGTCCAGAAAACAAATTGATATAAGTCATCTTTGCTGAATTTAATATAATGTCAAAATTTTAATTATCCACTTAGTCTGTATCGTTAATTGAAGTTGTGCGTTAAAACTTCAAGATTAACCCTTGGATTTTCTCTAACAACATGCCTTTAAAAACTTTTGAATACCCACTTGTCGGTAAAAAATATCAATATATCACTATTATTCCCACAATGAGAAACCCCCTTTGAGTTTAACGATTTACCTTTGAGTCGAACATTCCACCAACCCAGTAAATAAAAAAAAATCTCAAAAGCCATCGACATAATATTAGGCCACATGTTCCACTTCACCTTCAGCTTGAAAAAATCAACTAATCCGAAGAAAAAACACTTGAGAACCCTGCTCTAATGTCACATATCGACCCCTTGAGGGTTGGTCTGTAACAAAATCCTGGGGCCTGAGGCAATATTACGAAAACCATTCATAACGCAAACAGAGGGGAACCGAGCCATCGAAGTAGGCAGTGATCCGTTTTAATTACCCTGGAGGTTGTGTAAGATGATGCTTTTATGGTTTTTCTTAGGTCGATCGCAGTCGTTGCAGTATTGAGATAAAGAAGCGACTTTGGGGGATGAAGGTGGTTACTTTGTCTCTCATGATAGAAAGATCAGTGTTGTCATAAATTTTCGTGGGTTACACGCCTATTTTTCACACTTGATAATACTTATGGTGGAAATTTATGTAAAATGAATGGTGTCAGTCCCTTGTCTGAGGTTGTTTCAAGAGTGTAAGAAAATAAGGACAAAAATTGAACTTAGTAGTACTTAACCAAACAAAAAATAGAATCTCAAAAATGTTTACTTAAACAGAATATCTCAAACTATATGCAAAAAATTTAACAATATATCCCTGAAGAAAATTTAGGGTACCCATATTTCAATTTTTATAGAATGGTTTCCCGTTTCGGGATCACACACCTCTGAATATGGCCTCCCAAAATCGTGTGATGTCGACATCTCTGAAAATTGCGTATTACCAAATTTTATAAAAGGAGGTTCGGAAATCTGATAAATCTGACAGCGGTAACTTTTTAAACATTGTGCATTGTTGAAAGACTTTTATTTGGGCCCCCTTGTTTGGGTGCCCGAAAACACTGGTGCTGTATTTTATTTCTCTAAATTAAGAAAAGATCGGGTTTTGTTCGTAGAATTAGTCGTTTTTCGCGTGAATTGGATAGATTTGAAATCAATTCCTGCTAAATGCTGTTATTCACAATTTTTTTGATCCTATAACTTTATTATAAGGGTTGAAAATAACAGCCCCTTATGATTTTCCTTCTAAACTTGTTTTCGTGTGATAGATTTTCGAAAAAAAAATTGTCTTATGGTTTCCCATTCAATTCTGGAGAAAAAAGTCTCCTGCAAAATTTCGATACAGTCGATACTTTTATCGAAAAAATAAAAACTTACAAGCAGTTATGATCACTGTTCATTCCATTTCATCGTATGTTCCGTAGAATGAATATTCTAAGCTAAAATATTGTTTATGCTCGAAATTCGTTTGTCAATTACGCTATTAATCGAAAGAAAGTTCTATTTGTGAAATTAAAATATTACGGATATGATTTTCTTCCAGAAAGATTTATAGAACATCTTTCTCTTCTGTCATAGGCATACAATATCTTAAAATATTCATTCTACGGAACACTTCAACGATTAAATGGAATGAACAGTGATCATAACTGCTTGTAAGTTTTCATTTTTCCCGAGAAAAGTATCGACTGTATCGAAATTTTGCAGAAACTTTTTTTCTCCAGAATTAAATGGAAACCAGAAGAGAATTTTATTCTTCGAAATTTATCCAACGAAGACAATTTTGAATGAAAATCATAGGGGGTTTTTATTTTCAGCCCCTAATAATAAGTTCTAAAGAAATGTGAGGGTAACATCTACTTAGAGCTTCATATTATGTGTATTTTTAGGACCCACTGTTCTTAAGAAGCCGTACAAAAATTAAAATGTACAACATTGGAACTTGAAAGTATTGACGAATATGTTGAAATTTTCTGGTGACCTCATTTGACGGCTCATATAAGCAACGAATTATTTATTTAGGGGAAAACCTGACCTGGGTTTGTTTACAAGGAATAAGTTCAAATATCACGACCTAGTCCAAACAAAGGAAGTGGCTAGGAGCTTAATTCTTTAAATAGATTTTGAATCAGGGTGATTATAACATGCTGCAACCATCTGGCAGACCCTGCAAGAGAATTTCTCAGGGCCTATGGAATCAGTCATGACTGCAGTAGGATCGACCTGTCAATAAGGTTCTTTGTTAAAGACGCTCCATTTCTCTGCAAAATTACAAAGAAAACTGGGCATGTAACATGCTACAGGTGTATATGTTGTTTCGCGGTTCAATAAGAATTGCTACTATCCGTATTTTTTTCTTTTCATGTTGGTATACTCTTCATATGAACCGATATGAACGTATGTGAAGTTTGAATTCAATCTGAAGATTCATTATCTGTTCAGAAGCCAAAAAGAATGAACGTGTTATTGGAATTTCAAATGGAAAATTAGAATTTTTGTTTTGAGTATTGGTCCTATCATCATGATCTTGAATCAAAACAAAAGGCTAAAGAATATCGTGTCATATATTTTATGAGAAATTTTTTTTTTTTTTTTTATTAAAAGGTGTCTCGACTACTATGGTCATTGACACAAAGGTACATTAAGATCAACAATAAGGTAAGTTAGATACAATGAGCAATGGATAGACTATTAAGAAAGTTCACTATGTTAACACTTAAGTCCGGTTTGGTGAGGTCTGCACTTATGAGAAATTTGATCCTAAATAAAAATTCAATTTAGGAAAAAATAAATAACTGACAACAAATTTGATCAGAGTAAAAATTCCTTTTATTATAGTTATTATGAAGTAACCGTTTGAACTGGAGTGCAGTGTTGCCTTTCAGATATCGATTGAAATATAATCTGGAGGATTCTGCATTTCTAGAAAACTTTTTTGGTTTTCACTCCGTCTCTGAAACAGAAATATGTAATTAAAAAAATTTTAATTAAGATGAAATGCTCCTGCTTCAATCTTTGCACTAATTTGTCAGGAGCAAATTGGTTTTGAAAAAATTGTTGCCTAACAGTAAACTGAAAAAGGAACTAAAATGAAAAGGATAATGTAACGTGCCTATATCAGACTCCTTCTTCAGACTATTTGTAAATCTTTGGAATTGTGTATTTTTTCGTTTGCAGTCTAGTTGACATTGAAAGTTGTCAACACATAGAGATGTTGATTTATTTAATTTTGAAATTTCCTGATATCTTCAATAAATTGATCCAATTACTATCTATTCCAACAGAACAATCAGCCAAGTTATCTACTCCATCTAACAAAATACTTTCATTTATTTCCTTTTTTAGTTTTACTGTTAGGCAACAATTTTTTTCAAAACCAATTTGCTCCTGACAAATTCGTGCAAAGATTTAAGCAGGAGCATTTCATCTTAATTAATTTGTTTAATCATTCCTGTTTCAGAGACTGGGAGTGAAAACCTAAAAAGTTTTCTAGAAATGCAGTGTTGCCTTTCTCATGAATAATAGCCAAATTAGAGGATAATTCATCTTCATCTAAAACCTAAGTCATCCAAAGCCCTGATATTATATTATACTGCATCGTGAGCTGCAGCAGAGGCTACTTTCCGTTATTTGATCAAGCTGCAGCAAGTGCATCGGCTCAGGGTCTGAAGTCGAGACGCCAGGTAGAATTCGATTGTAAATTGAGTCCTTCGTGTATTCGGATTGAATCCGTAATGAAGGACCAGAGGATTCAATGTTTGTTCAACAAGTGGCTACCGTTTCGTGCTACAAATTGGGTTGATTCGTATAATTTGTGGTTTGGTTCGGAATTAATTGGGCAGATCTGGATGCATTCGATGAAATAATGGTTGAGGTCGAGTTGGAAATGAGTTGAAGTTTCTAGAGATCATGTGCAGAGTCAATACAAATTTTTCTACCTGACTTGAAGATGTTTAAAAATCGATTTGATGCCTTAAGAATAGTGTAGAGGACTTTATTGTGTTATTTAACTTTCATTTTTTTTGGTTGATGTGTGGACAGGACTACTCGCGTCAATTCTGTTTTATTTACGACAATCTGAAATTTGGATCATATAAAAATTATTTCCTGATCCAATCTTTGTTGTAATAATAATAATAAAAACTTTAGTGAAGAAGAAGAGAAGAGAGCAATATCTGCGTCGAAAATACGCTGAAAAATATCGAAATATCGAGAGCTTAAACTTCAGATCAAAAGGAAGTGGGAAATGTCTAGTACCAGAACCATTTCCATTCTCATATCAACCACAGGAATTATTCCTAACAGCCTCAAGTCCAACCTCAAGAGCTAGATTTGGATGAAAACCTTCACAAAGTAATGAAAAAGGCAGTACTTCGCGCGATACTGCTAGAACGGTCAAGAAGTTTGTAGGTCACGATGGACACCAGGAACAACCATGGAGGAAATCCAGGACCAAGCAACGAAGGACGAACAGCCCGATTATGCCGGAGTGCTGAAAAATTGTTCATCAAATATCATCCAACAAATTGGTTAATCATAAACTAGGTGACTATGCAAGTTACTCTCCGCTGTACCATAAATACTTGAGATAAGAGGGAGATATTTCATATACAAACACATATAAACACATTCCAAAGGAATTTCTTCAACTAAGACACCTTCAGGGAAACCCATATCTTTCGAACCAATAACACTGTGACTCATTTCGTATCAAGCCATAATTACAATGAGTTTTAGAATAACTTCTGGATAAGTTCTATGTTTACTGTAAACAAAAGTAGAAGCAAAAACAAAGGGTGCCAGAAAAAGAGCCCTGTGGGACTCCCAAAAGATTGCGAAACTGAAAGATCTGATACCTTTGTACCTCATTAAATAGAAGAGTCATATACTTCATACCTACAACACAGTTAAAGATTTCTTATCTCGTAGTACAAATTTACAACAAGCTTTTGGCCAACTAGTGCATAGGTTCTTTATGTTCAAAAGAAACTAAAGCGGTAGCAATAAAAGAGTTTTATTTACCATACTTTTTGTAAGATAAAACAATCTGGTATTGTAGATACTCTTTTCAATTCAAAATGTCAGCAAAAAGTAGGTTATTCGAAATAAGAAAATTAGAATTGAAAATGAGAAAAAATGCCCTTACGAAGATTCTACATATTTTTGTCACCAAATAGTATATTAACAGCAATAAAGCATCAACTAACATCTAAAGATTTTTCCATGATTGAAAAATAGCTTTCAGGCTTTTCATTTATAACCCATTGAATTTCAAATAGGATTAATGCATTAATGATGCATATTACGTAATCCTTCTGAGAAACTAATGAATTGTACATTAGTGCACATTATGGTTGTTATTTCTCAACAGGTGTTTCATGTTTTTTTTTATTCCAGTAAACATCACCATGCTTAAAAATACAAGACAACCAATTGCAGTTTTCAAGACAGAGAAGAAATTAAGAAGTTTTCTCTCCTGGAAGTTGTTGAATATTGTTTTCTTAAACTTTGTTCTGTGAGTTTCCGTTGAAGTGGTGAATAATTCTCGTTCTAAAGTTGAGTCTTAAGTTGCTTCTCGAAGCCAACTTTATCGAAACCCATTATTTCGAAAATTCAAGTAGTTGGAATTAAGAATTAACTTGAACGTTTAAAATTTATTTGGTAGCAATAACTTTAACGTAATCTACGTTATCCAACCGTGTAATGCATTTCCTTAGTTTTCGATGAAAATTGAAGATTGAGATCGTTTTTGCATCATATCCTTCTCGCTCGCCAGACTTGGCATCAGCACATGTTGACACGCTTGGAGAACAACTAGTAGACCAGAAAGGGTTACGTTAAAGCAGCTGTCGATACATACATTGTTAGGCACGAAATATTTTAATTCTCCAGACACTTTTGGTTAATGTAAGCTTAGGTATACATAATACGTTAATATTAATGTAGAAATAGTATACTGATAGCTATTATTCGCGAGGTGAAGTTCAGGCCACGAGCCGTAGGCGAGTGGCCCAAATCACCGAGTGAATAACAGCCATTATACCCGAGTATAGTAATACTATACTTTATCCACGGCTACTGAATATCATATCTCTTGAGATTTTAACATTTGGTGACCGCGACAAAACCCTTCTATGACAAGCGTGGAAATAGTCAAGTTGACGCATAAGAAATTTTTTGAAGAACTGGTCATTGTATATTTTATAATAAAAAAAGCTTTAATTGATACAATGAGAGTAGATTTGGCCCCTCGATTGACAAGGTATGACCACATTTGTTAGTTTGAGAACTTCAGAATACTGAAGAAATACCAATTTAAAGTACATTATATCAAAGTTGAAGCATCTGACAGCAGTGATTTACAATCTCATTATCATCTTGTGATTAATGGGTATATGTAATAAAATTAAGGAATCGATTCAAATGATTTCATTACAATTATATTCGATGAAAAAAAACTGAAATTGAAGAGTTGCTATCAATTCATGCAAACAAAATTACAGGGTGATCACATATCGACCGTTGCTACCAATGCTACCATCATAACCTTGTAAGTGTGAAAATCGAAAATGTTAATGAAGGACAAAAATGGGTAAACTGTAATGCCACCGACAATTTAACTAGCACAGAACATGCATCTCCTATCTACAATGAAATTTCGATATTTACACAGGAACTATGATTCACTAAATTTTTAACTGCGACCAACCATCCTACGTACAAACGAAATTCTAGATAGCAGTTATTTTTACGTAGGTAATATTGTGATATGATGTAAAGCCAAGTCGTAAGGAAATCTTTCTGTTCCAAAGATTCAATTAAGTTCTACAAATCGTTTTCAAACAAAATGTTTGATAAGATGTACAAGTAGTAAGCAGTCGATATGTCCATACTGACATTGCCGAAGTTAGCTGAACTCGATAATTTTTGTAAACATGCTAGTGATAAACAAGTAATTATTATGAATGATACAATATGATTGTGAGGTTAGCATAATAAGTATAATCTGTCAATACCAATAAATAAATAAACTTTTGTTTCATTCACCTAAATTTGTCTATAATGAACACAAAAGTTAATATCAGTTTTTACACGTTATCGACAAAAACAACGAAATTTATATTTGATGCGGAATTAAACCAACAATAAGTTGAATGATCAATAACAATACACAAACGCAATCAAACGCGTGATTTCGATGGAAAACAATGACGATTATTTAGAAGCGAAATATTTCCATTTTTAATAGTAAGGCGACATTCAATTTCGTTTATTGAGAACGTGACAATCTGGTTAAATTGGCACCAATTGCGAATGTTCAAGCTCAATAACAACACCGTTCTGGAATTTGCAAACCCATGGCCGATTCATATCTTTCGTGATATTTCACAATTTTAGGTAAATATTTGGTTTTATTCGGAGATTAATCAATTTGGAGTATTTACAGCAGGTGTATTCGATTCGGATCCAGCTTTACATTATTTGATTATTATTAGAAGAAATAAGATCAACGTGGGAAGAATTTATGTGCGAATTTGAAAATCCTAAAAACCAATAATTTTGGACTCTATGTATACAGGGTTTTTTCCCGAATTGAACGTGAAAAAAAGGGGAGATTCCTCAAGTGAGTTTCAGAAAAAAAGTTCCATAAACATAATATGGTGTCGCAAACGTGTCGTTTTCCAGATACAGTTTGTTATAGTTTTACTTAAAAACTGACTGAAAAATAGTACGGCACTGAGATATTTTAACCCTTTCGTGACGGGAACCGCTAAAACGCGCAAATCGCTTACTGACTTATATGCGGGAGACGCATATTTTTGAACTCCTTAAAATAGCGTTGAATGGTTACCGTTGTGAGAAAAAGGTTTCATTGTAGTGAGTTTTTAAACTATAAGTTGGAGAAATATGAAAAAACTTAATGAAGCCGATTCAGAAGAATATTGCTTAGTCCCAAAAGACAGAAACCGCTAAAAAGCACGGATAATAAAAGGAACTCGAAGGACCTGAAAATACCCGTATATATGACACGACTTCAGAAAATAACCCCGTCTCGAAAGGGTTAAACTAACAATTTTTCCTAAATATTTGTTCAATTTAGGACAAGCAATCTTTTCCGTCTTTTTTCGTATGGTGTACCATTTTTAGGTTAAAAGTAAACTATCTTAATGTAGCGTCTCCACTACATTCTGTGTCACATAAAAACGGCGTCCCACACGAAAAAAGGCAGAGGAGATTTTTTGTCCTAAATTGAACAAAAGAATTGAATTTTTTTTTTAACACTGTATCTCAAAAACTTACTCAAGGAATTTCCCTCGGAATTTCCCCAGTTTGTTTGTACGTTCAATTCAAGAACACTCTGTATACACACCGTTTGTGAATTTGCAAACCTATGGAAGATAGGCTGATTCATATCGTTCGTTGATATTTCACAATTTTAGGTTAAATATTCGGTTTAATTAGGAGATTAATCAATTTGGAGTATTTATAGCAGGTGTATTTGATTCGTATACAGAAGCTTCATATTTACTCAAATATAGTCAGTATTATTGAATGGAATACGACTCGGGAGATCAATGATTGAAAACTTTATGTACGATCATAAGAATCTTTGAAAACTTACCTAATGATTTAGCTACAGAGGTATCATATCTTTTCATTGCATTGAGATTCGGTTTTGCTAGATCTGTAGATTTACAGGTTTCCACAAATTCATGCAATTTCAGGAGGTTATTCTCAGATCATTATATGGAAATGAATGTGGTTCTTTAAATACATTGTTTCTAAGATACAGGGTGTTGAAGTTTCACTTGACAACTGACTGAAAATACTCGCATTCCACTGAGATATTTGAAACTAGAAATTAATTTTGATTTCTATATTCATTTTGTGACAAAAAATCTCCCCGTGCGTGGCATCCGAGGTGGCACCTATTTATCTGAGAAAATAAAACATTTCAAGACGTATTTGTCGGGACTTAACACATTGAATGGAGAATTCAAAAATCATTGTTTCTTTAAAATATCTTAGTGACGTACCAATTTTTCCAGTCAGATTTTCACCCTATATCTTGGAAACAATGCAATTCCTGGGACATTTCTGGACCTACATTTATGAGGAGTTTTTTTCATATAATGATCTGAGGAATCACCTCCTGAAGTTTGTCGCATGAACTTAGGAACACCCTGTATATAAGGAGGCATTGAATATCTTTAGGAAAATAACACTTTGTTACTCGTCCGAAGAAAAGGTGCAAGAGAAGGACTACCTTATTAACGTGAAATCGATCGAAATTCGATGACATTGTAGTGAATCATTTCGAAGGGGCTGGAATTTATACAAGATCCTCACGTTTTTCATTCTAGCATAAGTAGATGCATTTGTACACAAGCACAGGATTAGGTTTGTAAGTCAATTCTGTTTCTCTACTATCAAGCAAGAATTAGGAAATTTCTCCGAATTTCGGAAGACCTTCAGTAAGTAAAACCGAGATAAAGTATGACTCAAACTTAAATTCTCTTCATTGACGTAGGTACGATATGGAATGTAATGCTAGATTTATACTGGATGTTATGCTTACGTGCATTCGTATCCTATTTGGTCTCTAGTATTGTTATTTGAGATGTTTACAACATTATTTGTTGTTCTATTCGACTTTTTGGTCATTATTGACAATGTATGCATATCACACCGAAGAACATGAGTCAATAAATCTCGATGATTCATTGCAACCGATTGGAAAATTGAACTGAAAATATTTCATTGAAGCATTATTAACAATAAAATGCATCGTTTCCTGCAAATTCTCCAATTTTTTACTCAGCGATACTGAATCGGAAAAATTTCTTCATAAGCAGGTCTCCATCGAGAAGATTTTTGTATGAAATTTTTTAATGAGGTTGAAAAAAAACACGTTGCTGAATAATCAGCAAAAATGCCTCCTGTTTATCAATTTCAATTGACTTTTGATTTTATCTTCAAATCTGTAATTTTTCAATTGATAATATTTTCATACATTTTAACAATTTATTAAAATAATATGAAACAAAATTAGCTAAGGTTATTTTGTATGTATTCTGAAGAATTTCATACAAGAAGGAGCTGAATGCTACCAACCCACTTGGATGCACCAGGCGCTAGGTATATCCTATGTATATTATATGTTTTGTGGTATATCCATAATACCAATGGGATGGAAGGTTTTCACAAATTGAAGGATTGATCTTAATGAAGATGTGAGTTAGCCTTTTATGAATTCAACGAGTCAAATTTTTTTGAGGCTTGGTAGCTTTTTACGTGATGTAAAGCAGGTCTTTGATAACACTTATACACATCCAACTCAATATCAAGAGTATTGTGAGTTGATAGCTTTCTGCATAATGCCGTCCAATTGTTTAGTAAAAAATTGAAGTGTGGACATCTATTTTTTTCAAGTTCATTTCAGTTGTCAAACTACCTAAATTTTTGCAGATATGACGCAGCAAAAACTCAATCATTTTCCTGGATTACGATTAGATTCATCAAGTAAACTCAATATACCAAACCACCTATTCGACAGTGTCAATCTCAAAACGATAAACAAAGTAAACATTTACCTAAATCTCCAAAACCACCTCAAGTTGTCACCATCCAAATCCTCGACATCCAAGACACTCTCACCAAAAACAACCACTGGAACACTCCAAAAACCCTCCACAACTTGAAGCCACTCAAACAAAGCGTGTTTCACAACAAAACGTCATTAAACTATCAACAAACTATAATTCGATCAAGTTGCCATACGGCCACGACGCGCAAACCTATTACAGGACGAACGAGCGTTGGGGCTAGGACCTCGCAAAACTCGCCCCGCTGAAGATGTTCGCGTAAATACCCGGTGGTAACGCGCAGAATGCTTTCGAATACGTCCGTGCGTCGTCTGGTGAAGCGGCGCACTGACATGAACGAACTGAGGAGCTTCTTCGAAGGCTCCTCGGCCGGGAAGCGTCACCTGCGTGCTTGGGATTCACCAGAACACGAGAAAAATGTGATATTTTGTCGTCGGCGATGATACGGCCTGACCTTGACTTGTCGAATTAAGTGGCGATTAAGAGAAGTGTTTTATCTTGTAATTTGCGATTCGATATTATGTTGGCGCACGAGATCGGTATGTAAAATTGATGCGATTAGTCATTTTTTTACCTGGAGTTTCTGAAAAAATAATAGGAATATTCGCAATAATTTTGCGACAACTGCACTACATTCAAATAGAAGTTTTGACAAGAGAGACATATTCGCTGTAATTTGGCTACAACTATACTCCACTTACATAGAATTTTTGACAGGAGAGAATATTCGCTGGAATTCTGCTACAACTGCACTCCATATCCAAAAAATTTTTGACAATGGAAAATTCTTTTTAAAATTGCTATAACTGCACTCACACATTCAAATAGAAAGGAAATATATTCGCTGTACTTTTGCTATAACTGCACTCCATTCACAAGGAATTTTCGACAGCAGGTGAACATTCACTGTAGTGAACATTCACTGTAATTTTGCTACAAAGCACTTGATTTGCAAAGAATTTTTGACTGGAGAGAAAAATTCGCAGATTTTTCTTACACGTACACTCAATTCACGTAAAATTTCTGATAGGAGGAAAATATTTACTGTAATTTTTACTACAACTACAGTCCAGTTAAATAGAGTTTTTGACAGGAGAGAATACTCGCTGTAATTTTGCTACAACTGCACTCCATTTACGAAGAAAACCACTCCATTCTCATAGAATTTTTGAGAGGAGAGAAATGTTCGCTGTTATTTTGCTACAACTAAATCCGATTTACATAGAATTTCGACGGGAAAGAATAATCGCAGGAATTTTTCTACAACTGCACTTCATCCACATAGAATTTTTGATAGGAAGGAATATTCTAGAGCTTGCCAATTTTAATATGATGACCAAGTTCATCAACATACAAAATATTCCACTGCAATTGTTTTTTCGCATTTTCCCACTACTTTTAACATCATAATTGAATATATCCAAATTGGGTATTTGAAACAAAGGAACACATTTTTTTGAAGTCGTGTTGATTAATTAAAATAATTTTTAAAAATGTGTTCTCCCATATGACGAAATCGAGTATCTACACACTGTAACTGTCAACTGGAAATACAAAAAGTAGTTTTCAGGATATATCTAGAGTCTGATTATCTCGGTTGAATTCGGTAACGGTCCAAATCAATTCAATGATCCTACAATTTAACAGTTGAGATTTTGTGTTCATACGGGAAAAAATGAGCACTAGTAATGTGCAATACTCCCAGTTTGATTTAGCTTTTACACAAATGAAAATTAAATTTCCATGGAAATTATCAATATTCCGAATTCGACTCATACAATCACATAAAATAGAAATTTCTTTCTTATGGTTATGCCCTTACCATTCCACACAAAATAATCGGGGGTACTTTTTAAGAACTCTAATTGTGACTCTTCAATGTTCAATTTTTCAAGTTAAATAAGGATATGTATGGACATCAGCAAAAAATTTAATATTGATGAGAATTTAATAAAAGCTTTTGTTCAATTATTGAGAATGATTGAATTCTAATGTGAGTACTCTGAGCCCTATTATTGTCATTTTGCCTCCGGCTGGTAATTTAATTCTTTCTAAAATTGTCGGTTGTTATTATCGGTAATTTAAATGTTTTTGTTCTATACTACGAACGGTACAAAGCCACAAAAATGAAATTTGTTGTCATTTTCCGTAAACACTTCATGGTATTCTTCAGAAATTCAGTATCCATCGATGAAAAAACAATTAAGATAATATTCATCGTTATTCAGTGAAACCTGAAAATCGTTATGAGTTCCCTTAACGATTTTTTCTTCGAGATTTGAAATAAATCCACAAATTTCGATATGATGTACAAATCACGCGATAGGAAGGAGACCAACTGTTATAATATCTGCAATGTGTCACATACAAACATATTTACCACATAATGGTCTGTATATTGCACACGGTTCTCTACTTCCCGGTCGAATTCCACCGATATTTGTCATTTCTCCTTGTTCAGGACTGTCAGAGGCACTGGTTCTGACAATAGAGGACGAGGGGATCCGAGTTAAACTCGCGCGTGCAGAATTTTTATTGAGGCTGAGGTACAAGGCCTGATCAAAAAAAACTTGAGAAAAGCCCTGAGCAGGAGCTTTTGAGCGCTCGTTCATTATTGGGGCAAAAAGACTATTACCTTAAAATTTAATATGGGACTTGAGATTGATACTTTATGTATAAATACAGAATCTCAGCACAATCAGAATTATATTATGGAAATTATTCAGAAAATGAACTATATAACAAATATAAATTGAAAAAAATGAATTCTATGGTTCTAATGATGCAATACTTTTGAAATTTTGCAGTATATCAGTTTTTGTCACAATAGAAATTTCACTCGAATCGGATATCCTGTTATGGAAATATAAAGATTCTTCTTCTCAATATTCCAATTGAATTTTCTATGGTTCTGTTAACACTATGGCCTGGAGATTTTAGATGAACATTCAGTATATCGATCTCCATTCACAAAATAAATTTCACTCGAATCGGATATCCTGTTGTGGAAATAAGTTTCTTCTTTTTCAATATTCCAATTGAATTTTCTATGGTTCTGTCCACACTATGACCTACAAAATTTTGCATGAAATTTAGTATTTCAGTTTACATTCACAAAAGAAATTCCACTTGAATCGGATATTCTGTAATGGCAATATAAAGATTCTTCTTTCCAATATCCCAATTGAAATTCTTCAAAATCCAAATGATTTTCATCATAATCGCACAGAATATCTACAGATATTGTAAGTCATTATTTCGAATAACACGAACTTGATTTTTATTTTTAACAAGATCAAACATTTCAACCTTCTGTAATCAAAACAGTTCAAGGATAATTTAAAAAATTCCAAAATTCCTACTTCGGGCTAGAGAAAATAATATGTTTATAGAGATATGGAGCAACAAAGAAGGGTATTTCCTAATAATTATCATTGAATTAATCAGTTTCTTTTTGTTTCTTGATTAAATTCATAAGTTATTTTTACTATTGTGGTCAAATCAATGAATATAATTGTGGTTTAATCCAATGATCTCATTTATTCCAACAATTATTAGAAGTTTCTTCCAAATCGTGTGAAAACTATTCTGCACATATAAAAAGCACTAATATTGAACTAAGTCCAAACTGGTCCCGAGCTTATTAACAACTTAGTAGTACCAAACCAGTTTTTACAGATGAAACTACGATCATTTCGCAAAAAACTCAATTAATCATGATAATCCATCAATCTCTAATATTGAACTAGTTCAAAACTAGTCCAGAACTAATGATTAATTAGTACACTCACCGACAAAATAATCGATCCACTCAAAAAGTCAATGAGGTTTATTAACTCATAAATATGTTACTTCAAGTCCAATTCGATTGATTTTTTTTCAATTGTAGATATTTTTATCCTCAATCATCAGTTTTTGAATTTATACAGGGTGAAAAAAATCTGTTTTTTTACCCTAACTTTAGAACCACCCCTGGTGTGTTACAGTTGTTCCACCGTGTGATTTCTTATTTCATCATCAAGACAAATCCTCTATTGACAATTTAATTCTTCATTTATAACAATAGCTCAATTTTTGTTAATTAAACGGGGTTCTCAGTAAAACATTAAATCGCTTTCGCTAAGGCTACAACAGTACTTCAACAAATTCAACCTACAATTCTGACCTAATTAAAATAAACTGAAATTTAATTCGAAAACATAACGTGTCTTCCGCCCAGACGCGGACAACAGGTGCAATTCGTCTCGGCATGTCTGCTGTAAATTTTCAGGAGTTTGTACGCGAGATCAATTTTTCCTCCCAAGAGCATCCAAACATGCCCAATTGGGTTCAAATCTGGGCTTACAGTTGGCCAGTTGAATTCTTGGATATCAATCTCTGTTAAAAACTCCCTAGCAATCCTATATCTATATACATGCGGTTGATGCCGTCGCGCATTATAATGCATTAGAACGTAATCGCCCCCAATAGATACGGAACAATATGACGCGCTTAAATTTCTCTTGTTTTTTTTTGTTTTCATTTAGGTTTCAGTTTATTTTCATAACTTTCGGATTTAAGGTTAAATCTGTGAAAGTACTTTCATAGCCATAGCGAAATTGTAGAGTTTAATGTTGCCCTAAAAACCCTGTAACAAAAGTTGAGCTATTGTTATAAATTGAGAATTAAATTGTCAATAGAAGATGTGTCTTGATATTGAAATGAGAAATCACACTGTGGAACAACTGGAAAACACCAAGGGTAGTTCTAAAGTTAGGGTAAAAAAAACAGATTTTGTTTCACCCTGTCAAAAATGACTTATACCAAGTTTTCTTGAAATCTAAAATTAATGCTTGATTGAGATGAACATACAACATTTCAAATCAATCGAATCGGACTTGAAATAGCATATTTATGAATTACCAAACCATAGACAAACTTAAGAATTAGATGAGCCACTCGTATATTCCGCGCCATCTGTCGGAGGAGGAGACTAATACACGAAAAAATTATTTTCAATTTGATAGTTAGATGTCGTTGCATTCATGGAAATCCTATCGAGAAAATAGTAAGTATGTAAAATCATTATTATCAAAAAACCTTTGAATTGTCAACTGACACAAGGAGTGGTTTGACACTTTCTTTTTGAAATATAATAAATTTCGATATGCCTGCAAGAGTGAAGGCGTGCTGTGTTATTGGATGTGAAAATCGAGATGCAAGAAGGTAATTATAAAAAAATATATGTATATATTCTGTTACCTATAAGAATTAAGATATTCGTAGTTTTTCAAAGAAGTTTTTCATGTATTGAATAAGTTTAGTAGGTAAATACTCATATTTTGTATTATTGAATTCATTATTGTTAGTTTTTGAAAATGTTTTCATGCAATAATTAGTTTATTGATTATATATTTATGAAATAAATCTGTATTTTCAATTGGTGATACCTATTTCAGTTAATAAATTTTTATTCTATCCAGAATTTGATTATTGATCCTCATTTCTCGATTCCAAAAGAAAATCAGATGAAAGTTCGTTGCAGGTATTATTTTCATGAGAATAAATTTCCTCACTCAGCGATAACTTGCACGAATCCATTTCTGATATCCTTTTGGAAATTGAATTTCAAAAAACTTTTTGCCTATATGGGAGTACCTACCTATTCAAAAGGTGCACTACAGAATTCTTTTTGAGGCAGCTTTACGATACAGATTCCTTCTTCAATTAAGCTTTTTTCACGAATTAGTAATGTTGTACAAAAACAGATGGTGTTGAAGCTTGTTCTACTAGTGTCTCATCTATTCTCCGTTTAGTTAATCTATGTACGAAACTTCATCCATTTTTTGAGTGGATCGATTATTTTGCCGGTGAGTGTAATTTTCAAATGAATTCATGAAAAAACTTAATTAATTTTTTTCCTAACAATCTAAACTGCAATCTATACCCGCATATCCCTATGCCTAGCCATCTTTTCAAAGCACCACCAGCAGCTTTGGAGTTATTCACCGGTAACCGTCAAGCCCGGTTACTAGTTTTCCGCATCTGCCGCCATCATTTTCAAGATCGCCGTAAAGGTATTTTCGCGAAAGTCTGCATTCTGCATTGTTGGAATTATTGCACATGCACTCGCACGTACAGAGTGCTCTGGCATCTGCCCAGAATTATTGCTCGTAAGCGGGCATATGCTCGTTGCGAATACGCTCAATTATTATAATCATTGCGATAACGGAAAAACGCACTGCAGATGCCGGTACGCGTCGGGCGCAGTGACATTGAAATTCAGTCGCTACCGATTGATGTTCGGTTTTATGGCAGGTGAACAGCCTGTAGAAGTGTAATGAATGTTAAAAAAAGTTCGGAGAAATGTTGAAAGTTTCTGCTCCTTATTAATCTCATTAAAACGGATGTTTTTTAAGCTGCATAATGTTTCGGTGGTTACTTATTGTCCACACTTGAGAATGTCAAACTTTGTTGACATTTCTGTTCAGTAAGGGCCGTATTCATTACTCAAGGTGAGGGTGAGTGTAAAGGTTGACGCTCACTTGGACGAGACGAAGCGAAGAGTTGTTTTCCGCAGGCACAATTTGCACTGAATCAAATGGTAGACGCTCACTTGGGAGGCGCGAAGCGAAGATCAGAATCGATTGATTCAGTGCAAATCGTGCCTGCGGAAAACAACTCTTCGCTTCGTCTCGTCTCGTCCAAGTGAGCGTCAACCTTAAGTGTCAGATCGCCCTTGAGCAGCTGTAGCCGTTTCATAAAGCATACTCATTTCATGGGTGCTAGCGCTTTCGCCGCTTTCCCTCAAGTTGAGACTGGTAAAAACCATGCACTCCACTCACTGAGTATGATTCATGAAACAGCTACAGCTACTTAAGGGCGATCTGACACTTATACCCACGCCCACCCACACCTTGAAGGATGACTATGAATACAGCCCTAAGGTTTGGCTGAGACTGTGATATCTAAAATTTCTGACAGGAGAATTTGAATTTACGTCTTTTAAGGCCCCCACTCACTTCGTTCTTCTCCGCCGTTTTTACCCGACGGTTAAAAACGTCAAGAGAACGGACGAAAATCAGCCTCGTCTGAAATTTGCAACGTCGGGTAAGTGCGCCGTTTTTAGCCCATACACTTCGTTTTTGCGACAGTTTTACCCGACCGTTTTTTAAACCGTCGGGTAAAAACGGCGGAGAAGAACGAAGTGAGTGGGGCCCATTAGTGTCAGTTGCAGGAACGTCCATTAAAATTTAAAGGTCCATTAAACTCTTAATCCTCCATTATTACAAGGAACTAATGGAGGATTAAGGGTTTAATGGACCTTTAAATTTTAATGGACGTTCCTGCAACTGAGCATCAGTGTCAAAATATTGTCTCTGAAATATCCTAAAAACTATCATCGACATTAACGATGTAAGCGACAATTGGAATAGGAGATAAAATGAAGTTTTGCGTATCGCATTCAAAATGAGCAATATCTCAGTTGGCTTTTTCCTGAATTTCTTGCCAGTTTTGCACCGTATAAGTAATTTCACTATTACTTTCAAACGTATCAGCTGAGTTGTTTGAAAGTTGTGGTCGAATCACTTATAGGTGAAAACTGTATCTAAGCTCTGATTGGCAATTAATTCAGCAAAAAGCCAACTGAATGCGATGATCCAAACTTCATTTTATTGACACAGAATTGAATTTAAACACGAATTCGTCAACAGGGGGTCTAACCTTATCGTTTGAGGCCATTTTCGGCTAAAAATTCGAAAATTACCGACATTTGGACAAGCTCCTTCAAGTAGAACAAGCGTTCAAAAAGCATTCAATCATACTGTCTTTGGGTGATAAATGCCGAGCCCATCTGCCTGAGGCTTCGGTACTCTGTAAGGGAACAGTTTATAGCTGGTGTTTTGTTAGAAATTTATTCAAAAAACCTTATATCTATTCGCGAAGTTCATAGAGATCTTCGACCAATTCACGTTCAATAAAACAAAAGAAACAAAAAAACGTGTACTACGAAGAGAATGTTGCTGATGTACCTATGTTGTTAAGGAAGACAAAGAAATTTCGACAATTTTTCAAATGTTAGTCTTATCTATGAGGAAAATTTTATAGATCTTGGCTGATTAAGTTATTGGTTTATGCCGACAAACCTACTACTCTTGAAGTCAATATTCAAGTCGCCATTACGCCATTCGACCAAATTATATATCAGATTAAGAATATAGAAAATTCACTCCAACAATTTATATTTCTATCATGTATTATTATTTGAAGTTTTAATGCTCCTAAAAAATTGCTACTATGAGGACATAGAATTACCCAATATTAAGGGACTCTAGATAGGTATATGCGCACATCTGATGTTATCAGTCAATCAGTGATGATAGAAATTCAATAATGGTTCTTTTCATATCATCAGAATATTTATCAGAGGAATTTCCGATCCAGTATATCTGACAATCAGATTTCGGCTCATAATAACCTTTTAAGTGTTATATTTTCCAACTACAAAGTCTAACGGAATTTCAAACTCGCTAGAAAATAAGGATAAGTGATAAATTTGATAAATTCCTGGATATAATGGGCATTGAGTTTCTCACAATATTACATACAGTGTGTTTGGTCATGACTTAGCGATGATTTGAGGGCATCAAACATACCTAATATTATCGACAAAAACACCCACATTGGGAAGTTTACCCCCTTAATTTTGGAGTAGCTTCCATTATAAATTTACTTTTTTATTTTCGTTGACCCTTCTGAATAATATCGATTTTTTGGACATAAAGGTCCTACAAATGTGAAAAAAAATTTTTTAAATGATACTACAACCGTCCATTGAAGTAAAACAATATGAAAACATTTAATTGGAAATGCCAAAAAAAATCTTTGGAAAAATGTACTGATTTTCTTAGTAAATCCGCATAGTACAAGTACTAGCACATTGAAGTATAATTTTTTTTCAATGCAAAACCACACCTTCATCATTTCTGTAAGTTACATAATTTGAGAGTTGTTCGAACATGACCACTACGCGAGCGCCCCTAACTTTTTGTTGCTACAGGTCGTCATGAGGCCACTGCCTGTCTACAAAGTAGAGGCGGCCATTTTTGAGCAATTTTTATGATTAATTTGTTTGTTTAATCATTAAAATCTATCGAAAGTACAGAATTGAGTTTTTGTATTTTATTTTATCAATTTTCATAAGGGTCATGTTCGAAAAGCAATTACTTTCTAATTACATATTATATTACTTACAGAATATGTTAGTATCGTTTTGAAGCTAATATCCTTGCGTGTTAGCCCATTGAAAAAAAATTATACTTCAATGTGCTAGTTCTTTTACTATTGCGTATTTACTAAGAAAATAGGTAAATTTTTTTTACTAAAATTTTTTTGAAAATTTTTTTTACATTTCTAAGTTGAATGTTTCCATATTGTTCCACTTTAATAAAAGGTTGGTAGTATCATCTTTCAAAAACATTTTTCACATCTGTAGTTCCTTTATGTCCGAAGCAATCTATACATATGTATATTATTTGAAGGGTCAACTAAAATAGAAAAGTAAATTTAAAATGGGGTCCACTCCAAAACTGAGGGGGTAAACTCCCAATGTGGTGTTTTGTTGATAAATTAGGTATAATTTGATGCCCTTAAATTATCGCTAAGTCATGACCAAAAAAACTGTATAAAATGTGAACGCAAAATCGTAGACTGGAAGTGCACGAGTTCCGAGGACGTTGAACTTCATTTTTACACAATTTTGGCAAAACGATCTATCTTGATGAGTTCTAATCTCTTTTAAAAAACTCAGCTTAAAAATATCCCGTATTTTTCGATTTTGTTGTTTCTAATTTCCCTTTTTCTCTTTACAATTTAGGTATTCAAATGACGTCTCTCAAGAACCTGATTCGAAGAATCAATATCATGCGTACGAATGCACGAAGACCTTTTAAATATTCCTGCAGATACCTACGAAACGATTCTAAACACGACATTGAACGAGTGCTATGCGAGAGGAAAGAAAAAATAGCTATCTAATCGTGAAACACCGGATGCAACTTGAATTCAAGCAGATAATTTCGCTATCATATCAGCCACACATGCGGAAATGACATACGATTAGATGTATACCCTTGTATATTGTTGTTTTTCCGATATACCAGCGAATAAAATTGAAAAAAAATCGCAAACATATTGATGCGAAAGGTTATCATGACTACTGAATATAAATATCAATTTGTTGTAAATGTAGCGAAATGTACAGTGCATCCCAAATTGGATGAGACAGCCAGGTTTTCTCGCTTGTTATTTAAGATAGAGCCTTGCGGTTTTCACGTTCCTGTCCTACATTTCCGTTCAAGAGATTTTGGAATTGATACTTTTCGAACCCCTCCTTATCTCCGAAGTTATAAGTAATGATGCTGAGCTGAAACCTACGTCTGAATAAGAATTCTGCGTAGAATCCTGTGCCGTACTCAATTTTTTTTCGAAGTATGCGAAGTATGGTTTTGAAGATTCAACATAAACCTATATTTTTTAATGGAATATCCTGTATATTATTACTTCTTATTTCGTTGTTTTTTCCCTTCAAAACTATGTAGGTAGGATGTTCAGAAATGTTAAAAAACACAAACATCGTCATCGAATAATGATGTTTTTTTTGTTAATAGGCACTGAATTTCCCAAATAAAAAAGTAATCAATTGGAATAATTCCATTCGGGATTTTTATTTAGAGTTGAGTAGGGAAACAAAGATAATATACATTCATCACTAACATGAAAAACAAAACGTAATATGATAGTCCATTCACGAAAGGTTGAGCCGTCGGTTGGCCATGGAAATTTGGCATATTAAAATTTTAGGTTATGTTCTTTATTTCTTGTCAGATTGATACGCAATGTTGTCAATATTGCATAGAGTGGTCTGACAACTCGCAGGCTCGTCGGACGAGGCCGGGTGCATTCGGCAACGTTGACTTTATTTTACGTTATGACATCAAATACTGCCAACTTCAGATAAATAAACAAACGCCTACTATGCGCTCCACCTTTCGTGAACAGACTATAGTAACTTTGCTTCTGGCGGAACTTTTCTTTTTCTGTAACAACATTATTTCAGGAACTTTTCACGTAGAGTTCCAATGACGTTACCCTATATCTTTTTACACATTTCAATAGAGTTTGAAGTAGCAATTGAAAATCTCTATCTATCTCTCAAGTCTATTGAAATATGTGAAAATATAGAATGTCCCATTCGAATAAAAAAAATGTCATAAGAAAATCTGATGAAATATCAATTGCCTAAGAACATAATTAACGTCATTCTACGTTAAACGTTCATGACATAATGTTTTCACAGAAAAAAAATTCCATGAGAAGAAGAAAAGGTACAGCAGTATTTTGAAAATGCACATTTTTGAGAAATATCTGGTAACTATGAAAGGGGCATAGATATTCACCTGGGGTTTTCACAATTGAGTTTTTCAGAAACCGACAACAGTTTTTGTCTATCTTTGTTAGAAATATGACTTTACATTCTAAGGTGTCGATTCTGGCACACCCTGTATTCAAATACAGATGAAGCTTTGATTTCAACATAGAGATTTCATTGAAGCAGACACAGATATTATGACACATAAATAACTTTAATTAAACTGATATAATACAGCACCTTGAATATTTCTAAATGAATAGCAACCCGTAAGAATTCTACATAAGCGCATCCACCATAAATATATGAAAGTATCTAAATTACTTCTGGAAAAGATATTTCAGAAATTATTTACATGATATGAATGTCAGCTCATCAATAGATATTATTTATGCGAAAATTTGAGGATGTATTCCAAATAAGTGCATACAAATTTAAATTGGTGGAAAAATTAATGAAATACCTAAAATTTTATCCATTTCAAAAGGGAACTTCATTAAGCATGAGTGAAAATTTCACAGAAACATTATCAGAAATTGTTCGACGTATCAATGTAATCAAATGATATATGCTAGGTTTCATTGTACCTGTCGTGAATTTAATTATGGTGACTCATTATGTTTCCTTATCTGTATTTTGAGAGATAAAATATTCTTCCATTAGATTGAATATCTTTTCACAGATAGTAGTCAATTCATTTACAATCATTAGGAAATATGGATAATCTAACTAGGTGACCAAACAATAATTGTTCATCATAACAGAACTTACCGGATTTCCAATAATAGCTGCGTCTTTTTTCTTCTTATATCTATTAGAGCCTTCTGTTGTTCAGGAGATAGGTCTAAAAGAGAAAAATAAATTCCAATAAATGTTATAACCAGGTCTGTTGACTGGTGTAATCAATAACAGTACTGTTATGATCATTACAATTCTAATAAGAACATCAAAGTAGGAGATACCTACGAAAGTGAAGTCATGGAAATAAATACTAGTTGAAATAAGGATACTTCGCAATTCTTATGGACCATACAGACACAGAAACATAGTTTATTGAGCCCTAACATACTTTTCGACTTACCTGAAATATTGAAGGAATCAAGCGTTTGTACGTTACTCCCCATGTCTGCAAATTGTTTACAACCACCTCACATTATGCAATAATATACAAACTATCTAAATTCAATTTCGGAACACTCTAAACACGAACTATTCCTATTTAAAAATCATAATAAACATTGCACTTTAAATATGAAATACTCTGACGCCATATTTATAAAACGTCACCTCCAATTTTCACTTTGACACTCGATGGTGACCAGTGACAGACGTCAAAAGTCACCAAAAGGTATAATTTCTTTTTCTTCTCATGATTTCAGGAACATAAGATCTAGATCGGTCGTCCATCGTTCATTTTGCAGTGTTTAATTAATTTGTTTTTCCTTAAACAATGATAAACCTAGGTGCAACATAAGTATCACATATGTTTATGGATACCAAAATGAAAATAAAATATAAACTTATCGAACTTTCAGATAGAGTTCTAATGACGAAATACTTGTTTTTAGAATACTTTCCATTTAAATGTTATAAGCAACTTTGAATCTGTAATTTTATTGTATTGTATTTTTATTATAGCAATTCATGACTGTCTTATTGCTGTTTTGGTTTGAATCACTTCAAAATTCAAATCTATTTTCAACTTAAGATATAGGAGTTAACAATAAAAACAATATTCACAACTAACAAATATATATTATTTTTTGGACATTATACTTATTGCTAATTTGGAAGGCGATTAAGAGGGTAGGTACTATTCAACAAAGAAAATGTTTTATTTTTTCTTTAGTAGAATAGCAAGTTACAGAGTCACTTTAAATTACATGTAAAATCTGGTATACACGAAAAATCAACGATTATTTTCCATAAATAATATAAATAAACTATTAACAACATATAAAACATAAACGGTCAATTTTGGTAAACATACAATTTTTCTTACAGAATGAATTTGACTAGAAATACACTAAAGAAATTAGAGAACAGCTATATATAACACCATTTTCACAACAGTTTAGACATAAACAATTAACATTCAATAGAATATTTGTGACTACAACCTTAGTACCTACAATCTCTCAGGATTTATTGGTCCAACGGTTTCATTGAATTTGAAGGCATTTCAGAGAACATTGTCAAAAGTTTAGAAAATAGATCAATCTTATTATTACAGATTTACAATAAAATTCTTCTGTAATGATATTCGAGAATTGTGTGTTTCAAGCAGTTTTGTGGATAAACAGCTCCCAGAGAATTAAGCAATTAAAAAATTCTTTCGTTAAAATAATTATGACTAGAATAAAGTACAGCCTAAATAAATTAAAAGTTTGAATAAAACCGTTAAGTGAAATATTTTCAATTCAGGAATTCCACTTCAATAAAAAAATACATGTAGCTCATCTCTGGTTTGAAAGGGACCTAGTTTGAGCCAGACGTTAGACTTACTCCTTATAACTATTAATTGTGACTAACCTCAACAATAACCTATTTGTACTCAACTAATAAGGTTTTTTGAAGTATATAATTTTTTTTTTTTTATTTTTAATGATGGACATTGACAGTATAAACTGGCGTTCACGGGGCAATACACATTTTAACCTTAGGTTAGAATTGCTAAAGGAAAATATTTTAATTATTATTGAACCGAACATACTGCGGACGCACCTTTGTGTTCCTTCAGGAACGTAGCACGTCTAGCTAGACCTTCCAGGTAAACTTCTCTATTGAAGAGACCAGCTGCCAAAGGTATTCTGAAAAAATATACCCATCAAGTTTTATTTGAAAATAAGAAGAAAAAGGTACATCAATTTTGTACTTACGTGTCCAATCCAGGTCTGATTAAGCTTTGAAGAGTCCCCATACAGGTTTGTGATCTGAGGTTGTTATCGTAGGAACTGAGTTATATGCCAAACACTGTAACGGTGGCAGCTGAGCAACACTACTCAACCGACGTGAAGCTCTTTGCTTGTACAATATCTGTCAGTATAAGCTGGAGCTCTCTGCTTGGACGAAGTATCAAAATTTTGTTGTTCCTGGATCATACTGAAGCAAATAGAAATATTAGAGGTGGGTTTGAGATGTTGGAAATATTGGTGGAATAACATATACAGGGTGTAACTAAAGAAGTGTGAAATATTTAAGGAGGTGATTCCTCATCGAAAAAAAGATAGGATCTTTCATATAAAGAAACTTCATTGGAGCATCCCTTGTTAAGATACAGCCCCTCAAAGGGAGTACATAAAATTTGTATAACAATTTTTTTCACAAGCACCAAAAAAGTTACAATATTGAAATTAACCTGACGTTTCCTACTAGCAAAAAGACACTTATCCAGTTATTTATTTGGTTTACCCCATGGTTGTAAGGGTGGAAAACGCAACCCCTAAAGTTTATTTCCAATGTAACTTTTTGTCTTATTATTTGTTTACCATTTAAAAATTTATTTCCGATAGCCTGTTTCATTCTAAACAAAAAAAAAATGTCTCTCGAGTTTTTTGCCCAGAATAAACCAGTTCGCAGTAAAAAAATATTTTACAAACAACTACAGAGACAGATCGTCATAAATGCGAAACTAATCTATATATCTAGTAGGACTTTGGGGGTTGCGTTTCCCATCCTTAGACCCATGGGGTAAACCAAATAAATAACTGGATAAGTGTCTTTTTGCTAGTAGGAAACTTCAGGTTAATTTCAATATTGTAACTTTTTTGGTGCTTGTGAAAAATATTGTTATAAAAATTTTATGTACTCCCTTTGAGGGGCTGATTCTTAACAAGGGATGCTCCAATGAAGTTTCTTTATATGAAAGATCCTATCTTTTTTCGATGAGGAATCACCTCCTTAAATATTTTACACGCATTTAGTTACACCCTGTATAGTCCGTTCACGAAAGTTTGAGCCGTCGGTTGGCCATGGAAATTTGGCATATTCCACTGTGTATATTAAAATTTTAGGTTATGTTGTTTATTTTCTTGTCAGATTGATACGCATGTTGTCAATATGCATAGAGTTCTCTGATAACTCGCAAACTCGTCGGACGATGCCGGGTGCATTCGACAACATTGACTTTATTTTACGTTATGTCAGCCAATACTAACCAACTTCAGATAAATAAACAAACGCCTCTATGCGCTCAAACTTTCGTGAACGGACTATATGTAAAAATCTGTAGGATCTTCCTGTCGCAAAATTCAGTAATAAGCTAGCTGATTCATCATATAAAATGCTATTCGGAAAACTTTATTTTTGTCGCTCGCATCGTTTTTATGTCGAATGATAGTTTTTAGATTATATCTGAGACAATATTTTGACACTAAAAGAATAAAATTCTAATTCTGCTGTCAGATACTCTAGCACAGCGCACTCTAACGGAAAAAAAATGAAGTATTCCAAATCTATGATGATGATTCTGAGAAACTTCGATAATATTGATTGGTTCAAAAAAACTGTTTCTGTGTTTAATTTTAGTTCATGTTTGACCTAAAGTCAAACTTGAATCAAGCTCCAGAACAACTAATCAGTTTTGTGAAACCTACGATTTATCTTGAAAGACATTTGGTTAACATGAATTGGGCCTTCCGCATTTTCAACCTATTTTTCTATTTCAATTTACAAAGTATAAAATACTTCAAAACAAACACCAATACTGATTAGATAGAAGACAGAAGCTTACTTTATAAGTTGGAGGGAAAGTTATTTTCGCCTCTGAGAATCCTCTAAATGCAGCGCCCTCTGAGAGAACTGAACACAACTGATCGTGATGCATGTAACCATGAGGCATATGTGGTGTAAGAGGGAAGCTTGTTTTATCCAACCATCTAGGATATTGCTCCTTGGTGTTGCCAAACGAAAATTGAGATCTCCACACCAGAATACATAATCGAAATTCTGAGTAACATCTGTGAAAACATCAGATTGTTATAAAAATGAAGATGAAGATAACCTTCTAGAGAACACCAAAGATCATCATTGAATATCATAATAGTAAAGATAATTACATGTTTTTGAATTAAATATTCAATGGAAAACAATATCAATAACTCATGGGGACTTGAAATATCAAACTGGATATTGAAAAAAGATAAACTCTCTCACCCTTGCTCTTATTCTTACAAGGAAGACTCTTTGGTAAATCTAGGAGTTCACAATTTTCCTCACATCCGAAACTCTTTCTTTCACTTTTTCCTGATGAGCTGTCAAATGAGCTATGACAACAGGAATGAAGTTCAAAAAGCATGAAGCCTGTGGCAACAGCACCTTTAGTCCTAAAAGCTGTACCAGGCCTGACTGAAAGACTAGCATCTTCGGGAATAGATATATACCATATAAGATCCCTACGTAGGAAGACAGAAACATGAAGAGTACCTGAGAAATATACTTCAGCAAAAATTACCTCTAAGAATGAACTTTCCTCACCTAAAGAGTTTGAATGGTATAGAATATGAGTTGGTCCCAATGTTTCTTGTAGAAGTACTTCCCATTCAAATTTCTCCGAACATGACTCTTGTGTTCCAACTACAAGTATGTCAGGAACATGTTCCATGTCAATTGGCAATAGAAAATCGTTCAATTCCCTGTAGAAACAAAGCTTATGAAAGTCCACACAAACCTAATCCCTTAAAACTTACTTTGGCGGTGACTGTCCATTCATATTCCAGGTACCAACAAATATGGTGATCTCTCTATTTGGACACATTCTATACAATTCATTAGTCCCAAGCAATGAGTTTGCTCCTACTTTACCTTGAAGATAATTTCTTTGTCTGACTTTTATTGTAGGAATCAACTGAAAGGCATGTGCCTCTCTCAAAATACTTTCATGCGATATACTCTTCTCAATAAATTCTTCCTCTATATCATCTTCATCCGGGGACCGGGATGATTCTGTGCAAATATTATTTTCAGATTGACTACTACATCTTGTCAGTGCAATTTGTCTTTTCACCTGAAAATCATAGCATGAAGTTTCCCGATCGGTAAAGATGAAAAAGTTCTCACCGTTAATTCATCATTATTTCTAGGAATTCTTATTGATCTATGAAGGCTCAAGGGTCTCTTGGATATATTTTGCTGCCTGCTTTTAAAGGGGCTATGCTCCCTAGAACTGGTCTCTTTAGCACTTTGGGTTCTATGAATTGGACTATTTGAGACTCCAACCTTATTTGGAATTTTATTTGGTAAAAGAAAAGTAGTAACTTTAATCTTTGGCTTTTGTAACTTATTGACATCGTTCGATTCACTATCATGATTGTCTTTATTTAATTCGACTTCTTTCTCCATATTCAGGAGCTGATGACATACATTTGTTTGTATGTGGTGTTATATTTGTATTGACACTACTTAAAGTATTGATTAATTCAACACTAGGTCACATAATGATGACATTTCATGTTGAAGAATTTTTTCGTGCCTTATAATAATAATGAATGAATAATTGTATTGTAATGGAGTGATGTAATACGAGGAATAATCCAAGGATACAAAGTTGAATATCTCATGTTTGAATACTAATAGGTTAGTTTATTATTTGGCAGCAGTCCATAGACTGTCATCTACGATTTTTTTCTTCAGAATTTGGTACTGAGTTCGCTAGTGATGTTATTTGAAGTTGAATTTCCGGTGTACAGATGTCGCTATACTCGCTATACGTTAGAAAATTCAATTAGTGACTTCTGATGTTACATAAAGATAATATGATTTTTTAAGAAATTTAAGCAATGATATTATCATTACTAGATTATTATACAACATACTAACATAGTCCCCTATAAAATCTACTTAGAAAATATTATTAGACCATTCATTGTTGTTGCGCGCAACAAATTCGGAGATTATTTAATTTTCAGGATGATAACGTCCCATCACATCACACCTCACACAAAGGCTCAAAACACTCTACATGAGAACGACATACAAAAATGAACTGGCCAGCAAACTTACCAGACTTGAATTCATTCGAGCATGTAAGGGATTACTTAAGGAAAACAGCATCTGATTGCCAAAACCATCTTCAACTTTTCGTGAATTTATTTCAACCCTTCAGAAAGAATGGAACGATTTGCCTAAAGATTTCATTATGATTTGATTAGTGGGTAGACTAGGCGAACTATTTATATTCAGTTGTGGAAAAACAATAATTAATCAAAAATAAATAAGGTGAAGTGGGGTAAATGTGATAATGGGGCAATTGTGATAACGGATTATATATCCAGATCAAATTCATTAATACTGCTGCCATCTATCTAACACATCTTCAAACTTGCAAGCGAACCACCAAAACACTAGAACGAACGAAATTACTTGTCAGTATGGTTGTAAGGCAAGTGAATGTTATTTCTCATAACGTAACCTTAAATTTCAGTTAGCTACGTCTCTACTTTATTTGGTGTAAATTTTTTAATTGATGAGTTAAGTCTGTTTTATTATTTCCAGACTTATTATTAACAGTTTTATAATGTGTTTTTAAATACTTTTAACTCATAAATTGCGCTGGTGATTTATTTTTGTATATATTACATTTGCCCCGCCGAAATGCTTTTTGGGGTAAATGTGACATATACATTTGAGGCAATTGTGATAATATGAATAGGCGTGGTTCTTTCATATTTGAAGTGTCTTTTGACGGATATAATTTATCTTAATGATGGAAAAATAAAGTTTAATTAAAATATAACGTTTATTACTATATAGTTGTTTCTGCTTAATTTGTTTTTACTTCCTTTTTGTTCAGAAGCTGAAGTTAATTTCACATTTTTTGCCCCGACTGAAATAAGGTCATCAATTTTTCATTAAGTGAAATATTTTATTTTTGTAAAAAACAAAGTATTCAATAATGTAAGATTTTTATACATTTACCCCAATCCTTTCCAAATAACTTAGTCATAGGAATCTGAAAGTTTTTAACACATTTACCCCAAATTCTGGGGCAATTGTGATTTACCGCATCATTTTTTTTTAAATTACCCAACATTTCTCAGAAAAGATTTCAAAGAGTAACCAGAATACAAATCAATAGAGAACTATATTGTGATCATGCTTGCATTTTTTGGAATGTTCAGCTTTGTTCAAACTGTTACTTATAACACTTTGTTTATGATCTAATCAAATACTATATCACATTTACCCCACTTCACCTTAATCGGAAAAAAAAATTTCAACTCTCTGTGACTCGAAAATTACTGGACTGACCCATCTCGTTAGGTTTATTTTCACAACGATCATAAACCAGTTACAGAAAAATAAGCATGCACAATAGGCTTGAGCGTGATTTCAGAATCAATTCTTAATAAAATGTCAGCTGTTAGTTCCGTAGACCGTTGCTGCTCTCTTGAGTCTTGGGTACTTTCACAGAACTGGAATAACTCTCTCCCCGTTTTCATTTTCTCCTAGTCAATTCTCCGAATTTTTTTTTATTTCATGACATTATTTTACCTAGGACTATAATAATACCCATTAATCCCAAGTGACTAATGAGTAATTATTCACTGCTGTCAGATACTTCCTAGATTTAATTTTAATATGATATTCTTTAAATTGATATTTCTTCAGCATTTCCAAAGTACTCAAACTATCAAATATGGGTGTACCTTGTCAATAGAGGGTCAAATACATAGACTAACTAAACGGAGAATAGATGAGACACTAGTAGAACAAGCTTCAACGCCATCTTTTTTATACAACATTACTAATTCGTGAAAAAGCTCAATTGAAAAAGGAATCTGTATCGTAAAGCTGCCTCAAAAAGAATTCTGTAGTGCACCTTTTGAATAGGTAGGTACACCCATACAAGAGGCAAAAAGTTTTTTGAAATTCAATTTCCAAAAGGAAATCAGAAATGGATTCGTGCAAGTTATCGATGAGTGAGGAAATTTATTTTCATGAAAATAATACCTGCAACGAACTTTCATCTGATTTTCTTTTGGAATCGAGGAATAGGATCAATAATCAAATGAAAATACAGATTTATTTCATAAATATCTAATCAATAAACTAATAATTGCATTGAAAACATTCTCAAAAATTAAAACTAATGAATTCATAATACAAAATATGAGTATTCACCGACTAAACTTATTCAATACATGAAAAACTTTTTTGAAAACTTCTTAATTCTTATAGGTAACAGAATATACAGGGTGTCCCGAAAACAATGGATAAACCTGCAACTATAGATAGACCCTGTCGAGGTCTAACTTATTTCAAATTTTAACCTCGGTAAAAATTCCACGGTTTCCGAGATATTCATGGTTTTCGTATTTTTAGAAAATTTCCAAGTGCGATTAGTTTTTCTAGTGCCATTTATACAAATGAAGATGTATTTCGACATTGTTTTTTTTTAATTTCACATGAGATGGTTCAGCTATCGGAAACAAAGAATTAAATTCATCAAACTAGTGTGAAAAGTTAAAAACTCTTGATTTACAAAGAAAAATTGAAAACTAAATGAAATTTCCTTCAAGTTTGATGAGCTACAGTGTAAAAAAAATATAGGACGCCCCTGGTACACATCATCTTGAAAACTTGCTCAGTTATTGCAGATTCCAAAAAGGTATCATAAGCCTAGGCATTCTGTAGTTTTTCATTCTCGTAACTACTTGATTACCAAATAGTCTAAAATTTTCGAAGAACTGTTTTTGTTGTAATCGTTATTCTGAGCTCATGTGTTGAAGTCCGGAGGCCATTTTTGTTGGAATCTAGTGGAAAATTACGAAAATTATTTTTATTTTGAAAAAGCAGTAGCGTATCGTTTTTCTGGTTGAATAAAAATATGGCATTATTTGCATTCAACACGCTGTATCTTGAAAACCTTACCGGACCTAATTGTATTTGACATAATTTCTTATTTTCTTACATTCTCTACAGTGTTAAAAGAAAAATATCAACTTAAACAATACCCTGTGTTGCTACAATAGATGTATGTGGAATATTCATTACAAATAAAATAAAACGAATTATTAATAAATTACTATTCGATGGGATAAATAAAACGAATTAGTGCCAATTACTTATTCATTGGAAATGAATAAAGAATTCGAAATCAAACAATGAGTTCAGTCATTCATAGCTTAAATTTATTCATAAAAATGAAACCCTGCTTGCATAGAACAATAATAACACTTTCGTGGACACTCATTCACAGTCAGTAAACAATTTATCATTAATATCCAAATCATAAAGCTAGTCAATTCAAATTTAACAGTAAAAAATTTTGAAAAAGTACCAGTAGAACACTAGAATAATAACAACACTTTTATGAAAATTCGTTCACAGTCAGTTTCAAAACTATTGTTATTAGAAGTTAAATAAAATTAAAATTACCTAGGTTACTGACTCTGAACGAGTGTCCACAAAAGTGTTATTATTATTATGAATAAATTTACGCTATGAATGACTGAACTCATTGTTTCATTTCGAATTCTTCATCAATAAGTAATTAGTACTAATTCGTTTTATTTTTTCCACGGAGTAGTAATTTGGTAATAATCCGTTTTATTTTATTTGTAATGAATAATCCACATACCTCTATCGTAGCAACACAGGGTATTTTTTAAGTTGATACTTTCCTTTTAACACTGTAGAGAATGTAAGAAAATAAGAAATTATGTCAAATACATTAGGTCCGGTAAGGTTTTCGAGATACAGGGTGTTGAATGCAATAATGCCATATTTCTATTCAACCAGAAAAACGATACGCTACTGCTTTTTTCAAAATAAAAATTATTTTCGTAATTCTCCACTAGATTCCAACAAAATGGCCTCCGGACTTTAACACATGAGCTCAGAATAACGATTAAAACAAAAACAGTTTTTCGAAAATTTTAGACTATTTGGTAATCAAGTAGTTACGAGAATGAAAAACTACAGAATGCCTAGGCTTATGATACCTTTTTGGAATCTGCAATAACTGAGCAAGTTTTTAAGATGATGTGTACCAGGGGCGTCCTATATTCTTTTTACACTGTAGCTCATCAAACTTGAAGGAAATTTCATTTAATTTTCAATTTTTCTTTGTAAATCAAGAGTTTTAAACTTTTTACACTAGTTTGATAAATTTAATTATTTGTTTCCGATAGCTGAACCATCTCATGTGAAATTAAAAAAAACCATATCGAAATACA
Source organism: Propylea japonica (assembly GCA_013421045.1). Classification (NCBI taxonomy): domain Eukaryota; kingdom Metazoa; phylum Arthropoda; class Insecta; order Coleoptera; family Coccinellidae; genus Propylea; species Propylea japonica. Next base: position 107,727,244 of record CM024240.1, on the reverse strand, counting down.
TTTTCAATTGTATAAATGGCACTAGAAAAACTAATCGCACTTCGAAATTTTTTAAAAATACGAAAGCCATGAATATCTCGGAAACCGTGGAATTTTCATTAAGGTAAAAATTTGAAATAAGTTAGACCTCGACAGGGTCTATAAATAGTTGCAGGCTTATCCATTGTTTTCGGGACACCCTGTATATAATATATATTGTATAATTACCTTCTTGCATCTCGATTTTCACATCCAATAACACAGCACGTCTTCACTCTTGCAGGCATATCGAAATTTATTATATTTCAAAAAGAACGTGTCAAACCACTCCTTGTGTCAGTTGACATTCAAAGGTTTTTTGATAATAATGATTTTACATACTTACCTACTATTTTCTCGATAGGATTTCCATGAATGCAACGACATCTAACTATCAATTGAAAATAATTTTTTCGTGTATTAGTCTCCTCCTCCTCCGACAGATGTCGCGGAATATACGAGTGGCTCATCTATTTTATTAGTTTGTCTATGGATAAAATCTTCAAGGAATATATTCAGTAGTCGTGGATAAAGTATAGTACTCTACTTGCGTTAGATTGTCAGAATAAACTTCCGGTTTGAAAGGAAGTGACCCTAATTTTTCTATTTCATGAAGCATCTTGTATATTTTCTACTCAAAATTACCTTTTCAACAATGTCTTACGCTTCGTATTTTACTTTTGATTCAATGGAGTAAACGTCACTTCATTCTCACCGCTGTTCATTATTGCATGTTAGTTATTCTGACACGCACACAACTATTGAGGACTGTCAAAGTTACAAAAAATAAAAAAAACTAAGCACATGTTTCCTTGGATTATTAATCATAATTGAAGTCGAAATCAAGAATACACATAATATCGTAGCCCACTGGAATTCCTCAAACTTGAAATTTCAATTGAAGTTTTCTCCATTGAATTAGAAGTGAAATACAAAGTGTGATACATTTTTGGAAACGTGATTTTGAATAGAAATCGAAAATTGTAAAAAATTAACAAGGTGCTTCATGAAATAAAAAAACAGTGTCACTTCCAGTCAAACCGAAAGTGACTTCAATTTTCGCTTATCTCAGAACGAATTGCAGAAATTTTCAAATTTGTATCTTTCGAAATGGCTGATTTAATGTATTGAAACAGGCTTACTGATACACCCGGTATACAACTATTGCACCACAGATTTTATGTGAATAGGGATAAATAGTGACATCAATTTGTTAAGACTCCCCTACTACGTGTATCTCTTTTTCAACCCCCGAGAATCCCATAAAGAACATTCCGCATTTCATTTTGATTTCGGTTGCGATGTAAATAATGACCAGAGGGTTCTAAAAGGCGCTTTCAGAAATGGTTGGGGCCATCGTAATTGTGATCTGCAACGCAAATGTGATTCTTACTAAGACTTCAACGGTGGTATCAGCTCGTCGGACGAGGCCGAGTACATTCGGCAACGTTGACTTTATTTTACGTTATGACAGCAAGTACTGCCAACTTCCGATAAATAAACAAGCGCCTACTATATGCTCAAACTTCCGTGAACGGAATATACAGAATGAGGACAGCTAATTCGACAGATGCAGCAACCACAACCTCGTCAACTGTCAGAAAGTTTTCAAATTGAAAAACCTGTTATATCCAACGCTTCACATTTCACCACTGGTTTTGCGTGAATCCGGATAAATAGTGACATCAATTTGTTAAGACTCCCCTACTACGTGTATCTCTTTTTCAATCCCCGAGAATCCCATAAAGAACATTCCGCATTTCATTTTGATTTCGGTTGCGATGTAAATAATGACCAGAGGGTTCTAAAAGGCGCTTTCAGAAATGGTTGGGGCCATCGTAATTGTGATCTGCAACGCAAATGTGATTCTTACTAAGACTTCAACGGTGGTTTTTAGGTTTGTTGGGCTATTTGTGTTTATCTCTTAGCGGAAGTTAATGAACATTAGGATGGGTTGACAAAACGTTGAAAGATTTGATGAAGAAAATAAGTTACGAGTTGTCGGTTCATGACGTCGTAGATGAAATGACTTTAGTATCGGGTTAGTTACTCTGATTCTGTATAATGAACCCGTTCATTCTTCCGATACAGCCTTTGGAAGGCGATGACGAGTTAACAGTTTCAAATTTTTTTGAGGAGTACAAAAAACACTGAGTCATAAAACTATACATCATATGATTTTTAAGTAGATGTGCAATGAAATAGAATGAATAGTGATCATAACTGCTTGTAAATTTTTATTGTATCAAAATCTTGCAGCAGATTTTTTTCTCCAGAATCGAATGGAAAACTATAAGAGAATTTTATTTTTCGAAAATCTATCCCACGAAAACAATTTTTGAACGAAAATCATAGGGGGTTGTTATTTTCCACCCCTATTTACAAAGTTATGAGATAAAGAAATTGGGTGAGTATCATCTACTTAGTGCTTCATACTATGTATAGTTTTATGTCTTAGTGTTTTTAAGAAACGGTAAAAAAATGAAAACTGTCAATTCGTCATCGCCTTTCAAATGCTGTATTCTAGAAGGGGGTCGATTTCGAAAAAAAATTATATGAACTACCTCTACTTATTTTCATCGAGGAATCATCTCCAAAGTCCCCTGCATTTGTTTACAGACACCCTGTATATTTCATTTTTGATCGAAAGAAGTCAACAATAAAAAATTGTCACATTTTCTTAACCTATTCATCTCAAAATATAGAGAACTTCAAGTGTTTTCCTGATGACGGCTTTAGAAAGTAAAATACAAGAAGCAATAATGATGGAAATAGACCAAATAATATTTCAATAAATGTTTTCTCATCAAGAAAATCACGTCAACTATCATATACTTGATATGATTTATTCAAAAATTTGAAAAAATGGCAAATATTATTCTCATTCTACGAGAAAACTTTTCGAGTTCAAAACCTCTTAAAACAATTCAAGACTTACACTGTCTATTCGTAAGTAATCATGAGCATTTTTTATTCATCTCATGGTAACCATATGGGAAACTTGGTTGTATTAAATTCGAGTGCTTGTAAACAAAATATTTTTAATCCGCTTTGATTTCTCGCGTATTTTTCAGCAACAGTACTTTTCCGACCCCAACAATTACCATTTGAAATACTCCGACATACCTCTTTTCCAAGTACAACCAGACCACAAGAATATACTCAAAACAACGCGAATCTAGTATATTCCATCAAGTCCAACATCCCGATTTGTCATGTTGTTTTTCGCGATATCTCACGAGGGCGAAAACTACCCCTCGAGCTCTGGCTGCGACAGCATTTCGCGGTGCATCACACGGTAAACTGCCAACACTCGCACCAACTTCGTAGACATTTAAACTCTTGTGGCGTTGTGCGCCCTCGAACCTTTGCAGACTGCGCGACTCTGAGGGAGGGCGTGGGTAGGAAAGTGTTGAAACGTCGGTTTGGGGTTGACGATGGAAGATGAGGAGCAAATAGGAAAGCCAAGCACGTGTTCTTCTGAATTTTATATAGAAACGAATTGGTTACCTCGTGACTGGAATGAGAAAAAAATCACAAGAGTCGTTGGAATTTTATTACTGCAAGTTTGCTTTAACAATATTTCTCTTTTACTATGGTGAGCCTGAAATCTGCTGACGATGTTTGGGTAAAGTAACAGTTGTGAACTTTTCATTGATTTACTCTGAGGATGTATCGTGAACTTGAATCTTAAATTTTATACAGAAGCGATACGAAATGAGTTCGTCAACCTCTAACCGATTCATTTGGTAACTACGAGGGCAGTTCAAATATAAAAGAGGCTTTTCGATTTTCAGGCACAATAGTGGGGGGGGAGAACATTCCTGGTTTTTTGTTGGTCGGTAGGTTGTCAGGAGTAAGGGAAGCACGTCGGATTGCCTCATCAACCCTCTCGGTGTCCACTGTGACGATGTTTGAGCAAGAGTTTCCTCCGTCAATTGAGCAACGTATTGTTCTCTCCACTCCTTACTCGCTTGTTCAGATTCTGGGGGTGAAGGGGTGCACCCATGTTTCATCACAGGTGATAATGTGAGTGAGAAATTGGTCTCCTTGTTCCTCAGATCGTTCAAGAAGACGTCCATAAACCTGAAACCGATGCAATTTCTGGTCAGCTGTGACAAGGCGAGGAAACCAACTGGCGTAACCCTTACGGTACCCTTGCTTCTCTGTGAGTATGGAATAGGTGCTCCCATAACTTATTCTGACCTAACTTGCAATTTCAGAAGTGGTACGTCGTTTGTCGTCGTCAATAAGCTGTCGAACACAACAGATGTTGTTCGCTGCGGTCATGTCTCTCATTTTCAAAACGATCACGACCCTGCACGAACTGTTCATGTCATGCAAACACTCTGGCACGTTGCGCAATTGACAGAGGAACCTCTGGCTCAAACATCGTCACAGTGGACACTGAGAGAGTTGATGAGGCAATCCGACGTGATTCTCTTACTCCTGACAAACCTACCCAACAACAAAAAATCAGGATTGTTCTCACCCCACTTTTGTGCCTAAAAATCTAAAAGTCTCGTTTATATTTGAACTGCTCACGTATACAGAAAGCTCTCGACAAATTTCAAAGGATCAACATGTTTTTTTATAACATAAGCATTTCGCTTCTGCCTCTGCCTTGAAAGTCATTCTGGACCTACCTTCGCTAGGATAGTTCTCGGAACATGGGGCAACCCAATAGGCTCTCAATGGGGCAAAAGAAAGGAATCTAAAAAAGATAGACCACACAGGACTTTTCTGCCTTCTGAATTAGTTTAGAAAACTCCTAGTTATTCTCACAGATAACCTAGCTCTGAGACCATATGTTGATATATCGCATATCGCAGCCAAAAAACAAAATGCAACTACAGAACAAGAATGTTATTCAAAGCAGCTTCTGCCCAGAAGCTATCGACACAGCTGAGCACGTGCTCTATAATGGTTCAATTGTCCATGAGAAAAGTCTGCATCTCTTTGTTTAGTGTTGGCTGAAATAATGAACGTTGCACCTTGGAAAGTAGCAGGTCTCTTCAGGAACTTGCTACCAGAACAGTAAACAACGCAAAAAGATCATAGTTATTGTTACAAGAACAGTATTTCGCGATGAATCACACGGTGAACTGCCAACTCTCGCAGCAACTTTGTGGAAATTTAGATTCTTGCGGTGTTGTGCGCCCTGGGAGCTTGGCAGACTGCGCGGCTCTGAGGGAGGTCGTGAGTTGGAAAAGTGTTGACGATGAAAGATGAGGAGCAAATAGAGAAGCCGAGCACGTGTTCTATTGAATTTTATATAGAAACGAATTGGTTACCTCGTGACTATAATGAGAAAAAAATCACACGAGTCGTTGGAATTGTATTACTGCAAGTTTGCTTTAACAATATTTCTCTTTAACTATGGTAGGCCTGAAATCTGCTGACGATGTTTGAGTGAGGTTACGAGTACAGTTGTGAACTTTTTACTGATTTAATCTGAAGATGTATCGTCAACTTGAATCCTAAATTTTATACAGAAGCAATACGACATGAGTTCGCCAACCAGTGACTGATTCATTTGGTAACGAAACAGGCAGCTCTCGAAAAATTGCAAGGATCAATATGTTTTTTTCATAACAGAAGCATTTCGCCTCTGCCTTCGCCTTGCAAGTCATTCTGGACCTGCCTCCACTTGGATCATTCTCGGAATGTAAGGCAGCCCAATAGGCTCGAAGTGTGGCAAAAGAAAGAAACCTTTCCATAGATGTCGCAAATATCTAACTACTTCTCTAAGTGAGCACGCACTGCATTGCGATAAAAGCCCATTCTCTTACAAGTGTGAAAAAAGTTGAGTTGACATATGAGAATTTTTGGAGAACTTGTCTTTGTATATTATGTAATGAAAGTTGATTCAATAGATGTAATTAGAGTAGTTTTGGCCCTCGATTGAAAAGGTATACCTACCCATATTTGTTAGTTGGGAAACTTTTACATACAAAAAAGTAAACAGATTGTCCCGGAAAATGTGAGAAATCTCTCGAGTTCAGATAGAACATAAAAAAATAAGTTTCCATATTTTTTTTCTTAGCGGCCCTTCCTACGAAGATACGACCTCCTAAATGACGCCACTAGAATTTCATTTCAGTGGAATAAATTTCCATTACCTACTTACTTTTTATGTCATATATGAATCCGAGAGATTTTCCACATTTTCCGGGACACCCTGTATACTTAATATTGAAGCTGAATCAAAGAAGCATTGTATAATGATTCATTGTAATGGGTATATAATGGGTATTATTATGATCGAGCAAAGGGACGTATTATGGGTAGATTATAAAATAGTCGTGGATAATAGTATATTACGCAACGAGCGTATAATTCCCGTGCTGAAGTTAAGGCTACGAGCCGTAGACGAGTGACCTAAATCAACGAGCGCATAGCAGCCATAATACGCGAGTAGCATACTCTACTTTATCCACGACTACTGAAAATATTTCTTGAGAGATTTTAACATTTGGCGATTGTGACAGCACTATAACAAATGTGGAAAAAGTCAAGTTGGCACATGGAAAATTTTTCGATAACTTATTATTGTATATTCTTCGATAAAAATCGCTTTTTGATGTGATAAAGTAGATAAGGACCTCGATTGACCGGGTATACTGATATTTGTTAGTTGGAGTACTTAAGAATACTGAAGAAATAGCAATATAATTTTAGAGCTTACCCTGACAGCAGTGAATAATAATTCATTATTCACTGTCAGGTGAGGTAGGCTTCTTTAATAGCCTTGAACTTCAGTGCTTGTAAACAACGTCTTCGTCTGGTGAGTTCAACTTGCCTACATCAAAGTGTAAATAACTAAAATCAGTCTGTATCGCACAGGCGAATATGTCCAACACCGATGCAAATTCCTTGAGAAAACTTTTGCATTTACACTTTGAAATCGCTCAGGTTAACATTTTTCTGAGGTCGGCAACAGCAAAAGTTTCAGAATCGATAACTAGTTTCGAGACGTAATTTCAAAGTCTGGTAATTCCAGTTTTTATATACGAATGGATTTCGGATATGACGAATGTTTACTGACATTCTCATTTATTTTCCAGGGCTGAAATTTTATTCAGCTGTCCGTATCGACGGAAACAGAATGTATTTTCACACAGAGTTTTGTTTACATACTTGCTCGAACAAAACGTCGGTGTTTTCAATTGAAACCGTTTTTATGGGTATTTAGTGTTCGCTCTGGGTTCATGTTTCCATATTGAAATGATATGTCGTAGGGTGTGAACAATTTATGACAACGAAACATTTGTGAAATTGCAAATGTTTTGGAATAATTTGATGTCCGAAATAAACGACCGAATTGATGGAAAAAATATCTTTATATGTATGGAAATGGAGTAATGTGTACCGTTGTTGATATTTTCATTTCAGTGAATTCGCATCAATATCAATCACAAAGGTTTTTTCTAACCAGATATAAGTAATACACTTGAGATGCAAAAAAAGTGGTAATACAGAGATGTTTTGTATTTAGTTCCGATTTTGATTTCAGATGAAACAATCCATAGACTGATTCAAAACTTGTTCGATTATTTTTGTTTTATCGCTGAACGACAATTAGTGTATTTCTAAGTAAAGGGTTTTCCAATAAGAGGTGTTGTTTTGAATAGCCCTCTATTTCGGTAGATGTCAAATTTGAAGCTGTCATTTTTTGACATTTGACAAGTAGAAACTACGCCATTAATAAATATGGAACGATACACGCCTTAAGAACGCATTTAAATAATTAAAATTCACTATAAAAAGGGGAAATTTGGCAGAGATGGTTCGTGAAACTCCAACATTTTTGGGTCGTCGTGAAACACTTAGTCGGTCCGCAATTAAGAAATTGGTGCAGAAAAATTTCGAGCTGTTGCGACAAGTTAGTAATGTGAATAATAATATCCGTGCACGTCACTCAAGAACAGCCGAGAATATTTTTGCTGTAGCCGAAATTATTGAAGAAAACCCAGATTTGTTCATTCCTCGTCGTTCTATGGAATTGGGTATTCCACAAACGTCATTACACCGTATTCTGCATAAAGATTTGGGTCTTAAGGCTACTAAAGTTCAGTTAACACACAGAATTGTCGCATTTTGGGCTCGGAAAACCCAAGAGTTAATGTTAAAAAGCTTCTCATTCCTCAACGTGTGACTGTTTGGTGCGGTTTATGGTCCGGCAGAGTCATTGAACTTTTCTTCTCCGAAAATGAGGCTGGAGCAACAGTTACGGTGAATGGATTGCGCTATCGAGAGATGATTAATGATTTTTTATGGCCTAAATTGGATAGTATTGATCTGGACAACGTTTACTTTCAACAAGACGGCGCTTCGTACCACAAAAGCAACGAAACCATTGATCATTTGCGGGAAAATTTTCTGGACCGTGTTATCTTTCGAAGAGGTGATCACAATTGGCCACCGAGATTGTGTGATTTAACACCTTGCGACTTCTTCCTTTGCGACCACGTGAAAGAGAAGGTCTACGCCAATAGCCAAGAGTCGATTGAAGACCTCAAAGATGGAATTCGTGAGGCTATCGAGGAGATAGGGCAGCCACTGTTCGATTAGGTTATGAAAAATTTCATTGAAAGGATATGGACCTCCAAGCGTAGTCGTGGTGGTCATTTGCCTGATGTTATTTTCCACTATTAACGGCACAGCTTCTTCTTTATAATGAAATAAACATCCGATCATTTATATTGAAAGACTGCATTTTTATTTGAATATAAACATAACACCTCTTATTGGAAAATCCTTTACAATGCATCAGACAGATAATTTTCCAGTCCAGTTAAATATGTCCAACACCCATGCAGATTCCTTAACAAAACTTTTGCATTTACACCGAAAAATCTTTCAGCAATTCACCCAGTATTGAATATACGTCAACTGAATTCTGAATATATCTATTCTCTCCTCTCTTATAAATCTCACAAATACTTCCTAATGGAAGTAGGACAGTTTTATAGAGTTTCTGTTGTTTTTTCCTGGTGAAAGTTTGTATCGAATTTATCAGTTAAGTTCAGATTTTCCCAACAAAATGAAGATGCATTATGTCATAGATAGAGTCTGATTCTTATTTTATCAATTTTCATAAGGGTTATGTTCGAACACCAATAACTCTCAAATTATGTAACTTACAGATATGATGCGAGTGTTGTTTTGTAGCTTGTGTCCTTGTCCTTGTCCTCAAAAAAATTATACTTCAAGGTGCTAGTTTTTGTACTATTGCGGATTTACTGAGAAAATCAGTACATATTTTCACTATGAACATTTTCGAAGATTTTTTTATGCCATTTTCAAGTTGAAAGTTTCTATACTGTTATACTTCAAAGAAAGGTGGTACTTAGTATCATCTTTCAAAAAACATTATTTTAACATCTGTAGGACCTTTATGTCCAAAGAAATCAATATTATTTGGAAGGGTCAACGAAAATAAAAAAGTAAATTTAAAATGGGGGCTACTCCAAAACTAAGGGGGTGTTTTTGTCGATAATGTTAGGAATATTTGATGACCTTGAATTATCGATAAGTCATGACCAAACACACTGTATATCTGAGATGAATGGAAATAAAATACTGAATAGTTGGAAATCGCACAAAATTTCTCGAAAAATTTTTTTCTCTTCTATAAAGCATTTCAAATATTTCCTCCTATTTTCTCGTTGTCACTGGATACGAGTTATTCCATATTTGACTTCGTTCGGAGTCAATTTTCTCAGGTATAAATGGATATATTTTTAATATATACTCCCATATATGGGGAAGGCGTAGGAGAGAATTGAATTTTCTTGTTTGCCTACATCAAAAAGCGGTTAAGCAGGATATTCAGGTTCTTCTGTGGAAGCCGGTTATTGAAAAAATGGATTACCTCATCTTTTTCCATAGTTTTTCATCTCGAGTTGAAGTGTTTTGTCAAGTGTGGAGTATATTATATATCTTGTAGAGGATTATTTTGATGGAATTCTTCTCTTCGGCTTTCGACTTCATTATCGTGTGATACACTAGATCTATACGACAGTGGTAAAATCAATTATCGCGTATGCTTCTTGAGTACAGAGAATTGGTGTCCTTACGAAAAAAAATAAGAACGCCTTAAACTGATTCTGGTCAGGGTGTCAATGAAAAAAACACCATGCATAGTGCCACGCGATAGAGGGCCATAAAATATGAAAAAGTTTCCATAAATAAAGGGTTTTCCAATAAGAGATGTTATTTTGATATTCGAAGAGAAATGCCATTTTTAATATAAATGATCGGATGTTTATTTCATTATAAAGAAGAAGCTATGCCTTTCATAGTGGAAAATAGCATCAGGCAAATGACCACCACGACCACGCTGACAGCACCATATCCTTTTAATGAAATTTTTCATAACCAAATCGCAAAGTGGCTGCCCTATGTCCTCGATAGCCTCACGAATTCCATCTTTGAGGTCTTGAATCGACGCTGGGCTATTGGCGTAAGCCTTCTTTTTCACGTGGCCCCAAAGGAAGAAGTCGCAAGATGTTAAAACAAGATCTCGGTGGCCAATTGTCATCACCTTTTCGAGAGATAACACGGTCCGGGAACTTTTCCCAATGGATTCGTTTTTTGTGGCACGTAGCGCAGTCTTCTTGAAAGTAAACGTTGTCCAGATCAATACTATCCAATTTCGCCAAAAAAATGCCTAATTCCAAAGAACGACGAGGAATGGACAAACCTGGGTTTTCTTCAACACTTTCAGTTACAGCAGCAATATTTTTGGCTGTTCTTGAGCGACGTGCACGGGTTTTATTCTCCCCATCACTAACTTGTTGTAACAGCTGTAATTTTTCACCAATTTCCTCATTGCTTCACGACGACCCAAAAATGTTCGAGTCTTGGCCAAATTTTCACCATTTTATTAGTGAGTTTTAATAATTTAAATGCCTTCTTGAAGCGTGTATCGTCCCATATCTATTAATGGCGCAGTTTCTACTTGTCAAATGTCTAAAAATGACAGCTTCAAACGTGACATCTACCGAAATAGCGGACTACTCGAAATAACACCTCTTATTGGAAAACCCTTTATATATACGAAACTGCTACCTTCAAGAAAGACAGGGTGTTTATTTTTTTATTTGTTTTTCATTAATAACGAAGAGGTAAGAATTGAACAAAAGGTGATATGTGCGGGTTTTGTATGATGCAGAATCCAAATATCCTATTAGTTTATTGAATAGTAATACCTTTCAGCTATTGCGCTCCTTTTATAAAGAAAATTTAATTTACTTCGAACTAAACTTCTTGACTTATTACAAAGGTATCTCACTTCAACAAACTTAAGGGCGTCTAAGAATGACAATTATGACCATAATTTCGAACAACAGACAATTGCAAATTAACTTTTCAATTCATGTTGAAGTTTCTCAGAAAATCCATTTCGTAATGCCAAATACAATTATGTATATTCTACCAAACAACTCATAATTGAATGAATTTTTTTCAACGAGTGCTAGGAATGTTCTAATCACATTTTGACTTGAGAATGTCTATAGCCTACCTACAACAGCGCCTGCAATTATTGAACGAGCAACTTCTTCAAGTAGGAATTAGGATGGAATGTTTCATCAAATCGTCTGATTTATTCGAAACAATTTGTTCCATGAAAAAATTTAATTTCAAGGAATCCGCAATGAAATAACTCAAAATGTTTTCACTGAATACCATTGAAGAGCTGAAAGAACACATTAAGTATTGTTTGTTGATTTATTTATTCCATCAGTTTCTTATGTTATGTCGAATTAATTGATAATCTGGAATTGTTGTGACCTAATTTATTCAATGAAAGTCAATATACGAGATACGTTTCGGGTTCAGGCCCTTTTCAATCTACAACAATTATTAAAAACACAGTTATATATACAATTTTTCGAGATAGAGATTTGTTACCTTTTTGGTTGTTAAATTCAATATTTTTCAATATATTCAATTCTGTTGCACGTGTCTTCAATTCATAATATTTTGGCGATGAGTCATTGAATTGTCACGTCGGCGTTGATGTCACTCTTCTTCTGCAATTGTTCTCTGCTGTCTTCTTTATAAGTGTTGTATAGTTTTGTTTAGACCATTTATATCTGTTCTGTCGTTGATAGAGTTGGAATTTCGTTTTATGAAAATCATTCCTAAAAATGCTTTGAGTTTTCTTCCTATCTAATATCCTTGTATCTTCGAAATTGAAAGTATGGTTGTTTTCCACTTTGTGCTTGTATAGGGCTGTTTGGGTTTTAGACAAATGACTTGTGTCCTTTTATTCTGTCGTTCAATTTTTGTTCCGTTTGCCCTATGTACCCTACATTACATTGGTTGTGTGAGATCTCATAGACGATATTTTATTTTGATTTTGAAACAAACTGTTTGACTTGTATGAACGGTTTGTATGCAATCTTTATTTTGGGGTATGGTTTTATTATGTTCTCTATTTTTTCAGACAGTGTTGGGATGTATGGTGGAGGTATGTATTCTATTGGTTCGGTTCTTGGATTTTGGAAACTCAGTGAGTTTTGAAATTTATAGGTGCGTTGTTTTATTGTTTTCTTTATGATTTTTTGGGGGTAATTGTTTGTGGCAAGTAGGGAGGTGATCTGATCTAGTATCTCCGGTCTATAACGTGGTGAAGTTAATTTATACATACCCCTACCATACTTCCCAACACTGTCTGAGAAAAAAGAGAACATAATTAAACCATACCCCAATATAAAGATCGCACACAAACCGTTCATACAAGTCAAACAGTTATTTTCAAAAGTAAAAGCAAAGTCCCGAAAAATCAAAAATCACATATCGTCTGAGAGATCTCATGCAACCAATGTAATGGAGTGTACATAGGGCAAACAGAACGAAAAATGAACGACAGAATAAATGGACACAAATATTCTAAAACCCAAACAGCCCTATAAAAGCACAAAGTAGAAAACAACCATACTTTCAATTTCGAAGATACAAGGATATTAGATAAGGAAAAGCCCAGAGAATTTTTAGAAATGATTTGCATAAAACGAAATTCCAACTCTATCAACGACAGAACAGATATAAATGGTCTGAACAAAATAAATATATTCAACACTTATAAAGAAGACAGTAGAGAACAATAACAGAAGAAAAAGAAGAGTGACATAAAAGCCGACTATATAATTCAATGACTCAGCGCCACTAATATTATAAAATGAAGACACGTGCAACGGTGGCAAATGTATTTAAAAATATTGAATTTAACAATCAAAAAGGTAACATTATTCCGAAATTGAATTCGATATTTAGGATGAAATACCACTATTTAAATCTATGGGAGATGATTACCCTTCAGTAGGGTCCTGTAGCGGTCTTAGAAGAACGGAAGATTCGAAAATCATCACTTGGAACGCCAGACCTGGTTTAAAACACCCTCCTGGCCCAAGAGCATCAATTAAGTGTTTTGTGTCTAAATATTGAAGGTATTTATTCGAATAGTTTTAAGTTTCAATTTTGTAAAAACGGCGAGGCAGGGTTTTTTCTACTGAGGTTCTTCCCTGTGCTCTGGTATCATACGACAGAATAGTATGGTACCCCGTTTTGCACCAACCTCAGCTAGGGACTTTTTTGTTTCATGAATTGTATTTTGTTAGTTCTCAATTCAAAAGAATATATACAGGGTGTCCGGGGAATAACTGTACATACTCTTACCAGAGATAGAGTTGCACTAGCTGACTACTGATTGACTACAAAAAATTAATTTCTGGATTTCCCTAGAAAACTACAGGGTGTTTTTCCAACTTCAAGGAAAAACTTAGACCATTATAAAATCCAAACTTATTGACGGATATTATTGAAACTTGGGGGGTTATTGGCACATGCTAAGGTCGACTTAGAAATACATCAGTTATTTCATTATGCCAGGGCCGGACTCATTAATCTTCATTTAAAGTGTTCAGGTTGAAAAAAACACTTTGTATTTTGAATTACGCATAATTGATTCGCTTTTTAGAAAGAATCTAAATTATGCTTCAATTTGTGGTATCGTTTAAAGTTGTCACATCAACAATTATTTTTTTATGAATTTTTAAATTTGAAAAAAGTTCGAAAAATTGAATTTATTTACCTTAACAGGACTAAGTCACCTTGTGGAGGTCGAAAATAAATAATAAATTTTTTTTAAAAAGTCACTGAAGGTGAGGAAGACTATAATAATCTGTTGATATACTGGGTGGCCACCCTAGACGCGGAAGTCATTGCGTTGAAGTGAATGAAGGTATATTGCGAAAAAAATTATTGGCGACATGTATAGGATATACATAAGCATAATTCAAATTATTCGTGTGTATACCGGGTGTTCATTGGAAGAATTGTCACTTTGTTCTAAGTATATCTTTGTTGTCGACTACCCGGTATACATACGAATAATTTTGAAATATGCTTGTATTGTGTTGTATGTATACCCTTTACATCTCGCCAATATTTTTTTCGCAATATTCCTTCATTCACTTCATCGCAATGAGATCCGCGTTTAGGGTGGCCACCCAGTATATCAACAGATTATTATAGTCTTCCTCACCTTCAGTGACCTTTTAAAGAAAATTTATTATTTATTTTCGACCTCCACAAGGTGACTAAGTCCTGTTAAGGTAAATAAATTCAATTTTTTTCAAATTCAAAAATTCATAAAAAAATAATTGTTGATGTGACAACTTTAAACGATACCACAAATTGAAGCATAATTTAGATTCTTTCTAAAAAGCGAATCAATTATGCGTAATTCAAAATACAAAGTGTTTTTTTCAACCTGAACACTTTAAATGAGATTTATGAGTCCGGCCCTGGAATAATGAAATAATTGATGTATTTCTGACTCGACCTTAGCATGTGCCAATAACCCCCCAAGTTTCAATAATATCCGTCAATAAGTTTGGATTTTATGATGGTCTGAGTATTTCCATGAAGTTGGAAAAACACCCTGTAGTTTTCTAGGGAAATCCAGAAATTAATTTTTTATAGTCAATCAGTAGTCAGCTAGTGCAACTCTATCTCTGGTAAGAGTATGTACAGTTATTCCCCGGACACCCTGTATATATATATATATAACAAATCTATATCTCGAAAAATTGTATATGGAACTGTGTTTTTAATAGTTGTTTCAGATTGAAAAAGGCCCGAACCCGAAACGTATCTTGTATATTGACTTTCATTGAATAAATTAGGTTAAAACAATTTCAGATTATCAATTAATTCGACACAGCATTGAGTATGACACTCTTGAACTTAAAAATTCATAATGTAAAGGAATATCGAAGGACTCCTTTCCTGGGGGTATTTTTCGTTATTCATCCACCACTTCGAGCCCTTCACAGAATGATACTTCCATCCCTAATTAATTGCTAGCTTCATTCGAAATTCACGTTAATACCGGTTTTAAATCACGGCCGATCGTGCTATCGATCCCATATTATCTCACCCAAGGGTCTCACAAAAAACATCGTTTTGTATCTCATTTGTCGCTGGTCTTCATTCAGTCACCATTCAATTTACGTTGATTGAATTTTTTATAAGGGTCGTAAGACAGTCTTAGCAGATTGCTCGGTCGCTTCCTACATTTGAACCCAATTTTGAACTCTGATGTTGGCCGCTTTTATCGTTTCGCTTTACTTTCTGTGGAGTAATAGTTATTTAATCAATTAGGTTATTAACGTTAATACATAGTTCGAGACCATTAGTTGCTCGATTAATGACCGAGTTGATTACAAGATTTTTTAGACGATCTCAATATGAATTGTGTATGAATTCTTGATAGAAATACATTCTCATTTTGCACAATTCTTAGATTTGACATAGTTGATAGTTGATAGTTTACAGAGGGGTTACAGTCCACTGCGACCTTAAGGTCTATTGTGCCCCCTTACAGAGCTGTTCTGGCCAAAAACCTTCACAGCTCGCCTTCCAGTTCCAGAGATCTAATGAAATCTAGTAACTGTGAAGACTTCAACGAGGCTAGTTCCTCACTCTTACAAGTTTCTTGCCCAAGGCATTTCCTCCTCAGGCTCGTAATGCCGAGGCATTCCGTGACTAGGTGAAAGGGGGTTTCTTCCTCCTCCCACAGAACTACACTCGTCAGTGTCCGACAATCCCATCCTCAACAGGTGCTTCCTAAGGCGACAATGTCCTGTAAGAAAGCCAGTGAGGAGGTGCAATTGCTTCTTACCAAGATCCAGATATCTTTTGGATCCCGCTGTCTCGAAGTTCCGAAGGAACTTAGTGGAATGATCCATCCCTGGGAGATTCCGCCAGAGCTTTTCCCTCTCGGCTTTCTCCTTCTCCAGAAAATGTCTATGTATAGCAGAGATTGAGTATTAAAATGGGTGATTAATGTTCAATTTCGTGCACATTAAAATCACCTTTTATTTCTAGGTCGGCGGAAAAGATATTTCAACGCGTGAGCGGGGCGAATGCGTTAATAGTTCGAGGCCATTAGTAGCTCGAATGATAACCGAGTTGAACACAAGATTTTTCCGATGATCTCAATATGAATTGTGTATGCTTTCTTGGTTGAAATACATTCTCATTTTGCAATAAGACTTACATTTGACATAATGAAATGTCTATGTATCTATGTTCTTGTGAAGTTTTGACATTTCTCGTACTGCTTCTGAATACTTTGTGAACGGTTGCCATGAGGATTGCACAGTAAAATAGCAGAAATTGAGCATTAAAATGGGTGATTAATGACCAATTTAGTACACATTAATGTCACCTATTATCTTGAGATTGACGGAAATGCACATTTATTGCACCGAAATTTAGGAAATTCAAGCGAATCATTCTACTTTATAATTTTAGAATTAGTGTTTATTGGAGTATCAGGTGACCACAAATGTGTAATTGCATAGACACCCAGAAGGAGTTGTTTGAATTGTACATTTTTTTTTCAATAAAGTTGTCAATAACGTATTCTTTCATCGCGATTATACAGGGTGTCTACTTTTGAGGTGGACAAACTTCGAGAGGGTATTATACAAGTGATTTGCAACCAAAAATGTCATATAACACATGATCGAAATGTTGACAGTTATTCTTCACTTTAACATTTCTTGATTCCTCGAAAAATTTCAAGTTTTCTCTCTGAAAAGATCATTATTCAGTTTTCCTTGTAGTCTCATCATATTTGACCACATATTCGAAAAGGGCGATAAATTTGTCACAAGATGAGAGAGATTGTATGCAGAAAACACTCTCAGTGCAGGCGTGGTAATGAGAAGAATATCACGATTCTGAAGTTAACGAAATCAGCCCTATTTTTCTAATGGTTTTTTCTATGAAAAATCAATGATTATGCGCACGTTTTCTCTTCAGTGAAAAGTACCGCATTCAGTATACTTCCGAATGACATATCAACTTTTGTGCTTGTTGCTCATTTTCCGCTATAATATCATGGATAACATGATAACAACGAAAAAATTCAAAAATACCTAAATTTGCTCTATTTCGAAGCTCTTCACGATTGAATCTCAGTGCAAATTTATGGAAATCATCAATTCTTCTGTAATGGGAGACCAGACTCACATTTTGTTGGTGGTAACAGAATAATTCAGGAGAGTTGGAGAGTGGGAGCCATAGGATATTAATCAGATCAATCCAGAGCAACTTGACCCACATATTCGATAAAAAGCACCTGTCTTACACATAAAATGTCTAGTTTCAAATGAATGGCTGCCCAGCACATAATAGTCGTAGTGTCAAGTTCTGTTCAATGAATATATTGCGATACAATTCATTGGGAGATACGGTCAGATGGCCACCGACCAGCCCCGATTTTACGTCTTTGAATTTTTATGTCTAGAATACTTTGAAATAGAAAGTATATCTAATTTGCTTTCAGACTCAGAATGATCTCATCAACAGAATGAAATTGTGTTATCCAGAAATGCGTCAGAAACGCTATGAACTTTGTAGAGTTGTAGATTCAGTACGAAAACGATGTGTCAAATGATTGTACTGAAGAAGGAGGTTCATTTCTTCTTTACCATTTCGATACAAATGAATTGATGATTTTTATAAAACAACATTGAAACTCGATCACGATGAGCTTCGAAATAGAGCAATTTAGGTTCGAAATGTTTGAACTTTTTCGTTGTGTATCATGTTAGCCATGATATTATAGTGGAGAATGAGCAGCTTGCAAAAAAGTTGATGTTAGTCGAAACTACACTAAATGAGGCTATTTTCAATGAGAATAAACGTGTGTATAGCTATCAATATTGCAGCGAAAAAACCATTGAAAAATAGGACTTATTTTGTTAACTTCAGAATCGTGATATTCTTCTCCTCACCACGACTACAATAACAGTGTTTTTCTGCACAAAGACTCCCTCATCTTGTAGCAAATTTGGTGCCCTTTCCGAATATATGGTCAAATTTGATGAGACTATAAGGAACACTGAATAATGATCTTATGAGGAAAAAAACTTGAATGTTTTCGTGAAATCAAGAAATATCAAATTAAAGAATAACCGTCAACATTTCGTCCATGTGTTATATGACATTTTTTGTTGTAAATCACTTCAAAACGAGACATATAATGAGAAAATAAGCCTTGGAAAGAAAACAATCATAATTAGGATTCAAAACACAGATTTCATCCTGAGTTTACCCTTCACATTTCAGCTATCACATCAGAGAACACTCGGCGAAATAATAGTCATTCCATCTTAACAATCATGAAATAAATTCCATTTTATTTTGACCCATTTCTATTCACAGAAAGATCCGGAAACGGTCAATTTGCCTGTATAAAAGGCATTTTCAATCACTGTTTAGAGAACAATGCTCGTGAACTTAATTAATTCTGAATTTGAAATAACTTTGATGCTCTGAGCAACTGGAAAATACAATCCTAACCACTCATTCTAATCACGGCCCCCCTTTCGAAGTAGGTTGAACTGAAGAAGAATTATTCAGCTATTGTTTGGAAATTGTTTCTCCATAATGCGAAACCTTCATAGAAACTTTGAACCACTTTCATAATTGCTGAAGTTCTGTATACACGTCTAGGCTCATAGGGAATTAGTTAACTTTCTCTAGAAGGCAACTGAAGTCATCCATCTTATTCGGGCTGCTCTGAAACCTTTTCCTTCGGGGAATGAAATTGGGGAAAGCTACTGGGTGACTGAAATCTTATGAATGGTTTTCCTATGAGAGTTGTTATTTCGATATTAAAGAAATGCCATTTTTTAATATATACGATCGGATGTTTATTTCATTATAGAGAAAAAGCTATGCCGTTAATAGTGGAAAATAACAAATTTCCATAACCAAATCGCAAAGTGGCTGACCTATGTTCTCGATAGCCTCACGAATTCCATCTTTGAGGTCTTGAATCGACGCTGGGCTATTGGTGTAAACCTTTTTTTTCACGTGTCCTCAAAGGAAGAAGTCGCAAGGTGTTAAATCACAAGATCTCGGTGGCCAATTGTGATCACCCCTTCGAGAGATAACACGGTACGGAAACTTTTCCCGCTAAAACCAATGCACTCTAAGAAATTTTCGAACACCAGCCAACAACCCGCTGACACCAGCCGTATTTCCTCAGAGGTCCTGATATTTTGGTGTTATTTCGCACCTTCTAAAATAACACCGACGTTCAATAATTTCTGGTGTGTTCATGATTTTGAAGGGGTTGCTTTTTCATACAAATAAATCAACTTTGACACTGAAGCGAGTGTGATTTTCATTCGGTTCTTTGCGACTTTGCACTTGTTTGGTGTTAATCACACTGAAGCGGTGTGATCTCAATTGATCATTCAGTGCTTTTGACACTGACTCGGTTGTTTTCACAATTTATTAGTGTGAAATACTATCGAGTTAGATCGGTTTCGGTGTGAAATCGCACCGTTTCAGTCTTAATTTGCCCTGGCTTAGTGAGGTTGCAATAATCTGTTCGGTGTTATTTAGCACTGACTTAATTGAGATGAGAAATGACAAACTTATTTTATTATTATATATTATGAATTATTTTTTAGCTAGGTACTTACTTCCTATGTTAATCTTTTGTTTATTATTTATGTTCTGTAATTGTTATTCCCTAAAAGTCTTTTAGTGTATTCGTTTGTTGTGCAGGTTTTTAAAACAATTCAATTCATTTGAATTTATTCACAATGAAAGATTACAACAATATTTGTTGCCAAATCAAAAAACAATTTCCTGTTGATAAAATATATTTTCTTTACACTGATAAATAGGTACATAATGAACAGATAGATATATGTATCTGATGGTAGACCAAGTGAGTGCTAGACAGTAGAGGTATCTTCCAAAAACACCATAAGGGAAGGTTCTTCAACAAGCTTAAAAAACGATCAGATATAAGCACTTATAAATATAAATGGATGTAAATTTTTACTTCCTATCTTCCCACATATGCATTGAAGTGATTCAGCAATATCTATTTCCGTCGATTGAAAATATATGGGTAAATAATCTCAAAAGAAGTCACAATAAATATTCCCACCGTATAACCTAATCAGGCATATTATAAAAAAAAAATTTCAACGCTTGTGAAAAATGGTGGAAGTTACCTGAATCAGTTTATGTAACTTCAAATTCGTAGTACTTACTTTCAAACAGTATTGATTTTGTCCTCGAATCATCAGCCAAAATAAACTTTTCTCTGTATCCAAAACAAATTTTCACGCATTTCACTTTCTTCACCTCAATTAATTTCACACTTTCGATTCATCATCACAGAGGCACATACAAAAAACAGAGATAGATAAGAAGGTGAAACCATTCGCAAGTCCTGTTTTTACAATGCTGAGGACTCTGTAGAGCCGCCAAGAATTGGAACTATTGCCATTGACATTGTTGCCAAAGTTATTCGATTGGAATAATCAGTTCATCAAACACCATGGTTCTAACTGTGTGACCGCTCATAATTTGACAATATCTGGCAACCATGTAAAAATACTGAAGACAAACTGAAGTAAACGTATGGGTTTTTCATATTTTTGGTGCTTATTTTGATTCAGTTGGTGTAAATTTTGAAACATGATTTAGCCGAAAAACACTTCCAGGTGCTTTTTTTGTTTCTACAAGCTTCAGAAGTAACACCTGATCATTTCTGTGAATTATTTTGAATCTTCAATCATGCGGTGTATATTTTCACCCAAGAGATGATTTTTCTGATTTATGGAGCAATTTGTTTGTTGGATTGGTGTTGAAGCTTGATAAACACAGTGTGTTTTCAAATATTTTTCTATTCATTCTTGATTTTGTTCCTGTTTGTGATAATGTGTTTCATGAATCATGATCACATCACTTTAACACTATATCACATAATTCCGATAAAAAATGATGAAACTGTGACATAAAAAGTTAAAAATACATCGATAATATGCTTGATAGTTTAGTATTAGCATTTACAACCGGGATTTTTTTAGAGTGTGGTTTCGTTGCTTGTGTGGCACATAGCCACCGTCTTGTTGAAAGTAAACGTAGTCCAGATCAATAGTATCCGACTTCGGCCATAAAAACATTTGTGGAATGCTTAATTCCAAAGAACGAAAAGGAATGTACAAACCTGGGTTTTGTTCAACAATTTTGGCTACAGCAGCAATATTCTTGACTGTTGTTGAGCGACGTGCACAGGTTTTTTCTTCACATCACTAACTTCCTAATAGCTCGAATTTTTCTACCAATTTCTTTATTGCGGTCTGATAAGTCCCGACCAAAAAATGTTAGAGTTTTATGAACCATCTCTACCAAATTCTCACCATTTTTATAGCGTCGTTCCTCGCTGATAGAAGACAATATGTGGTTGTTGAAGGCAAAAAAAGCAAACATAGGAAAATCAAAACTGGAGTTCCTCAGGGCACTGTGCTCGGACCACTTCTGTACCTAATTTATGTCGAAAATCTTGTCAAATTAGGACTGCAGGGGGAACTCTTCATGTTTGCGGATGATACAGTCATCATATACAGGGTGTCCGGGGAATAACTGTACATACTCTTACCAGAGATAGAGTTGCACTAGCTGACTACTGATTGACTATAAAAAATGAATTTCTGGGTTTCCCTAAAAAACTACAGGGTGTTTTTCCAACTTCATGGAAATACTTAGACCATCATAAAATCCAAACTTATTGACGGATATTATTGAAACTTTGGGGGTTATTGGCACATGCTAAGGTCGAATCAGAAATACATCTATTATTTCATTATTCCAGGGCCGGACTCATTAATCTTCATTTGAAGTGTTCAGGGTAAAAAAAAACACTTTGTATTTCGAATTACGAATAATTGATTCACTTTTTAGAAAGAAGCTAAATTATGCATTAATTTGTGGTATCGCTTAAAAATGTCACATCAACAATTATTTTTTTATGAATTTTTGAATTTGGAAAAAGTTCGAAAAATTTAATTTATTTACCTGAACAGGACTTAGTCACCTTGTGGAGGTCGAAAATAAATAATAAATTTTCTTTAAAAAGTCACTGAAAGTGAGAAAGACTATAATAATTTGTTGATATACTGGGTGGCCACCCTAGACGCGGATCTCATTGCGCTGAAGTGAATAACAGTATATTGCGAAAAAAAAATTATTGGCGTCATGTATAGGGTATACATAAGCATATTTCAAAATATTCGTATGTATACCGGGTGTTCGACAACAAAGATATAGACCAAAGTGACACTTCTTCCAATGAGCACCCGGTATACATATTATAATTTTGAAATATGTTTATGTATACCCTATACGTGTCGATAATTTTTTTTTCGCACTATACCTTCATTCACTTCATCGCAATGAGATCCGCGTCTAGGGTGGCCACTCAGTATATCAACAAATTATTATAGTCTTCCTCACCTTCAGTGACTTTTTAAAGAAAATTTATTATTTATTTTCGACCTCCACAAGGTGACTAAGTCCTGTTCAGATAAATAACTTAAATTTTTGGAACTTTTTCCAAATTCAATAATTCATAAGAAAATAATTGTTGATGTGACAACTTTAAGCAATACCACAAATTGAAGCATAATTTAGCTTCTTTCTTAAAAGTAAATCAATTATTCGTAATTCGAAATACAAAGTGTTTTTTCTAACCTGAACACTTTGAATGAAGATTAATGAGTCCGGCCCTGGAATAATGAAATATTTGATTTATTTCTGACTCGACCTTAGCATGTGCCAATAACCCCCCAAGTTTCAATAATATCCGTCAATAAGTTTGGATTTTATGAAGGTCTAAGTATTTCCATGAAGTTGGAAAATCACCCTGTAGTTTTCTAGTGAAATCCAGAAATTAATTTTTTATAGTCAATCAGTAGTCAGCTAGTGCTACTCTATCTCTGGTAAGAGTATGTACAGTTATTCGCCGGACACCCTGTATAGTGCCGACAGTATAAGATCTCTGGAGGAAATGGTCAATATGGATATGCAGAAATACAGTGAATGGTTAGACTCGAATAAACTTGTCATAAATGAAGAGAAAACTGTATACATTCTGTTCAAAATAGACAACAAAGGCCAACATACATCCTCATCTCTTTATTAATGGTAAGGAACTAACACAAGTGAAAAGGACTAAATACTTGGGATTGACCATAGAAGATACATTGAAATGGAATGCGCATGTGGACATGATCGTGGACAAACTTTTACCATTAGTGTCGAAACTTCGTCATTTGGGGCCATACCTTGATGAGAGGACAAGTAGGAGTATATATTATGCCTATTTCCAGTCAGTACTCACTTATTTATCGGTAGTATGGTCAAATACGACAAAATTCAATATGAAAAGACTACAGATATTACAAAATAAAGTGATAAAAAGGCTCCACCATCTTCCATATGAATATCCAACTGAAGACTTGTATAAAAATTATGAATACTTACACGAAACTGGAAAAATTGATCAAGTTACAACAGTGTAAACTCATACACAAGCTGGAAAACAAACAGATAAAGAGCCAAAATATAGTAGAAAGAGTCCAAAATATAACAAATCGAGAAACAAGACAAAAAAACTCATACTACATATTTAGAGCAAATACGGAATGTCAAAGAAGGAGTCCCATATATGCCAGTTTGACAACTTTTAACGGAATGCCCAGCCATATAAGAAGTTCTTTAAAATGCAAGATGAATAATTTCAAAAATTTAATTTTAAGTCAACTATAATAACAACAAATTGTTGAATAGTAGTTGTATTTTCAAATAAATAAATAAATAAATAATAATTTCAATGAGTTTTCGAAGCGTGTACTGTTCCATTTTTATTAATGGCGTAATTTCTACCATATTATGGCGATTATATTTTTTTTTGAAAATTTTCTGCTATCCTATCGAGAATAGTTTATTTCGTTGAAACTCTAAATATTCAAGAATATTTCTGAGCTCTCGTTCCACTTAAACGAGTGCTATATCGTTTTGCCCAAATGTCTGTAGCTCTCGAATTTTGGGCCGAAATGGTCTCAAACGATAGGGTTCGACTTCTTGATGAAAAATCCGTGGACACACTCAATTCTTTCCGTGGGGCCGTCCGGTCGTTAGCACAATAACTTTTGAAGGGATTGTCCTATAGACCTGAAATGTCTATAATGAATTCGGATCCCAAAAGTCTCGGTAAAATTCGTTAACCAGCCAAATCGTATAGGGTGTTCCATAAAATATTTCCATTCAAAATTTTTGTTTCTCAATATATCAGAAAATACGAAACTAATCGGAATGAAATGTCATTGCCAAATGCAAGATGCTAATAACAAGCCTCATGCAAAATTTTGTATCCATAGTGTAAACAGTGAAGTTTTTTTTGAGAGTGGAAATCGATATTCTGAATGTTCATCCAAAATTTCGTTGGCATAGTTTCAACAAAACCATGTAAAATTGTATTAGAATAATGAAAAGCAAAATCCTTTATTTCCATAACAAACTATCATATTCGAATGAAATTTATTTTGGAAATGAAAATTATATACTGAATGTTCACGCAAAATTTCATCATCATAACCATAGAATTAAATTTTGCAATTATTCATTATTTAACTTTTCATATTTCCGAATAATTTTCAGAATATAATTCCGATTGTGCCGATGTTCTGCATTTAAATATTTGGTTCCTATCAATCTCAAATCCCATGTAAAATTTTGAGGTAATAGTCTCATTGTTCCACCACTGAACGAGCTCCAGCTCGGGGCTCAAATTTTTTGGAATTGAACTTTATTTTACTGAAGAACAACTGTGGAAGATGTAGAAAAACGATTTATCAAATTTTAACATCCTTCCTTTGAATAATCTTCCTCCCAATAAAACAAGCGTACAAAATCATCTGACCACCTTGTCAGGTCTTTCTTTATTCTTCTGTAAAATTAACGGGCACAAGATTCTTGTAAATATTGAATCTTGATAGTTTAATACGGAATACATATTTCCAATATTAATTATACAGACAATGTGCACAGTTCTACTTCGGAACACAACAAAACCAAATACCCAACTCAAGAACTTGTTTTCGAAGCCATTTTGGAGATTCGCAGCAAGAAATTACATCCCATACTTCTTCCAGATAACCTCAGAATTAACAATAATACTGCATAAATTACAGTATTCCATCCAAGTTAAAATAAACACAAGGTTTTTTGCGTCTTCCCGGAATTATTTGCTTCCCGCTTTATTATTTTCCAATTAACATTTTGTGTTCTTTCAGTCGTTCGGTTGAGAACCTTGCTGTTATGGCTTTCCTTCGGCTACGGAAACATCACCCTCGATTTTGCTGCCATTCAATTTCCCATTGGCGACACAACCGGCTCTGAAAAATAAATGGAAACCTTCAAATATTTTCGGCTGTTTATATTAATTGAAAAGTTACGTCACGTCATTGTCTACTACGTCAGCTTATAACCAAAACAAACAACATCGTTAATTTTTAGCTTCTAGCTTGATGCACAGAGCTTGATTCTGAACAAACACAAATAAATTGGTTGTGTAGTCATATAACCGAAATATGGGGTTGAACCATGAGGTGCTTTTTGGATTGTTCTGACAAATTGAAAAATCTGCAATTTTGGCATATTTCATTATTGATTTTTTATCGTTGATTTTATTGTATAATGTAGGAACACTGAAATCAATTTCTTTGAGGGCTTTCATTCTAAAATTGAAAAAAATACTGACACGTGAATTTTCAAGTTCAATATTGTGAGTACTGAAGTTTACAGTGTGAAATATCCTTCATAACACTGGAAAAGAACAACAAGCCGGTTTATGTTTCGGTACGTTCTCATCAGAACATTGAGGAAATGATAACACTGACGCTCTGGTAAAAAAATTTAAGAAAAGCCCTAACAGGAGCTTTTGAGCGCTCGTTTTTTGGTGGAGCACTAAAACTATTATCTCTTATTTTATATGGGATTTGAGATTGATATCAAATATAAATAAATCCAGAATCTCAGCACAATCAGAATTTTATTCTGGAAGTTATTCAAAAAATGATATATGTAAAAATATAAATTGAAAAAATTGAATTCTATGGTTCTGATGATGCGATCCTCTTGAAATCTTGCATGAACATTCAGTATATCAGTCTTGATTTATAAAATAAATTTCACTCGAATCGGATATTCTGTTATGGAAATTAGAATTTTTTTCAATATTCAACAACATTCAGTGTATCCATCTTCATTCATAAAATAAGTTTTATTCGAATCTGATTTTTTATGGGAATTTGAAGTTTTTTTTTTCAAGTTTCCGATTGAATATTCTATGGGTTTGATTACACTATTGCCACAATATTTTGCATGAGGCTCATTATGAGCATCTTGCATACGGCCGCAACATTTGATTTCGATGGCTCTTGTTTTGTCTGGGATATTGAGGAACAAAAATTTTGAATAGCCATATTTTTAAAAAATATCGGTACGATTTGGCTGGTTAACGAATTTAACCGAGTCATTTGGAAACCGAACTCATACCCGGAAAATTTCAAGTCTCTATGAAAATCCCTTCGAAAGTTATTGTACTAACTGCCGGACGGAAGGCCCTAAGGAGAGAATTGAATTTGACCACAAATTCGTCATCAGGAAGTCTAACTCTATCGTTTGAGACTATTTTCGGCTCAAAATTCGAAAACTACAGAAATTTGGGCAAAACGATAATATACAGGGTGTTTCATCATAAACTGGACAAGCATATATTTTCGTTTAGGGGACATCAGGAGAATCATTTTTGCTTTATACAATATATCCCGTTTTCGAAGCATACGCGAGATACAGCGTTATTTTTGAGCAAGATTCTTAGGAGTGTGGTCAGTTATGTATAACACTTAAATTAACGGTTTTTGGTCAAATCTCAGTATTTTTGGGTCCTCTATTCAGAAAAGTTGACGAACTCCGAA
Organism: Propylea japonica; assembly: GCA_013421045.1. Lineage (NCBI taxonomy): Eukaryota > Metazoa > Arthropoda > Insecta > Coleoptera > Coccinellidae > Propylea > Propylea japonica. Next base: position 107,699,846 of record CM024240.1, on the reverse strand, counting down.
AAAAAATTACAAAATGGCGGAAGACCGGCAATGTTCCAAATTTTTCTTTGCGGTTGTCATATTGATTTTTATTTTCTGAATAAACACAATTTTCTAAGAATTTCTGTGAAAAGTTCTTTCAAATATCGAACACAATTTTTTTTTAAATGTCTACAGTGATGAAAAAACTCGAAATGGATGAAATTTTGGACAATTGTACTTCTTGAATTATCAATCACGAATATGAAAACAGAATTGTAAAATATCGAACGGTATCGTTACTACAGTCATTCAAATGTTTCGGTCAGAGCTCTGAAATAATGAAAAAAAAATTGTTTTGAGTTCTAGAGTTAAAATAATTAAATTATTCCAAACATTCTAGTGAATTAGTTGGGACTCGAACCGACGTAGGTATTAAATAGGGAAAAGGAACTGCACTAAGGATAATAATATTCGTTGCCAGGCAACGGTAGTTCGTAGTTCATAGAATTTGACTACTGGCTAAATTAAATTCACTGAAATTCAAATACCACTCCAACTCTAGGCACTACGAACTACCGTTGCCTGGCAACGAATATTAATATCCTTAGAACAGTGCCATTTCCCTATTTAATACCTAGGTACGTCGGTTCGAGTCCCAACTAAGTTTCACAGATTTTTTTTTATAAATTCATCTAGAATGCTTGGAGATGCCAATAATTTAATTATTTTGACTCTAGAAGTTGAAATCATTTTTTTTTCATTATTTCAGAGGTCTGACCGAAACATTTGAATGACTGTAGAACGAAACCGTTCAATATTTTACATATCTGTTTTCATATTCGTGATTGATAATTCAAGAAGTACAATTGTAAAAAATTTCATCTATTTCGAGTGAAATTTTTTCATCGCTGTAGACATGTAAAAAAAAATTCGTGTTCGATATCTAAAAAAAATTTTTTACAGAAATTCTTAGAAAAGTGTGTTCATTTAGAAAATAAAAGTCAATTTGACAACCGCAAAAAAAATTTAGACCATTCCAGGTCTTCCGCCATTTTGTGATTTTTTTTTCGGAGTTCCTCAACTTTTCTGAATAGAGGACCCAAAAATACAGAGATTTGACCAAAAACCGTTACTTTAAGTGTTATACATAACTGACCACACTCCTAAGAATCTTGCTCAAAAATAACGCTGTATCTCGCTTATGCTTCGAAAACGGGATATATTGTATAGAGCAAAAATGATTATCCCGATGTCCCCTACACGAAAATATATGTTTATCCAGTTTATGATGAAACGCCCTGTATAGCACTTGTCTCAGTATAAGGAGCGCTCAAAAATCAATAGAATTGAGCAAAAATAACTTTCTAAGAGGCACATGCTTGTCGGAAGCTTCTGAACGAGTGTTTATGACTGTGCTAACATACAAAGTAGTACCTATTAGTTTTATGTTGTTCCGTATATAATCTCAAACTTCCCGCAACAGTTTAATATTTTCCTAGTTGATTTTTGATTCATGAAAATAATTTATTTCTCCGATTTGATTTACCACTGTTTCTACTATTTAAGATTTAATTAAATTTTCTTCATTTGGATAACCCTCCTTTCTTAGACGAAAAGAAAATCAATAATCATTTTTTTATTAATACTTGTTTTCATCCATTTAATTCTTTTCATAATGTTATCCAGAAAGATAGTTTGATATATTCATATGTTTTTTCTGTATACACATTCTTTTGAATTGAGAGCTAACAAAATGCAATACATGAAACAGCTAAGGTTAGTGCAAAACGGGGTACGATACTATTCTGGCGTATGATACTAGAGCACAGGGAAAAACCTGAGTAGAAAAAACCCTGCCTCGCCGTTTTTAAAGAATTGAAACTTAAAACTATTCGAATGAATATCTTCAATATTCAGATACAAAATACTTAATTCTTGCTCTTGGGCCAGGAGGGTGTTTTAAAGCAGGTCTAGCGTTCCAAGTGATTATGAAGGGTAATCATCTCCCACAGATAAAAATAGCGGTATTTCCTGCTAAATATCGAATTCAATTTTGGAATAATGATATAAAACGTGTGACAAACTCAAGTCAAAATGAATTCCTGTTATGTAGCATTTCGGATTATACATGTATGTATGCGTTAATCATTCGGTCAATGCATTAAAACCTAAATGAGCGAATTTCCCTTTCCACACTATGACATACGATATCATCGAACTGAAACAAGATATTTGTCGATAATGGAAATACCGCCCTGAAAGCCAAGTACTACGTTATCCGTCGTAACATTAATTTACTTCGACAGTCAATTTCACCCGAAGTTATTGGTTTTTCATCGATGCCTTTCACTAGCAGAATTTCCGCATCTCTTATCACTTTTAACGAGGATCAACCTCAATTGCAAGAGAGATGATAATCCTATCGATTAGTCCGAGGAAGCAGACTGCGATTGGCGTGATTTTCAGACGCATTAATCAAGGGAAGGGATCCTTAATACTCCTGAAACAGGAATCGGATGTCTTAGCAGTAAATACGAGGTGACTCATAATGTTATATGGCAAGTTCGACAGCTAGAGATAATTGGTCTACGAGGTCTGTTCAAAAAGAATGAGGAATTTCGAATTTTCGCCGGCTGTGTATACTATCATGATGAGTTTTGAATTATTATACGACATAAAATCGGGTTTGAACATGATCGTTATCTAGTTTGAAATGGTATATTTCGTCATATAAAAATGCCTTCACAGTATTTGTGAAGAGTACCTGATATTGAAAATCATGAATATGAAGAGCAGATTTATAAAGAAACACTGTTAGGAAATGAGAGTATTGACGCAGATTTGTTATAATTTTTTCACAGCGTGAAGTCCCGAATCAGATAGGCTAACTTCGCATAATTCTGAATAATATAGGAACAATGAGAACAGTATATTATGCAGATTATAACGAGGAGCGGAACTATCACCAAATACTAGGGGAGTTGTATAAGTGTGTACAGGGTGGGCAAAATTCGTTGTCGCTAGAACAGTGTTTTTCAATCTGTGGGTCGTGACACCTTACTCGGCGGGGTCGCCTGCTAAAAAAAGTCGAGGTTCTCCCACAATAAGAGCAATAATTGAATTTTTTTTTTTGGTTTCTACGTCACAAAGGGGTCGCCAGAATATTTCAACCTGTACAGGGGTCGCGAAGTCAAAATCGAAAAACACTGCGCTAGAAGAAAACTGATGGCATAAAGGGTTTTCCAATAAGAGGTGCTGTTTTGAATAGCTCGCTATTTCGGTAGATGTCACGTTTGAAGCTGTCACTTTTTGACATTTGACAAGTACAAACTACGTCCTCAATAAAATGGAACGATACACGCTTCAAGAACGCATTGAAATCATTGAAATTCACTATAAAAATGCAGAGACGGTTCGTAAAACTGGAACATTTTTGGGTCGTCGTGAAGCACCTTGTCGGACCGCAATAAAAAAATTGGTAGAAAAATTCGAGCTGTTGGGACAAGTTTGTGATCTGAAGAATGAAAGCCGTGCACGTCACTCAAGAACAGCCGAGAATATTGCTGTTGTAGCCGAAAGTGTTACGGTGAATGGATTGCGCTATCGAGAGATGAGTAATGATTTTTTATGGCTGAAATTGGATAGTATTGATTTGGACAACGTTTACTTTCAACAAAACGGCGCTACGTGCCACACAAGCAACGAAACCACTGATCTTTTGCAGGAAAAGTTTCCGGACCGTGTTATCTCTCGAACAGGTGATCACAATTGACCACCGAGTTCTTGTGAAAAGAATTAATATATTTTCCTGCCTTTCGATTAAATTCTGAATTAATTATAAGTAGGCTGGCGTTACCATAGCGACCGATGAAAGCATGTGTATTATTTTGTAGACCTTAAACTCTATGATTGAAAGCATCGGTTACTGCATAGTTGATTGGAGTAAGATAAAAACATTCGACCATAGTTTCAATTGGAAAAATCCAAATTTCTAGTTATTTGGCTTGATCAAAAAAGTCAGTTATATCATATTTGAAAAACTCTACTAAAAACGCCTATAGAATGTAACAACGGATTTCGAATACGAGTTCAAACAAGCGAGTTATTCACTATGAATGGAAATGCAAATTCTCAGTTTTCGTTCATAACCCAAAATCTATAAAAGAAAGGTTAGATCTGTTTTCAGATTTGAGTTAGTCAGGTAAAAAAAACCCAAAAATTTGTCATCACTTTTCTTCTAGCTGCTATATGGTTCTCGAGATCCCTTCAGTAGACAACGAATTTTACCCACCCTGTGCGGGCAAGCAAAATGTGAACGATTTTTGCCATTGTGAATTGAACTGAAATTCTGCATTCATATATTTGATATCAATCTCAAATCAAAATCTTTCGCCAAGTATCTAATGTTGCCGTTTTCAGAATGATTTTCTGAGGACTCAAATAGAAATAAAACATTCTGGAATATTGAGGCACAGATGAAAAACCCTAGATAGCACTAATAGTTCAATACATCGATATATATGTGAAGATCATTAATACTTTCTGTTATTTTCTTCTTTATATGTAATAAAATTATCTAAATCTCTATTATTTTCAGTATGAATGTATCAATGACCCATATAATGAGAATGGTTGAGTGAGAGAAACCAGAATGGTATCATAAACAAAATTGATGCAAAAGTGAGATGATATTATGTCAATGTATATTATCATACTGTTCGTCAATTAATATCGAAGTATGTCAATGACTATAAAATATGTAATTTCGACGAAATTGGTGTCTCCTCGAATATTCAATCGATATATATTGAAATTTTGAAGGTAATTCCAAAATAGCAACAGTCAACTATAGTTCCGTAATAATAACCATGGCGTTAAAGTAAAATAAGGAACGGAATGCGCCTACTGAAAGTATCCATGCCCTTGAGGTCCAATCACTATAGCTTTTACCCTATTTAAAAAAAAATTCAGACAACACTTTTTCTTCTGAACAGACCCCGTACAAAGTGACGTCATAATCCTATATGGCAAGTTCGACAGCGCGAGATAATAGGCCTATTTCGCACCCTCTATCTTTCTATCCAGTCAATCTCCAGGATATCTTCTGGAGTTCATTTAACGAATTAGGAAACTCGGGTATTAGGTGAAGTTTTCCGACGTCAATTACTTTTTTTTGCGGGATTTATAGTGCTGTCGGGTTTTCCTCCAGCTAAATTAGATACCTCTATTTTTCTTTCCTGGCATGTTGTTTTTCACTTCGTATTGGAACAGCTGGAAATTCAATCTGTGAGCGGAATGGTAACAGTTGTTTTCGATGACTTGTTGATTTCCCTGGCGTGAGTTACCGGAAAATTATGTTAATTTTTTCCGAGTGTGTATAAGTGGCTGGTTTTAATTACTTAGGGGTTTGTTTCGATGGGTAGGTCAGCACAGCACTCTGTACGTAATGTTGTAAAGGCGCTCGTGTGCTACATCGTTTTTATTCATGATGTTATAATGGAAAGAAGGTTTTTTCATTGCTGTGAAAATTAATTGATAATGTGGAATTTTTCTATAACCTAATTTATTACAATGAAAGGTCCATACATATACGATACGTTTCGGGTTCGGACCCTTTTTCAATCTAAAACAATATCAAAAACACAGTTACATATACAATTTTATTTTTCTGAGATAGAGATTTTTTCATTAATATACGAACTGACAAAAAGACTGCAGCACCCCGAAGGAGCTGTTTAAGTTCTAAATTCCAATCAATAAAACATAGATAATATATAGTAAGGAGTGAAAGATTGAAATTCGGAGAAAAAAATTGTGAAGGCTTTTCATGTGAACATTTTTGATAATGGTTCATTGGTTGAAAAATTATTCGGGCTGTTTCCATTACCTTGGATTGTTCTATCCAACGTTTTGGCAAGCATTTGCCAGCCGTCCTCAGGGTAATCGCAATTTTGAACTTAAAATTCAGCAAAATTAATGCGACTAACTTCTGACAGCTGTCAGATAATTAAATTTTCACAAATTTTGTGTCAAAGTTCACTAACATGATTTTTCAACTAAGATGATATGTGTAGTAGTTAAATACTACATGGATCAATAAGTCCCGAGACTAACCCAGACATGGCGCTCGTAGTGAACCAGTAACCACGTCTTTCTAGAGTACTAACCTTTGCTTGAAACGTGTCAAAATTTTAAGTCGATCAGACCAGAAACAGCTGAATAATCGAGGTTGGAGTAAAGTCGGTTTGTAGTTTGTTTAAAAAATGGAAAAAACCAAGTTTCGTGTTCTGATAAAACATTATTTTTTAATGGGTAAAAACACCGTGCAAGCAAAACAATGGATTAAAAAATGTTACCCGGACTCTTGTCCATAAAAAGCAACGATTTGTCGGTGGTTTGCCGAGTTTAAACGTGGTCGTACCGACACAAATGAAGCGGAACGCTCGGGCAGACCTGTGGAAGACGTTACACCGGAAAATGTGAGTAAAGTGACAAAAATTATAATGAAAGATCGTAAAGTGAAGCTTCGTGAGATTGCTGAGATGACACAGATATCATATGGAAGTGTATTCAGTATCCTTCATGAAAAATTGAGCATGAAAAAGGTATTTCCCCAGTGAGTGCCGCGATTGCTTTCTATTGGACAAAAACAGCAATAAGTCTATGATTCAGAAAGCTGTTTATCGCTATTTACTCGCAATAAAAAAGATTTTGTGTCGTTAGGTGACCATGGACGAAACATGGATACATCACTATACTCCAGAGTAGAAGCGGCAGTCATCTGAGTGACGCACAGCTGGCGAAAGCCGTCCGAAGACGCAGCAGTCAGCTGGCAAAGTCATGGCGTCAGTTTTTTGGGATACCCATGGCGAGATTTACATTAACTATCACGAAAAAGGTGAATCGATCAACAGTGATTATTATATTGACATATTGCTGGTGTGTTTGAAGGAGGAAATCGTAAAAAAACGACCGCACATGCAGAGAAAAACAATCCGTTGACCAAGACAATGCATCCTGTCACAAGTCGATGAAAACAATGGCAAAATTGAACGAATTGGGTTTTGATCTGCTTCGACACCCCCCATACTCGACAGATTTAGCCAGCAGTGACTACTGGCTCTTTGCTGATCTTAAAAAAATGCTCCAGGGAAAAAGTTTTGGCTCAAAAAAAGGAGGTCATGGCTAAAACTGAAGCTTATTTTGAAGCGAAAGATAATTTTTTTTATAAACATGGTATTAAAATCGTAAAAGCGTTAGAACGATTGTATCACCCTAAAAGGTGACTAAAAAAAAATTTACAAAAAAATGTTGTTTTCATCGTGAGTCTCGGGACTTATTGATCCATGTGTTAAGGTTGGTACTTCCCTGATTCGAGTTCATCCTCCTCAATTCAGAACGTATTATTGGTCTCCAAACATCCTTATTTATTTCAATGAAGAGCGCACTGATCGGGTTGGCAGTTATGGACATGAAGGCTGCTGCCTTAAATTTTTTCCCTTTCCACCTTTCTTCCTTTGCTATTATGGAAGCCTCGTTCCATCTGATATTATGGTCTTCGTTCATAGCATGTTGGACTAGTTTGGATTTTTCGGTTTCTCCAAGTTGAGCCAATCTCTGGTGTTCTTTGATTCTAATCTCGAGGGGGCGTTTAGTTTTTACAATGTAGGACTTGCTGCATTCACAGTGTATTCATAAATACATTCTTTAGTAATTTGATTTTCGTTGAAAGGTTTCACTTTCGTGAGTTTTTTCCTGATTGTGTCTTTGGTCTCTTATGCTGTTCTCACATTGTATTTGATGCCAATCCTTCTAATCTTTTCAGACATACCCTTCACATATGTAATGACAGAGGTTATTGTTTCTGTAGGATCATTGCCTATTCGTAGGACTCTGTTCTTGTTTTGACGATCATGCTATCAAAACATATCAAATAACATATTTTCACTTCAACAATCGAACGGTAGCAGTATTCGGTGGATTAAAAAATGTTCATAAGCTTTCGTAAGGAAGTAAAATCGTTTGACTTTTTATGACTTTTGGAGAATTTAGTGGGGATCTATTCAAAATATTTGCTTCTTGACGCAAAAATATCAGAGAACTCCACATATCCTATATAAAGGTTATAGTTTACATATTATCTTTCGATGGTTATGATTCTTATAATATTAAGGCTCTGAAAAGGGGAGTATACCAGACAGCCATGCTGGGTCCAACCACAGACTCGAAAATTACAGAACAATTCGAATGAAATGAAATCTGTAATCGAATAAATGCTTATGCTTACCTGTCTAGTCTTCAACTCTATTGTTTTGAATAAAAATCAATACTTTCTATTAACTTTTCTTCAAAAAAAGCACGTAACTAACAATAGAGCACAATAACTGAGAAATTGACATTACCATCTGTAATTTTCGAGTCTATGGTTGGACCGAGTCAGCCTGTCTGGCATACCTATCTTTCTAGTGCTCTAATAATATAACTTACTTCGTTTGTATTGATAAGTTAGATAGGAAGAATTATATAAATTGTATTTTCACTTTTAAATAATAATAAAAGTCGATAGCCGTTTAATTTGTTTCAATAAAAATAATTTTTCTCTCTTCCTAATAAAAAAATTATGAATTGGAAAGAACTAATGAAGAAACTAATATAAAGTACTTGTATTACCTCTATTTATTTGACTAGGTAGTCGATTGATTTCTTCAAATTCTTGATTTTTTTCATGAGTATTTGAGAGTGAATATAAAATTGTTCTCATTCTGTTGGAATTAACAAGTATTGTCTTTGAATACCCGAAATCATCGAAGGATCATCTGCAAAATGGTTACGATAGTATATTCTGTAAATTTCTCTAATATTATCCTGAGAACAGTCGGTCAAATTCTACTTATTCAAGAGTTCAACTTTCCAGTTTTATACCTACCTACAAATGTCAAATTTTGAAGTTGCTTCTTATGAAATATCGTGTTCACGGTCATCTATAGGATCACTCTGAAAATTTCGAGTTATTTCATCGACAAAGAGGATACGATTAACATACTCTTGTCTCTTAATTATTATTTCCAATCTCATTAAAATTGATTTATTTTGGTGTTGTTATGTGGGAATGGTATTCTAGATCATTTATACAGGGTGTTTCCTAAACATGCGGCAAAAATTCAGGGGATTGTTCCTTGGACTATTCTAAGAATATTTTGTCCTTTGATGATTTTTTAAAAACCTCTTTGTTTCGAAGATACAGGGGAAACAAAATTTCAGATCATAACACTTTATCATGAAAAATTACATGAAAATTTAACTTAACCTACAGAAACTATTGAAAATAACCACCTCTAGCCAAAAAAACGAATTCAAATGAAAACCGTGTTTAATCTGTATTCCTTTACCATCTGAACTTATCAATTTTAAGTAAAAAAACTGGCCGTTTTTAGTATTTGGAATGTTGTTAAACAAATTTAAAAATAAATTGTAACTACTTAGTAAACACAGTGCGGTAGGCATTTTTATTTAAACTATTATTAATTTTAAAAATATGAAAATGTTGTTCGCCCTGTATCTTCGAAACAAAGAGGTTTTTCAAAAATCATCAAGGGACAAAACATGCTTAAAATAGTCCAAGGAACAACCCCCTGAATTTTTGCCGCATGTTTAGGAAACACCCTGTATATCGTATTACTTTATTGTATATAGTATATAATCTTGTACGATTCGGCATTTCTGGAAAATTTTCTAGGTTTTCACTCCCATTCTCTAAAACATAAATAATTGAAATTTTTTTTTAATCAAATGAAATGCTCCTGCATGAATCCTTACAATAATAGGTAACGAGAAAATTTGTTTTGAAAAAATTGTTGCCTAACAGTAAAACTAGAAAAAGAAATAAATGAAAAGGATAGCGTAACAACTTTCAATGTACAAACGAGAAAATATACAATTTCAAAAATTTTACAAGTTTGTCTGATGAAAGATTCTGATATAGACACCGAAACGTTACATTATCCTTTTCATGCATTTCTTTTTTTAATTTAACTGTTAGGCAACAATTTTTTCAAAACCAATTTGCTCCTGACAAATTAGAGCAAGGATTAACGCAAGAGCAGTCCATCTTAATTAAAACATTTTTTAATTATTTCTGTTTCAGAGACTGGGAGTGAAAACTTAAAATTTTTTTCTAGAAATTCTCTATATCAATTGAAAATTGTATAACTTTATTAAGTTATTTTTACTATTTTTATGTTTCTGATAATGAGAAATGCTTTTTGTCATTTTGAAGTCGTTGTAATTTTTAATGAATCCTGTAACGTGTGCAAAACAATGAATTTTATGAAAGAGCATCAATAAATTATCTAAGCTCATCCTATTCGATATATCCCCTACATTTTCCACAATAAAATAAATGAAAGATCATATGATAGCACAGTGGCGGCTCGTGGGTGAAAAAAGAGGTGAAGAGCTAAACAAGCAGAAAAATCTAGAATAACATCTTTTTTATGTAAACTCACCAAGATGATTTGAAATTAATATCATATGATTTGCAATTTTTCATTTCTTTCCTTGTAGAAATTTTGAAGTTAACAGAAGGCCGACCTTCATTTAGGATGTCCTTTTTGTCTTCGTCTCTCCAACGATGAAACGGAGTTTCTAATAAACTGCACACAATGTCATTAATGGGGTTCATTTTTAATATCGAAGCCGAAGCACTTAAAGTAAACAACGGTCAGACGTTCTCACTGGAGCGACACACCGACGAACGTAACAGGTGCAGAGGGTTACTGGAGCTCTTCACTGCAGCGAGAAAAGTGAAAACGTAATAGAAAGCCCCGGTGACGTCACCCGTTACCATAGCAACGCAGTCTGCTCGAGCAATCGAGGTGCAAGTTCCGTGACAAACCTCTTCACTCGATGCGGGAAGCGACAAGATATTTATAATGAGTTTTGTGATTCGATAATAATCTCGATAATAAACGTCTCCTGAGTTCTGACATGGAGCTAATGAAACAATTAAATTATTGTATAAATAGTGAATAATAATAATAATCATCCTCAATGAACATTTTAGGTGATCCTGACCCTAGGAATTTTTAGGTGAAGAGCCACTTCACTCACTTGACCTGAAAAGCCGCCACTGTGATAGCATAGGCAATGAAGAAAAAGCGACTGAGTTACACTTGAATAAATGCTGGTGATAGCAAAGTTCCTCAAGGCATATGGAGGATCGAAAGATTTCGCTATAGAAAGCAAGAACAATGATTTTATGTACTGCTGATTTCTATCTAAATATTTTGCCCTGAAATGTAATACGATATTTTCCTGTATTCCGTATCTGAATTACAAAACCTACGGAGTCTGAGGATCTCCACCATTTGAAAGGGGGAATTGGAGAAAAGCTGGAGGGTAGAATTTAACCTTATTTCTCCTTATTCAGTTGAACGTTGTATTTGCTATCATACTTTCCATTTATGCAATTCAGGGCGAAAGCATCAATATAAATGTTCTCTGGTTTTGCTGAAACACATTCGTGCCTTTGAGTGAGAAATAGAAATTGAAATATATACAGACAATCTTGTGAAGACGATAGTTAAGAAGTCTGACAAGTTATATGTATACTGAAAATTATTCAAAAAATGAAATATCTAAAAACTTGACCATTAAAAAATTAAATTCTATGGTTCTGATGATGCGATCCTCTAGAAGTTATTATAGAACATTCAGTATAGTGGTCACCATCCACAAAATAAATTTCACTGGAATGGAATATCTTTTCATTGAAATGCGTTTTTTCTTTTCAATATTCCAATTGAATTTTCTATGGTTCTCTGTTCACTATGATCACGAAATTTCGAATGAGACTTATTAGGGGCATCTTTCATGTGACCGCAAAATTTCATTTTGATTGATTCCGTTTTGTCTGAGATATTGAGAAACAAACATTTTGAAAAGTCATATTTTATGGAACACACTGGTTAACGAACTTAACTGCGGCATTTTGGAACCAAAGTCCCCTTGAAAATCCAAATCTTTTGGAAAATCCTTCTGAAAACTGGACGGACTCACACATCTCGTTTGAGACCATTTTCGACGAAAATTTCGAAAGTGACAGACTGAAACGTTGACTTTGGGGAAAGCCGGTTTCAATGCAATAGTAAGCTCGCGGCCACACTCAGTGGAGAAGGGAGTGAGTTATATATGATAGAATAAAATGGGCGCCAGGTAGAGTAATGCCTGCCTACTCAAGGTGAATAAACTACTTACTCCTCTACCAGAGTAACAGTTAATTAAAAATCCCTCAAAATTCAAGTCACAATAATTTATTAACAAAACAAAAATGTATGTGCAGTGGTTGATACAACACGGATAAATATTATCCCCCCAAGGGGCAGTCAAAAGGAAAACACTAAATACACACTAAATCAGATAAGAACCAATAATCTAAGTTAACACAATAAACCGACCTAAGTCAATAACTACTTTACATAACCAATGGTTCCTGAAGGGAACACCGATCAATCATCCTATCACAAAATCCTAACCGACCTAAGTCAACACTAATTTACATAAACAATGGTTCCTGAAGGGAACACCAATCAATTATCTTATCACAAAATCCTGAAGGGATACACGAGCACCCTGGTTGGTACCCAACGCAACTTATGAAGTGCACCTCATTATAATTGCTCACAACTATACATAACATTACCTTACAAAACAATATCACAAATTATCACAATAAAAGCCAACAATTTACCATATTAAAGCCAGTGCTACACACTGGTTACCTTCACAAAATACTCCAGAACGTAGATAGCTCCAAGATAACAGGCAAGGGGATGCCAATCGATACCTCTAACTGGCAGGTTCGTGAGTACCTCTAGACAGGTACATACATAATTCAGCCAAGAAGACATGCCAGGAACGTGGAATAACTGACAGGTTACCCCCAATAACGCCAGGTACATGGAAACTGTACTCAACACCTGTCACATGGAACGCAGGTACACCCAATACGTGGAATACACCCAGATACGTGGAACTACAGCCAGATACGTGAACCCTAACAAAATACTATAAGAAACGGTTCATAGGTTATAAAAGGATATCTTAGTTACCTCTGTTGTTCGAGGGAGATAGGTTCAACCTCCAATTCAGTCGAGAATTTGTTCGAAATAATTCCAATAATATTCGCTACACAACGACCTATAAAAAAGATGGTAAGACAACTGGTTCAAGGTAGAAAATGTATGCATACCTAACGAATTTCCTGTGGAAGAGTTTATGATCACGTATGAAACGTATTTTTCCCAAAATATTCCAAAATACTCTCCAGGGAATAATGACACTCGAAGTTTTAATCCCTCAAAACGAGGATGAATCTAGATTCACAATTTCTTCGAAAAATGTCTCAACGAATTTCACCTTAACCAAAATGTCGGCCTTGACAGTCACACAGAAATTTCCAGAAAGTTCACAGAGCCTATCAGTTGTCATGGTTGTCATAGCGAAGAAAAAGAAGAAAAACCAAATATAAACGAATCGTTTACGTTACTGTTGAATTTACGCAGTTTATAACAGAGAAGGGTCCCTATAAATCCATTTCTATAATTCTTCCACAATTTTCCGAAGTACCTTACTGAGGCCAAATAATAATGAACTAACCAAAAATGACAAACAACATTAACCTCACCATTTTCAAATAATAAACAAACCGTTTTCTGAAGGAAAACAATTCGAACAGGTAGGAAAACGAGGTGAATAATCACAAAAATAAGGAAATTTAGAAAATGAAACATCCCAATAAGTTTACTTAACTAATAATTTTTAGAAAAAAATGGCAAAACTACATTTTATGACAAAGTCAAAAATAATAACGTTACAATTCCCCCCTTACTTTAAAAAAAAAAAAAAATGACTGAAGGTCCATTTTTTTTGGTTAATGGTTTTGCCATCCAGGCAGTCTCGGAAGCAACACCAAACATACAAACAAACAAAAAGGTCACAATAGGGGTAAACAGTAGGGTGAATAGTAGATACATCGTCAAGAAATATCACCAAGTCAAAATCGAGAAAAAATCATGAAAATACCAAAGTCACATCCAAACTCGACACTCAAAGTCGAGACACTTAATCCTCTATACAGGAGCCACAAAAGTCACAATAGGGTAACCAAAAAAAATCGGATTCAGACATCCATAATCCTCCACAAAGGAGTTACCATATAAGGTATATAAGTCAAAAATCAGGAAAATACGCCAAATCGACATTCAAAGTCGAGGTACTTAATCCTCCATACAGGAGCCACAAAAATCACAATAGGGGTAAATTCAACAATGAATCAAAATCAAAGAATCCATAATCCTCCACAAGGGAGTCACCATACAAAAGGTATAAAATACAAGTCACCGTCATATCGTCATAATCAATACTCCATATAGGAGCCACAAAAATCACCACACATGGCAGTCCTAAACAGAAATTTCACAAAAAAAGAAAAAAATCACCAAAGAAAGTGTCGAAATCGGGGAATCGAAGTCACACTTTAATACAATATACTCAACCTCGTCACCAATTACAGAGGATGAAATGTAGCTATGTTGCTACCGTGGAACTGAAAATACAAGCGATGTTGGTTGTACTTCAGCCACTGAATGGGGGTAGTGACCACCCTAGTCAATTTATGCTCAAGGCAAGGAACAGCCATCCTCTGCCCCATCATTCATTCACCTACTACCCAGCAAACAAGGTAACAACATCCACACTAGATCTATTCATCACCAAAAACATCTGATAAGAATCAAATAAACAAAATTGACCGAACTAATACAACGCAGCTCAAAAGAAAAATCTACCACGAAAACTAGAAACGCATCAGGCGAATCAACAAACCCAATGGACCACGTCAAATACTTAATCAACAATAAAAACAGACTGAAAATACGCTGCAGATAAACTAATCAATAAAACAATACCGACGCTACAAACATAGTTAAAACTACTCTCAATTCCATGATAGGGAAAGAAAAAATAAACCGAAAAAATACCACAAAAGTACCGATCAACCACTGCATGTCAGTTGTCATTGACTATGGGCCCCACGTTGGGCGCCAATTTGAAACGTTGACTTTGGGGAAAGCCGGTTTCAATGCAATAGTAAGCTCGCGGCCACACTCAGTGGAGAAGGGAGTGAGTTATATATGATAGAATAAAATGGGCGCCAGGTAGAGTAATGCCTGCCTACTCAAGGTAAATGAACTGCTTACTCCTCTACCAGAGTAACAGTTAACAAAAATCCCTCAAAAATTAAAGTCACAATAATTTATTAACAAAAACAAAAATGTATGTGCAGTGGTTGATACAATACGAATAAAGATTATCCCCCAAGGGGTAGTCAAAAGGAAAACACCAAATACACACTAAATCAGATAAGAACCAATAATCTAAGTTAACACAATAAACCGACCTAAGTCAATAACTACTTTACATAACCAATGGTTCCTGAAGGGAACACCGATCAATCATCCTATCACAAAATCCTAACCGACCTAAGTCAACACTAATTTACATAAACAATGGTTCCTGAAGGGAACACCAATCAATTATCTTATCACAAAATCCTGAAGGGATACACGAGCACCCTGGTTGGTACCCAACGCAACTTATGAAGTGCACCTCATTATAATTGCTCACAACTATACATAACATTACTTACAAAACAATATCACAAATTATCACAATAAAAGCCAACAATTTACCATATTAAAGCCAGTGCTACACACTGGTTACCTTCACAAAATACTCCAGAACGTAGATAGCTCCAAGATAACAGGCAAGGGGATGCCAATCGATACCTCTAACTGGCAGGTTCGTGAGTACCTCTAGACAGGTACATACATAATTCAGCCAAGAAGACATGCCAGGAACGTGGAATAACTGACAGGTTACCCCCAATAACGCCAGGTACATGGAAACTGTACTCAACACCTGTCACATGGAACGCAGGTACACCCAATACGTGGAATACACCCAGATACGTGGAACTACAGCCAGATACGTGAACCCTAACAAAATACTATAAGAAACGGTTCATAGGTTATAAAAGGATATCTTAGTTACCTCTGTTGTTCGAGGGAGATAGGTTCAACCTCCAATTCAGTCGAGAATTTGTTCGAAATAATTCCAATAATATTCGCTACACAACGACCTATAAAAAAGATGGTAAGACAACTGGTTCAAGGTAGAAAATGTATGCATACCCAACGAATTTCCTGTGGAAGAGTTTATGATCACGTATGAAACGTATTTTTCCCAAAATATTCCAAAATACTCTCCAGGGAATAATGACACTCGAAGTTTTAATCCCTCAAAACGAGGATGAATCTAGATTCACAATTTCTTCGAAAAATGTCTCAACGAATTTCACCTTAACCAAAATGTCGGCCTTGACAGTCACACAGAAATTTCCAGAAAGTTCACAGAGCCTATCAGTTGTCATGGTTGTCATAGCGAAGAAAAAGAAGAAAAACCAAAATAAAACGAATCGTTTACGTTACTGTTGAATTTACGCAGTTTATAACAGAGAAGGGTCCCTATAAATCCATTTCTATAATTCTTCCACAATTTTCCGAAGTACCTTACTGAGGCCAAATAATAATGAACTAACCAAAAATGACAAACAACATTAACCTCACCATTTTCAAATAATAAACAAACCGTTTTCTGAAGGAAAACAATTCGAACAGGTAGGAAAACGAGGTGAATAATCACAAAAATAAGGAAATTTAGAAAATGAAACATCCCAATAAGTTTACTTAACTAATAATTTTTAGAAAAAAATGGCAAAACTACATTTTATGACAAAGTCAAAAATAATAACGTTACAAGACATTTGGGCAAATCGATATAAATAGTACTCCTCTAAATAGAGCTAGCGCTCAAAAATAAGATCGTGATAGGCGAGTTTCAATCACCAACACAAAATGAAATGTAACTATTGAAACTTTGCGAATCTGAAATATTTAGGAAATATTTTGCTAAACAAGATGACCATAATGAACAGATACACAAAAGAATTAAAACAAAACTGTGTTTTTCACATGTTGAATTTTCTATTTCCTTCTTGAAAGAATGACGTCGAGAATGAAAAAATTCGAAAAATGAATTGAATAACATGGAAAATGGGGAAAAATTATTTTCATCACACATTATACAATATCTATAAGGGTTCGACTACACCTTTTCCAATTGTAACGGGTTATCCATTTCGCGGTTTCAAAAGTATAGGGCTGGAATTCGATATCTGCCAAACGAAGTTTTCAAAAAAAATTTTTTTTGTTCAGTTGAAAGTCTGACATTTATGAAAATGGATCGCTTGACTATCGCACAACGCATGAAAATTGTAAAAACCTAATACAAAAAAGGCGATTCTGCCACAGCCACATATCGTGCTTTAAGAGCAGATTTTGGTTTACATAATCGTCCAACTACGCAAGCAAATGGTAAAATTCTGAAGAAATTTGAAGAGACTGGATTGGTTACAGATATTGTAAGCCCTGTGCATCATCGTTTTGCTCGTGCCACTGAAAATATCGCTACTGTAAGTGAAAGTGTTGCCGAAGACCCGAATCTGTCGATTCCTCGTCATTCTCAGGAATTAGGACTGTCTTACGGCACATTATGGCTTATTTTGCATTAAGATCTACACCTACACCCATATAAAATCCAGCTCACACAACAACTGAAGCCAGCCGACCATTCACATCAACATCGTGGATACGTCGAATGGGTGCTTGAACAACCGGCGGCGGACAGCGATATCAACTGGCCACCAAGATCATGCGATTTGACACTGCTTGACTTTTTTTGTGGGACTACGCGAAAGACCGTGTTTATGCAGATAAACCTTTAACTCTTGAGTAGTTAAAACCAATATTCGTCAAGTTATGGCTGAGATACCGCCCAATATGTGTCAAAAGGTGGTCGAAAATTACCTCAAAAGAAACGATGCTTGCAAACAATTCGGGTGGTTGTCATTTAAATGATGTAGTGTTTCACACAAATGTCAACGTTCAAACTTTATAATAAAAAAGAAATATCATGATAAAAAATATTTTTTATGTGTTTTATTTACGTTTACTTTTGAAACCGCAAAATGGATAACCCTGTAATTCAGCAACCGTAAAATGTAATTCAGAATAGCAAATTGAATTTCAGAAGATGGAAATTGTAATTCAGAATAGTAAATTGATATTCAGAAATGGTGATTTGAATTTCAGAATAGTGATATGTAATTCAGAAAGCGTAATTTGAATTTCAGAATAGTGATATGTAATTCAGAAAGGGTAATTTGAATTTCAGAAAATATAAATTGTAATTCAGAATTGGTGATTTGAAATTCAGAAATGGGAAATTGTAATTCAGAATTGGTTGCATGTACTCGAGATATAATGAACATGAATATGTACCCATTTATATCTATGTTATATAGTACATATATCTATACATTTTCTGAAATTCAATTTATAACTTCTGAATTACAATTTTCCTTTTCTGAAATTGAATTTGCCATTTCTGAATTTCAATTCACTATTCTGAATAACAACTTTGTTTTTCTGAAATACAACTTCCTAATCTGAATTTCAATTTCGCTTTTCTGAAATTGAATTAACTTAATTGAATTAACTTTTCTGAAATTCAATTTCTGTTTTCTGAAAGTTCTGACTAACAATCAAGAACTTCTGTGAAAATCATACTAATACGATTAATCGAATTCTGATGATGTCTTTCAAGACGATACGTATAGCCAGGAAAGATCGACAGTTCAGACACCAAAGAGTCTTCTATAACATCTCTAAATTCACTGTAACTGTATGCTCTTTTTGACCTTCAAAAACTTAAAGAACCTATTATTATACTTCACGCAGACATTGCAGCTGATACGGTCACTTCAAACGAATGATTAGATCCCTGATGTTCTGATGTTTGCGCTCGTTGCACTCTGGTGGTCGCAGTTCTGCTCATTTACCTTTTTAGGATGAAGCTCATTTTCATCTCAATGGACAAAATTGAGATGAAAATGAGCTTCATCCTAAAAAGGTCGAACCGCTGACTAGCACCATACAATTCTTATACAGGGTGTTTCATCATAAACTGGACAAACATATATTTTCGTGTAGAGGAGATCGGGAGAATCATTTTTGCCTCATAAAATATATCCCGTTTTCGAAGCATAAGCGAGATACAGGGTTTCAAACGTCATTTTTGAGCAAGATTCTTATGAGTGTGGTCAGTTATGTATAACACTCAAAGTAACGGTTTTTGATCAAATCTCAGAACTTTTGGGTCCTCTATTCAGAAAAGTTGACGAACTACGAAAAACAATTTACAAAATGGCGGAAGACCTGCAAAGTTCCAATTTTTTTTTAGCGGTTGTCAAATTGACTGTTATTTTCTGAATTAACACAATTTTCTAAGAATTTCTGTGAAAAATTTTTTCAAAAATCGAACACAAATTTTTTTTTACATGTCTACAGCGATGAAAAAATTTCACTCGAAATCGATGAAATTTTGTACAATTGTACTTCTTGAATTATCAATCACGAATATGAAAACAGAAATGTAAAATTTCGAACGGTTTCGTTACTACAGTCATTCAAATGTTTCGTTCAGACCTCTGAAATAATGAAAAAAAAATTTGTTTTGAGTTCTAGAGTCAAAATAATTAAATTATTGACATGTCCAAACATTCTAGACGAATGTATACAAAATAAATCAGTGAAACTTAGTTGGGACTCGAACCGACGTAGGTATTAAATAGGGAAATGGCACTGTTCTAAGGATAATAATATTCGTTGCCAGGCAACGGTAGTTCGTAGTTCATAGAGTTCGACTACTGGCTAAATTATATTCACGGAAATTCAAATAAATGTCCAACTCTATGAACTACGAACTACCGTTGCCTGGCAACAAATATTATTATCCTTCGAACAGTGCCATTTTCCTATTTAATACCTACGTCGGTTCGAGTCCCAACTAAGTTTCACTGATTTTTTTTTATATACGAATTCGTCTAGAATGTTCGGACATGTCAATAATTTAATTATCTTGACTCTAGAACTCAAAACAATTTTTTTTTCATTATTTCAGAGGTCTGAACGAAACATTTGAATGACTGTAGTAACGAAACCGTTCGATATTTTACAATTCTGTTTTCATATTCATGATTGATAATTCAAGAAGTACAATTGTACAAAGTTTCATCGATTTCGAGTGAAATTTTTTCATCGCTGTAGACATGTAAAAAAAATTTGTGTTCGATTTTTGAAAAAATTTTTTGAAAATTGTGTTCATTCAGAAAATAAAAGTCAATTTGACAACCGCTAAAAAAAATTTGGAACTTTGCAGGTGTTCCGCCATTTTGTAAATTGTTTTTCGGAGTTCGTCAACTTTTCTGGATAGAGGACCCAAAAATACTGAGATTTGATCAAAAACCGTTACTTTAAGTGTTATACATAACTGACCACACTCATAAGAATCTTGCTCAAAAATGACGTTTGACACCCTGTATCTCGCTTATGCTTCGAAAACGGGATATATTCTATAAGGCAAAAATGATTCTCCCGATGTCCTCTACACGAAAATATATGTTTGTCCAGTTTATGATGAAACACCCTGTATTTTTTTTCACATTTTATTGAGGTTTACAATCTAGGTACTTCTATAAAGTATTAAGCAAACATGCTGAATGTTTTAGGCATGTAAGAGATATTAATTAGTTATCAATACCCCTTCATTATTCTTCAATTCAAGTCGCGATACTGCTCAAGGCATTTCTGTAATGATGACCTATTTATATTTCTTCTTCTTGTGCTATCAGATCGTCACGAACAGACAAAATGACCCTTTTCCTGTTTACCTTTTTTGATGACCCTGGTCACCCCGGTTTTCTGTATCAGTCTTCTCAAAGTTTTTGGACATTTTGAATGAAAAAAATCGATTAATGTCGCCAAAATCTTCAATACTGCATAATCTTCATCTAGCTACAATTTTTAAATCTTTTGAACTCGTTGCGTCATCGTTGTAAGCTGAAAGAAGATGAACTGTCTTTAAAGACACCTTGTACAAATGCATAAAACGAAGACTTAAGAGTATGTCGTGAAGCTCACATTATAAAAACATCAAACTGGTTTGCTTTCACCAACGTGACAGCTTCAGGATCCTTCTGGTATAGGTAGGTGAAATCATCATGAATGGCTTGAGTCCAGGATTGTTTCTCCAGAGGGTTATTCTGTTATTCAACTTCAGCAGGTGTTAACCTTCATGCACTTTTTGTATTTTTATCGGCTTATTAATTTCCTTCAACAACACAATAATGGCCTAGCAGCAATAGTAGAATCACTTTATTACCTTTTTCTAGTGGCTTTATGGTGTTACGGCACGATTAATAATTAACAACTAAAGTAGCTAATAAGCCTCACATATAGAGATATAGTCCGTTCACGAAAGGTTGAGCCGTCGGTTGGCCATGGAAATTTGGCATATTCCACTGTGTATATTAAAATTTAGGTTATGTTCTTGTCATATTGATACGCAATGTTGTCAATATTGCATAGAGTTGTCTGATAACTCGCATTCTCGTCGAACGAGGCCGGTTACATTCGGCAACGTTGACTTTATTTTACGTTATGACAGCAAATACTGGCAACTTCAGATAAATAAAAAAGCGCCTACTATGTGCTCAACCTTTCGTGAACGGACTATAGAATACTATAGAGTTGCTATCAATGAAATGAAAGTGGTATCAGATCCGCAATATTACTGCTATACGTCGAGTTTTGACAATCATTGAATTTTTTCTAAAAATAGTGATTTTTGTATCTTTTTCAAGTTAAATTGAGATTTCTTGTGCTTAATAACAATAATAAAATGGTGTCGTGTGCTGTATGGCTTTCTTCAAGCAGAGAAGGAACAGATAAGAAGAAAATTAGAGGAAAAACATCACAGGTAGGGATGAGTACTGAACATTCGAAATTTTTGCTTGCTTGTCTTGGTAATCTGATATCTTTCTATATGTGTATATTATCGCCTGAAGAAAAATTGTTTATTTGATATTCAATTGACCTTATTTGAAGAGGATTCCTAAAGACCCAACACGTCGTATTTTTTGGGTGAAATTCGTGAACAGAAAAAACTGGCAACTTAATTCAACCCTGAACTTTCAGCCATATTGGTCGTCAACTAAGCGCCGCCCAGTGGTTCCATTTTTCCTTACACAATTGTATGTCATAGCGTCTCTTCTCTATTCTATCTCTATGGCCTCACATGATACAAAAATTTAGGCAACATTCAAGCTGTTTTGCTTTTTTTTGCATGGCAAGGGACACGGAAATATTTTAAAATCACTAGGTGGTGAACTTCTTTTACTACCGAGGGATTCCATGCCAATCGAGTATGACCTTGACGCCAACTACGAAGTGATCATAGGTGATCGCCAAGAAAGTGTGGGAGGTTTGTCTCGATTTCGTGAAAACCATCTCATCTGGTACACAGATGGGTCCCTAAGGGAACGAGGAGCAAGCATAGGCATATACGGTCCCAAATACAGGGAATCGGTGCCTTTGGGAATGCCAATAACAACGCTCCAAATTGAAATTCTGGCCATAGAAAGATGCACCCAAGTCTGTCTGTCCAGAAAGTTCAAGGGAGCCAGAATTTGCATTGCCTCTGATAGTCGGATGGCACTGAGGCAGCTTATGGCCGTTGATTGTAGATCAAGGACCCTTTGGAGCTGCAAACAGTACCTCAAAACACTGGCGGAGTACCTCAAGCTAGTTTTAGCTTGGGTACGTGCCCACCAGAACATTGAGGGAAATGAGAGAGCTGGTGCCCTTGCAAAAAGAGGAGCAAACACACCCTTCACCGGACCCGTGCGCTCCTGTTGGGTTTCACCTACACTGATTAGGGCAGAGGTCGGAGTTTGGGAAAAAAGAAAGAAACACTCTTACTGGATGAAACCATCCGGTCAAAGACAAGCAAAGAGACTAATCGAATCTTCCAAAGAGAAGGCTCTATCGTTGTCGAAAAACGAGTTAAGGCTGCTAATCGGCCTTCTCACAGGGCATTGTCCCGTGAGATATCACCTACATAAGATCGGTAAAGAAAACTCCGACATTTGTAGGTTATATGAATCGCCCACTGAAACCACCGAACACATACTATGCCAATGCACTGCGCTGGCGCAAACCAGACTTACTCTACTAGGTGGCGCGTTATTAACGCCAGCCGACATAAGAGCGAAGTCTCCTAAGGAAGTAACCAACTTTGCTAAGGAGGTTAGATTCCTGGGAAAAAACGTAGTTTAGTATGGTAACGCACAAATGACCTCATTGGTCGCAGTACAGAAGGGTAATCAACGTGCCGATCGACCACTATCTAATCTAATCTTATCTAAGCTGTTTGCTTCCACCTACTCGACTCACTTGTTATTTCAAGAAATTTCTGCAAAATGATACAAACTTGGATTCGGTTTTTTCTCACAGTCTGGATTCAAGCTAAAAAGTTCACGTTTGTTGGAATGAATTACGTCTTGCACACAGTGATGCGATAAATCCTATTATAAGATTTGCAAGGGGTTATCAGGATGAATCCACCGACGATGTCGCAATTATCATCATCGTTATTTTCAGTTCGTTAAGATGCTACTTAATCAGCATCTCGGGATCAACACCACAATAATGCCCTAGCGGCAATAGTAGAATCACTTTATCACCTCTTACCAGTGGCTTTATGGTGTTACGGCACGATTAATAATTAACAACTAAAGTAGCTAATATATATACAGGGTGAGTCCTTGACTTGTACATATATTTTAACCGTATATTCCTGGGGTCGAAAGAAACACTTTTTCCTCTACCATTTTTTCCGATTCGGCCTAAATAAGAAGATATAGCCCTTTTTTGTTTTCAGAATGAGCTATGCCGCCACTGGTAAACTTACCACTGAATTTTTGCGAGTACGAGATATAGCATTCAAACATTTGAAATAAGCTATTGTATCAAAGAAACGAGTAGATATACCATTCGAAATTTTCAAATAAGCTGCTGTATCAAAGAAAGAAATATGAAACTCAATATTTCAATACCAGTTGTATATTTTCTAATGCAATGATTGATTCATCCAAAATTTTGCTAGTGATGAAGAGCAGAATAATCTCTTCTTGCAAGAGTTTCCGAAATCAAAACAACAACTCAACCATAACACGCATGACATTTCACGTTCATAAACACCAGTTGGGGCGATTGAATTTCAAGGGGTGTCCGCATATTTATGTTCTGTGGTCCGCATGGTGAAAGTCACAGACGTGACACTAGATTCTTTGACTCGGTGTTATGTGGTTAGTTTGTTTTTCCAAAATCATACGACTTCATGAATAATAACTTATTAAGGTCATTTTAGTAGTAATAAATATGATGAACAAATGAGAAGTGAACGTATCTAACGTAATGTAAATTTGGATCAAAGTATGTCAAAGCTCAACGAAACAAAACTGCAGAAGGTACTCCGAAAGAGGTGTGGAAATTTGCTTGAATAGATAAGGATTTACACTGAAGAAGTATAGAGGTGAGCTTATTCATTGTAACCCCATTTTTAAGAAAATCCGCTAGTTCTCTTACCATTCATCATTCAGATAACAAATTCTCGAATTATTCTTGAAATTTGTCAAAGTGACCACATAGGAAAAATTGAATTCTTTGAATATTTTCGACAGAGTTGCATTCAGCCAAAGTACCCAATTTTTCGAATTTCTAAGATTTTTTTTTTCTGTCAACATCGAAGTACTCGGAATTTTGTAGTCGGGAAAGATTAATCACAGTCATGAAAAACTATGTTTCAAAAATCATTTCATTTGAAGGAATCGTTTGCGAGATATTACTGAAAATTTATGCTTTTCATGGATTTTCAACAGCCTGTATCTTTTTAACCAGGCCGAATCGGAAAAAATGGTAGAGGAAAAAAGTGTTTCTTTTGACCTCAGGAATCTATGGTTAAAATATATGTACAAGTCAAAGACTCACCCTGTATATATATATATATATATTCTTTTGAATTGAGAGCTAACAAAATACAATACATGAAACAAAAAAGTCCCTAGCTAAGGTTGGTGCAAAACGGGGTACCATACTATTCTGTCGTATGATACCAGAGCACAGGGAAAAACCTCAGTAGAAAAAACCCTGCCTCGCCGTTTTTACAGAATTGAAACTTAAAACTATTCGAATAAATACCTTCAATATTCAGATACAAAATAGGTAATTCTTGCTCTTGGGCCAGGAGGGTGTTTTAAACCAGGTCTGGCGTTCCAAGTGATGATTTTCGAATCTTCTGTTTTTCTAAGACCGCTACAGGACCCTACTGAAGGGTAATCATCTCCCATAGATTTAAATAGTGGTATTTCATCCTAAATATTGAATTTAATTTCGAAATAATGATAAAAAACGTGTGACAAACTCATGTCAAAATGACATTCATAAAGATAAACCTCACATAATAAAAAAATTTAGGCAACATTCAAGCTGTTTGCTTCCACCTACTCGACCCACTAATTACTTCAAAAAATTCCTGCAAAATGATACAAATGATTTTCACAGTCTGGATTCAAGCGAAAAAATTCACGTATTGTTGGAATGATTTACGTTTTGCACACAGTGATCCGAAAAATCTTGTTATAAGATTTGCAAGGGGTTATCAGGATGAATCCACCGACGATGTCGGAATTATCATCATCGTTATTTTCAGTTCGTTAAGATGCTACTTAATCAGCATCTCGAGATGCAATTAGTTCGACTCCACTCCAGACGTTCGCTCTTCGTCCTCGCCTTGTCCAATTCCTTGCTGAGATAATTAAGTTAGATTCTATTTCGATAAATAATGATCCAGGTAACTACGATGCCTTTTCACTTCTACCCTTGCGGATCTCATTAAAATTCGATTATTTTAGTTGTTAACTCAACAAAGGACAGTCTGAACTGATTTCGGTTTATTAGTACCTCAAAACAATCATTGTTGGTAATTTTGTTGGAGAAAGCGGATTCTCAAATTTTCGCAGAATTATGGAAATAAGTGAAAAATTCCACTACTCGATTGAATCAAACAGAAAAATGATCGATCAATCAGAACTATTTAAATTTATGCTATGTTGTAATTTGAGGAACTAAGTATAAAATTCATGCGACCGAATTTAGGTATTTCGCAGAAAGTTGACTCATGTTACGAATTCATATTTATTGAGGTTTCCCTCATAAAAGGAAGTTTTTGCAATCCTTTAAAACCATAGGTATTAGTGATCTTATTATTCTCATTAAATTAAATAAAGCTGATTTAAATTATATTAGTTATTATCAACTATCACGTGACTGTGAACGCCAATCAGAGGAAGTTGACGTCACTATCCAATATTTTCGTTGCAAATTCGAATGTTCTGTGCTCAGATCAACAAAATACATTCATAAGGCCGCGTTTTACAAAACTCCAATCACCTTGATTTTTGAAATGCCATCATTTCTGTGCAATTTTCAGTTCATTTTTGAAATGAACCATCGACTTAATTCAAAATCAAATTTGATTAGAACTTATGAAGTTGAAAGCTGAAAGAGAACAGAATAGTTCAATTATGAGTTACAAGAACGACAATCTACAATTTCCCTCATAATGGAGGATTCATCGAGAGTAAAAGTAGTAACTTACTATTATTGATTCCCTGATGGTCGCGAGTTTCTTTGCTGAAAACAAGGATTTTTAGGCAGCGGAGCTTAGAAACGTGAAATTGTCTTTGTAAGTATCAAACTTTTAACTCATATTTATTATTACAAATTGAAAAAACACCTTATACAGCATTTATGGACCGACGTATTCATTTCATAGATTTATAATACTAACTAGATGGCGAACCTGTCAAAAATTTTGAGGCAAACGGCGGCCATTTGCAGTTTGGGGTAAATTTGAGAGTTGTCACTTTTTCTATGAATTGAAATATTAGAATTACCAATATTCCTTTATTTATTTTATTTCAACGAATTAAAATGATAGGATTACCAATAACTAATCACAAGAATCGAAAATATTTATAATTTTAACAGCCCGAAATGTCAGAGTTCACAGAACACTAATATATAGAGTTCGTTTTTCATCACTTCTTTCAAAGGAACGTCTATGTTTCAATCAAAATTCGAGCATGGACCTATTAAAAATCTATGAATTCGAGCGCAGATGGCATAAAACATCAAAATATTTGTGGTTCATCCCAAACTGCAAATGGCGACCATTTGCCTCACTTTTTTCTACGTGACAGTAAGGAAATTCGACGTCCAGTTAGTATTATAGGTCCATGATTCATTTTGAGGGCTTAGATTAAACTTTTTCACAAGGAATCAGGCAAAATCAGTTCGCTTTGACAGAAGTCATGGTTTGTTTATTGGGTATTGACCTAATCATCATAACGTGACAAAATTGAGCATTTCTGCGGGAATTTCGAATTGTCTTTTCATTTACGTATTTTTATTGGCAATTATTATATTTCA
This sequence comes from Propylea japonica, assembly GCA_013421045.1. Lineage (NCBI taxonomy): Eukaryota > Metazoa > Arthropoda > Insecta > Coleoptera > Coccinellidae > Propylea > Propylea japonica. Next base: position 107,672,316 of record CM024240.1, on the reverse strand, counting down.
AGAAAGAGTTATTTTTTCGTGTTTGTATAGGGTATATCTTTTTTAAATAAAATAAATTTCAAAAAGTAGTCAACATCCCTATTCGAAAGATCAAGCGAATACCTTGTGAAAATTACCATATTTGTCTTTATGAAACCAACACTTTTTGTTTTTCTACATTCTGTATTGGTTCGATCGTTTTAACCAAAAAATATCGTACCTGAATCATTATTCATCGAAATAGTATTTAACTAAATTATCCAAGCAAAGAATTGGACTAAGAGGAAACGTCTGGAGTGGAGTCGAACTAATTGCATCTCGAGATGCTGATTAAGTAGCATCTTAACGAACTGAAAATAACGATGATAATTCAGACATCGTCGGTGGATTCATCCTGATAACCCCTTGCGAAATCTCCTAACAGCGTCGGAATGATCATCCTACTCCTTCTTACGAGTTTTCGTTTCTATGTGCAAGAAGTTTGTTTTTTGGTAAATCATTCCAACAATACGTAAACTTTTCCACCCGAATCCAGACTTTGAAAAACCGAGTTTGTACCATTTCGCAGGAATTTCTTGAAGTAATTAGTGATTCGAGTAAGTGGAAGCTAAAAAACTTAATGTTTTCTTAATGCTCGTTTAATGTAAGCTTCATTAGATTCTAGCAAGCCTTCGGGGTATACTCTTGTTCTAATTACTAATATATCTTTTATTTTTTGAGAATTACAAGAATCTTAAACCGTAAAATGCTTGTAAAGGGTGTTTTTCTTCGAGGTGAAGATCTTTAAGGTGGAATTACTGTTCAAGATGAGGACCGATTCAACAGCTGTCAAGTGATTTATTCTCTGTTTGGTTTGGGAATTCATCATGAATAGACTCACGCCTGGACAACGCTTGTAAATAGTGCAATTTCCTTTCGAAAAGAAGGGTTCTGTGCGGAATACGTATCGCGCACTACGTTCATTTTATCTTAGACAAAATCGTCCATCAGAGCAGTTAATTCGATTAACCATGGAACGTTTTCGCACCACGTTCACTCTTATTGATAACTCACATCCCCAGAGATGCCGTACGGGTGCGTACAGAACAAGCATATCATTGAGGAAGATCCGAATGAGTCCATCAGCCATTGAGCACAGGAATTGGGTCAGTGTCCATCCAGTTTATGGAAGATTTTGAGGAAGGATCTTGGTTCGCGTGCTTACAAAATCAAAACCGTCTAAGAATTGAAGCCAAACGATCATCAAGCAAAGCGTAAATTCGTCGAATGGGCCCAAAACGAGATTGCCGTTGTTCCCGATTTTCATAAGCGAATTTTGTTTAGCGATGAAGCGCACTTCTGGTTGAATGGCTACGTCAACAAACAAAAATGCCGCATTTGGAGTGAAGCTGAGCCTCAACTGAGTATTTTATGAACTTTATAGGCTGGTGGTATCATTGGTCCGTATTTTTCAGAAACGATGATGGTCAGAACGTTACAGTCAATGATGATCAGTATAGAGCCATGATTAAACTTTTTCATCCCTGAAATGAACAATCATGATGTCCACGAGCTGTGGTTCTAATAAGACGGCGCAACAAGTCACACAGCTCTTGCCACAATCGATTTATTGAAAGACACGTTTGGTGACCGCCTTATTTCACGTTTTGGACCTGTGAATTGGCCTTCAAGATCTTGTGATTAAACACCGTTAGAATACTTTCTGTGGGGCTATGTCAAGTCATTCGTCTATGCGGATAAGCCACTAACGCTTGACCATTTCGAATACAACATTCGCCGTGTTATTGCCGATATACGGCCACAAATGTTGGAAAAAGTCATCGAAAATTGGACGTCCAGATTGGATTACATCTCGGCCAGTCGTGGTGGTCATATACCAGAAATCATATTTAAAATGTAATGCCACAAGATTATCTTTCGGATAAATAAAATTCATGTCAATCGAATAATACCTCGTTGTTTCAATGCAATTTGAAGTTCTATACCTCTAGAAAAACACCCTTTAGTTACAATATTCCAGTGTGCGAGTCACATAAACTTCATAAATATTATTATACACGACTATTGTATAATACACCCATTATACGTCTGTTTGTTTGGCCATAATAATACCTATTAATCACTAGTGAATAATGAGTTATTCAGTTAGTTCGTCATTTGCACAACATTTATTCCATTCTTGAAAATTCTGACATAAAATGAAAGAAAGAATCAAATAACTGCACGCGATTTGGGCGTTAATTATTGTGGATGAAACGAATCTTAAGGAATTGATTGTTTTAGACACTGATCAACCCACATACAGGCAAACTCACACCAACCGCGAATTTACGTCATAACTTTTCCTCGCTGGTAAAGGGTTTTCCTATATAAGAGGTGTTATTTTGAATAGACCGCTATTTCGGTAGATATCACTTTTGAAACTATCATTTTTTGACACTTGACTAGTAGAAACTACGCCATTAATAAAAATGAAACAATACACGCTTCAAGAACGCAATGACATTATTTATTAAAATTCACTTTAAAAATGGTGAAAATATGGCAGAGACGGTTCGTAAAACTCGAACATTTTTGGGTCGTCGTGAAGCACCCTGTCGGACCGCAATAAAGAAATTGGTGGAAAAATTCGAGATGTTGAGACAAGTAAGTGATGTGAAGAATAAAACTCGTGCACGTCACTCAAGAACAGTCGAGAATATTGCTGCTGTAGCCAAAAGTGTTGAATAAATCCCAGGTTTGCCCAGTTTGCGCTATCGAGAGATGAAGATTTTTTATGGCCGAAATTGGATAGTATTGATCTGGACAACGTTTACTTTCAACAAGACGGCGCTGCGTCCCATACAAGCAACGAAACCATTGATCTTTTGCGGGTAAAGTTTCCGGACCGTGTTATCTCTTGAAGAGGTGATCACAATTGGCCACCGAGATCTTGTGCTTTAACACCATGAGACTCCTTCCATTGGGGCTACGTGAAAGAGATGGTCAACGCCAATAGTCCATCGTCGATTCAAGACCTCAAAGATGGAATTCGTCAGGACATAGGGCAGCCACTATGCGATTTGGTTATGGAAAATTTCATTAAATGGATATGGTCCTGCAAGCGTGGTCGTGGTAGCCATTTGCCTGATGTTATTTTTCACTATTAACGGCATAGCTTCCTTTTTATAATAAAATACATCCGATCATTTATATTGAAAATAGCATTTTTTTTGAAAATCAAAATAACACCTCTTATTGGAAAACTCTTCACTTTGAAGGTATCAGAATTTCTAACATATTCATCTTCTTACAAGCAATACACACTGTAACAAGAGAATTTTTTTCAGCCTCAAACCCTACTAAACCATTGTCTTTCCATTTGTCGATCCCGAAATTGCATTATTTATATTCACACGATTTATAGCCCAGAAAACGAATAAATTTAGAACAACGATCCTCACGTATCAAGATCGATACTTGAAATATCGTCGTACTTGAGTTATGTCCTGTCGCTTAGCTTTTTTTTTACTTTTAGTGTTCCGAAATCTCCTGCACCATAAACCACATGACTGTCGGTTTATCAGCACTTTTATTGATTATCGTAAAATTCATGGCATGCTCTGATTTCACCAGAGTAATTATTTGGAGCACTCCTAACTTTTTCTCTAAGTATACGAGCCATCAGGTCTTTATTTATTGTTCAGGAATTCATGAAGAATAGTTCGAAATTATTCAGGAATACTTTTGAAATTTGACGTAAAATAACCTCGGACCAGTGTGTTGAGCACCATTTGGGCAAAACTGTAGTTATTCTGAGGACAAGTATGCAATTGGAAAGTGCCTATTGAATTTTTTTTCGTCGATCTTATAATAAATAGTATATTATTTTATAAGGAGGGGAAGTGTCATTTTTCATGGCGAGCTTGAGTTTGACAGCCGAACGCAGTGAGGCTGGCAATTGAAACGAGCCATGAAAAGTCACTTCTCATCCGAATGAAATATGTTATTTTATTTTCAAACGTTCTGAAATTCATGAAAATCTGAATATCCATCTTCGGATTGATTTACATTTACGCACATGATTCTATCCATTTACGATCGTTATAATTGAATGAATCAAGGGACATTTGCCTAGTTGCGGTTGCCACGGAAAATTGATTCTGACAGATATAAAGTAAAATAATTGATAGTGATCATTTGCATGATGGTGTTTGAAACTGAAAATGTCTTCAGAAATTGAGGTTTTGGCCAATGATGCAGTCTCTTCCCTTGGACCATCGAAGTCTATTGAAAAATATTCTGCAGCATATAATCACTTCGTTAATTGGTGCAATTCGAAAAATGTGACTGTTTACCAAGAGAATGTGCTTCTAGCGTATTCAAACTCAATGGTTATTGAAAAAAAATGGAAATCCTCTACTTTGTGATCCCGATATTCGATGATAAAGTCGCAACTAGCGATCAAAAAGGACATAAATATTGGTAAATACCTGAAGTTGCGCGCATTTTTGAAAAAAAGCAATGAAGGGTATGTTACGAAAAAATCAAGAGTTTTTTCAAAAGAAGAGTTCGAACGATTTATATGCGAAGCACCGGATCTATCATATTTCAAGTAATTTCAATTTTGTATTTCTGATCTCCTGGTTGTTTCAGATTGTTTTATTTTTCGGAGTAGCTGGTGCCTGCAGATGTGATGAAATGGTGAAAATGAAAACAACAGATATCGAGGACAACGGAAATATTTCAATAGTCAATATTCCTGATAGTAAAACGAGAAAAGTGCGAACATTCACAGTTATTGGGGAGGACAATCTAAATATTTATCGGAGATACACTGCGTTAAGACCGAAAGATTTCGTTGAAAATAGGTTTTTTTTTTAAATATCAATCTGGAAAATGCTACAGAGCTGTGATGGGAATACATAGTATAGCATGTGTTCCAAGAGAGATTGCCTCTTTTTTGCAATTGAGCCATCCCAACGAATACACAGGTATTACTTATAGATGGAGGAGCCAACATTGAGTCTTTGAAACGACACGGAGGTCCAGTAGTGTAGCAGAAGGCTATATCGAGGATTCGCTGCGAAGTAAGAATGAGATTGCTGGTAGGATATTGAGCGTCAACGAATTCCCCTCGGATTCCTCGGAATTTCCCGAAACCAGCATCTCAAATCACTTTATTGAGGTATCAGCTGTTGAACAGAATCCGACACAGAATCCTTCCAGTTCATTAATACATACTTTTAATTTTCAGAATGCCAAATTGACCGATTGTACTGGGTTTTTCACTATAATTTGACCCCCCCTTTAACTTTGTTACTAAAGGAGGTACAAAAAAATGTTTCGTATAAAAGTTTCACGAAATCATTCGAGGTTTTTTTATATGAGTCCAGAAACTGAAATATATACAGGGTGGCCAACATATTGATGGCAACTTCATTTTTTCAAAAGGAACACCCTGTATATTTTTCCATGTTTGACTAGCTCTTTCTCCCCCGATTTCGAATATGTAACATATGTTGATCTATCTCTTCTATTCTGAGTACCACATAGTTTCAAATTTTAAGAACCACCTGCCAAGATCTGTAACCATTTTACAAGTGGTAGAGTGCGTTTACTGAAAATGCTCATTTTTTGAGTTATAATAAGATATACAGAGTGAAAAACATTGAATGCAACTATATTTTTTCAAATGGGACACCCTGTCCTGTATATTCTTCTTTTTTTCTGTGACGGGAAAAAAATGTGACATTTTATATCTCTTGACAGGTCACAAAGTATGACTTTTTACGAAATTACTTTTTTCCCTGTCAGAAAAATGATTCTCTATGTAGCCGGGAAAAAAGTACTCACTTTTTTCCCGGGGAAAAAAGTAATTTCGTGGATAGTTATATTTCTTTCACGATTAAATGGTCGTTTTTCCTCTCACAGAAAAATCTTCTTTTTTTTTGATAGGCTATTTCCTCCTGATCTCGAATATAAATGCGTATGTGGATGTGTCCCTTCAATTTCAGAGTTTCCAAGTTTTGAAATGATGACACCGAATAAAAAAATGTGAAATACCTACGAATTCTTTATATCCAAACAATCTACTTAAAAGTATTATTTTAGAATGAATACTTAGTTCATATAGTTGTCTCAAGTTGTTTAGACTATTTTTGATAGCATTATTATGGCTCTGATTCAAGTCAGAAATTAAAGCTTCAAATTTGCTTCTAATCATTACAATATTATCATTATTCTTTGTGCGTTGACGGCATTAGTTCGGAATTATGGGTTTAATATTGGTTGATTTTATTTCATTAATATTATTCTCCGCTTTCATTGATTGTCATTATTGCTGAAGTAAATTTTTTCCTTCAGAAACGGCTATTAAAACGGTGTTAAATCGGGACTATTTGGTGGCCATAAAATGGGTGCGCCATTACCAATCCAAAGATCAAATTGGCCACTTAAATATTCACGAACTTCCAAAACGCTATGCCAGATGGTTATTGAAATTTGAAACTCTGTGGTGCTCAGAATAAGAAAGATAGACCAACATATGTTACATATTCGAAATCAGGGGAAAAAGAACTAACCAAATATGGAAAAATATACAGGGTGTTCCATTCGAAAAAATGAAGTTGCCATCAATATGTTGGTCACCCTGTATATATTTCAGTTTCTGGACTCATATCAAAAAATCTCAGTTGATTTCGTGAAACTTTTATATGAAACATTTTTTCGTATCTCCTTCAGTAACAAAGTTAAAGGGGGGGTCAAATTATAGTGAAAAACCCGGTACATTCAATGTAACATTAATGAATAAAAATGACGTTTGAATTGGATAATTTCTTGATCATGGTTATAACCAATTCTAATTCATCTTTTGCATAGTAACACTTTTCCTCCTTGGCGGAGAAAGAGAAATTTTCGCTGATACTGTCAGTCGAAAAATGACGTTATTATTGTACGTTTGAAAATAATAGTATATTATATTATAAGGATTAAAAGTGCATATTTTTTTTACGAGCAATATTTGCCGTTGCGAGGCGCAGCCGAGCGAATGCAAAATTGCGAGTTAAAATAGGCACTTTTAATCCGAATAATATATACTACCTATTTTTTCTCCAACCAAGTCAAAATTACAATAACATTGGTTTTAGTGAAAAATAGTTCATAATTTGGTTATGAATTTGAACACAGAATCATGACAGTTATTGTCAAGTAGACTTCAAATGCATTTACTTTTAATCCAGAGATTAAAAGTAGCGTTTTTAATCCTAGGATTAAGTGTTGCTAAGTAACGAGTGGATTTTTGTACGGTAAGGAAATGTATGACTTTTGCACCTGAAAATAGTACAAAAATGTCAACATTTTTTGATGGTTGGAGAAAAAAGTGATTTTGATGGGTACGTAATTGATCATTCATGGTCCATTTTAATGCTAAATATCGGCTATTTTAATGTGCAATCCTCATGGCAACCGTTCTTAAGTATTCAGAAGCATTACGAGAAATGTCAAAATTCTAATGGAACTTAGATTGTAGATACATAGATATTCTATTATGTCAAATGTAAGTCTCGTGCAAAATGAGAATGTATTTCAATCAAGAATTCATACACAATTCATATTGAGATCGTCGGAAAAATCTTGTAATTAACTCGGTTAATCGAGCGACTGATGGTATCGAACTATTAACGCTCCGCTCACGCGTTGGAATATCTGAAACATTAGTCGCTGTATTTTATAAACTTGTTGATTAAATAAATATTTCCGTCGAACTCAAATTAAAGCTGGGTTCAATGTATACGAAATTGAATCTTAATGTTTAATTTATACTGTTTCAATGTGCAATTGTTAAGCAACCGAACACGAAGTATTCAGAAGCACTTACGGAAGGCGGGGTGGTCATTTCGAGAAATCGCTTACCGTACGAACAGAAATCCAACTCCAGTCATGAGATGTTGTCAAGCATGCTGCGATAATGCCCAAAATCGAAGAAGAGGGCGACAGACGTCTTAAAATGGTCTCAAACGATAGGGTTAGACTCCCTGATGACGAATTCGTGGTAAAATTCAATTCTGTCCTTGGGGCCGTCCGGCGGTCCGTTAGCACAATAACTTTCCAAGGGATTGTCCTAGCCTAGAGACTTGATATTTTCAGGATTGGTTTGGGTGCCAAATGGCTGGGTTGAAATCGTTAACCGGCCAAATCGTAGAGGGTGTTCTATAAAATATGGCCATTCAAAATTTTTGTTCCTCAATATCTCAGGAAATACGAAACCAATCAGAATGAAATATTACGATTAATACAAGATGCTGAAAACAATGCTCATGCCAAATTTTGTGGTTATAGTGTGAACAGAACCATAGAATATTGAATTGGAATATTGAAAAAAAAATCATATTTCCATGAAAGGATATTCGATTCGAGTGAAAATTTTTTTGCGAATGGAGATCGATATTCTGAATTCATTCATTCATTCAACATCCTTCCACAATGCCCTTGGTATCTCAGACCATCGAGGCAACGAACATATCAATAACTGTTTTCTATTTCAACACTGGGACTCTCATACACATCTTACATACCACTCTAACAATTTTCATTCTTAGACATACTGGACATACACAAACATCCATACCCACGCCGGGATTCGAACCCAGACCTACAGCTTCGCAAGAACTTGTAGGCAAACACCATGTCCTTGCAGCCACCGAGGCGGTGATGATATTCTGAATGTTCGTCGAAAATTTTGTGGTCGTAGTTCCAACTGAACCATAGAAAATCCAATTGGAATATTGAAAAAAAAAGTCTTTATATTTCGATAACAGGATATCCGTCTCGAGTGAAATTTTTTTCTGTGAATAAAAACTGATCTACTGAATCTTCATGAAACATTTCGTGAACATAGTGGCAACAGAACTATAGAAAATTCAATTGGAAAGGAGAATCTTTTCATTTCCATAACAGAATATCCGATTCGAGTGAAAGTTATTTCGAAAATGAAAACTATTTTACTGAATATTTGTATTTTTGTAATTATTTATTTTTTACACATTTTCGGAATATAGTTCTGATTGTGCTGAAATTCTGTTTTCATATATTTGGTATAAGTGCGCGTCCACAACGAGCACCGACCCTAGCCCATCGCACCCTCGCCCAAGCCCTGACGCTCGCCCAGAGCACCGACCCATGCACCAAGCCCTGGACTGTCCACATTGAAGCCCCGTCCCTCACGCCTATTTCTAGATTATGTATCTTTGTTTTTATTGTTCAAATCAGCATTTAAATCTTCAAAAACCTAAAAATGCATTTGGAAAGACTGTTTCAGTTAATTCAAACAACAAACTTTATATTCTGCGATATTATTCATAAAAGCAAAGCAATAGTAATAGAAGAAAATGGTTGGATATACTTGATTTAATCATTTATCATAAAGTAAACAAACTGAATGCCTAATTCTTTCGTTGAATACATCTTGTTCTCAACATCAAACAATATTACTTCAAATGTGATAAAACACTAATTTGATATGTGTTCTTTATCGAGTTGTAGGTGGCCGGTGTTTCGACTTCTTCATTGATTCGAACATGAATGGAAACATTAGTTATGTCCAATATAATCATTAAATTGAACAATCGTTCGATAGATAATGTTCCAATAGCATTCGTGTACTTTTATACAACCATATCATTGATTCGTAGTCCTAGGAAAATAGTTCATTTATTTGAAGATTTTGGAAATCTTTCCTTATTATGATTGGAAATTGAAATTTTTCGCACAGTGATTGTCTTTCAACGAACGAATATATCGTTTGACAAAATATAAACACACGTAAATCTTGAGGTTATGTCATATTTGGTGCGTGGTGCGGTGCTTAAATAAATACAAAATGAATTTCGCTCGTTGGTGCGCTGGTCGGTGCTAGGTGAGGTGCGTAGGTCAGTGCTCCGTTGTGGACACTCGTATAAGGAAACATGCTTTATTTACGTATTTTTGAGGGGCGAGGCTTGGTGAGGTGCTATGGTCGGTGCTATGATAGGTGCGCCGTTGTGGACGACTACTAAATCTCAAATCCCATATAAAATTTTAGGGTAATTAATAGTCTTATTGAACCACCAAAGAACTAGAGTACAAAAGCTCTTACACAGGGCTTTTGCTAAATTCTCTCTTCAAATTTCAATCATTTACTTCTTTCTGGGTGTTGCAATTTCTTCGTCATATAAAATTTTATTTAAAATCACATAATATTTCTGTACCAATAATTCATTGAAAAAATCGAAGAATCCATCTTATCATTTTTTCTTGGGAGAAAATGCCTCAGGATGAAATTCAATAACTCGCTCTAACAAAAACAAGAACATCTACCTTTGAAGTTGGCGAAACTATACGAGTATCGAAGAACGCATCATTAAAAATTCATCTTGCGCTCCTTTACTAAGAGACATTAAGGCTGAGAAAGATGAGAAGGGATGAAATTTTCATCAAAGAGCTTTAGGGGGCGGAAAGCGCATTCAGGCACGATCGAAAAAGCCGCCAGATATTTCGACGGATTTTATTGGGCATGGGGGATCGCGAAATATTAGCGTTGAAGAGACTTGGATTTTATGGAGCTATGTACTGGGTGGTCAACCAAGGAATTTCGTTTTGAGAGTCCTCTAGAATTGTTTTGAAAAGGAATAGAGAGTTGGAGTTAAACAAAAGAGGGGTTCATGGAAATTCAGTCGCCCTGATTCGCTATATGGGAGAGAAGCGTTCGTTCTATATGCGCGCTTATTTCCGAAAGCAAAATTTTCTTCTCTGATGAAGCCCATTTTCATCTCAACGGCTGTTTGAACCAACAAAATTGCCGGTATTGGTCTTCAGAAAATCCAAAAGAAAAACATGAGACTCAATTGCATAGTGAAGGTCAAAGTTTGGTGTGCAATACACGCACAAAGCATTTTTGGCCAGTACTTTTTCGAAGTTGGACGCGGCCAAGCAATAACAGTGGATTCTGATCGTTATGTGGATATATTGAACAATTTTTTGAAACAGCCCTTCAAAACTTGATGGATACAATCGGGGTGTCAACTCTCGAGATCACTCGCTCGACGAACGATACGTTCGTGACATTTTGAGAGTAGATTTCTTGAAATTGTGATGATTTTATCCGTTCAAAATGATCGTAGGGGAAAGGAGGGTAAGATGACGAATAGGGTAAGATGACGAATTCTTGATATTTCCTAAATATATAAGTCTTTCAGCAACAGCTTCTGTCAAACGTGAAAAAATAGTCCTATTCTTCAAGCCTTTTATCGGCAGCAAAATACGACGAGAGCTCAGTAAGATATGGCAGTTGATACATGTCGGGTGTTGGTTGAGACAATATGTGATTACGAGTATTACTGTTTTTAGTGTTTTCTTCATTTCGTTTTCTGTGAGTCTAATTTTATTTCGAAACTATCATGTTTCAGGAAAAAATTGAGCATTGAAAACATTTCTTGGGAGTGGTGAATTTCATTTTATGACGTTTACAAATAAACATGCCAAATGCGGGTAAGATGACGAGTTGTTCGTCATCTTACCCTACATAATTAGAAATATTTATTAGGTTATGTTTTTAACTTCAGGTTTGAATAAATATGGTAAAATATATCAAAGAAAAACTGACAGGCAATCATGGTCGAAAGATAATATGAAAAGAGCACTCACTAAAATAAAAAATCAAGAGTGTAAATGCAGCTTCAAAGCATATCAAATTCCAGAAGCTACTCTCAGAAGATATTATGTTAAGAAATATCCTGATGAGGTGAACTAAACTCGTTTGATCATATGCATACTCAGAGAAGAAGAAAATTACGAGATCAGAAAAAAAATGAGAGATTAGAAAAAGTAAAAAAGCACAGAAAGTAAAACAAAAACTAGTAAGGAGAAAAATAAAATTTAACGATTCTTCTGACTCCTCAATAGATATACAATATGATGACTCTGAAAATGATGCAGATGATGAAAGAGCATTATCTGCAGTGAACGTGAAAAAAATTAAATATGGTTTTACTGTAGCAAATGTAAAGAAGGCACAGGAATTGACACTAAAGAGGCGAAAATGAAAAAAAACTAGAATAAATTTATTTTACCTTGATTTGTAAATTTTTTTATATAGCTACCTATATGTTTGTTAGAATACGTATCTCCTGATGTAAGTCTCCACAATTCGTCATCTTACCCTCCACGTCGGGTAAGATGACGAAAATGACGTAAGCAGATAAACTTCAAATTTTTCACTCCAAATAGTAACTCGCAGGTGATAGAAATTTTTTATTGAAAACTCAATAATAGTAAATGACAGAATAGTTTTTTTTTCACACATAAAATGAGCAAATAATCGTTTTATGAGTTTTTTAGCTTACTGTCGTCATCTTGCCCCTCCTTCCCCTACACTTTCGTCCGAACGATTAGTTGACGATATGCTTAGGAATTAACTTGTTTCGAACTATTTCTTCGATTTTACTCACCCACGAACGTATACGTTCGCGAGCGATTGATCCTGAGAATTGACACCCAGGACACTTAGTTTCAGCAAGACGGGGCCACTTGTCACACACTTCAAATCGGTCTTTACCTGTTATTCAGGCGCTTCTTCCTGAAAATTAGATTTTTCGGCGTGAAGACCCAGAAGCCTGGACTTGACACCTTGCGACTTATACTTATAGGGATACCTGAAAAGTGTAGTCTACCGCAACACTCGTTGCATTCTACTTGCGTTGAAGGAAAATAATCGCCAGGAAATTCAAGCCATCGGTCCAGAATTTTTTCTACGTGTTTTTATAAACTTGGGGGTTCGAGGAGTGCCAGCAGAAAAACTGTCGACATTCAAACAGCGTAATTTTAAAGAAATGAATTCAAAAAGAGTTGAGCATTATTTGTGAAAAAAACTTAAAATTGAGATAGTTTTTGTTTTATTTCTCTTTTAACTCGGAATTCCTTAGTTGACCACCCATCAGAAGTTATTTAAGAGTTTTAGAGGGTGAGTCGGGAGAAACGCCCTAAAATCAGGAGCGTATTGTGCACGTGAAAATAATCCGAAAAATCTCAAAGGTTCTTTTAATATTGTTATTTGTTTTCGAGATACAATGTGTTGAGGAAAGAACCTTTTTCAAAGTTTTTATCTTATTGTTTCTACACCCCACAAGATATTCAACTGAAGTTTGACATAAATATTATAATTCATAGTTCACACCATGTGATATGTGAATTTCGATAACAAACCCACACGGTGACATTTCTTCTGAAGCACAATCCCTCGTTTTCTTTCAGAACTTTTTTCGGTGATCCACTTTTAATTTGAAAAAATGTAAAAAGAATCTTTGTAGATCTACTGCACTTTATAGTCTCTTGTAGTTTTGTCGTATCTGCTGATGATTCCGCGAAAAATATCTGGACAATTCTCTAGAAATCCCCAAAAAAATCCAAATTGTCATGAAAAATCTAGTCTAGAATAGTGAGCTGTGGTGAATAAACTCATCATTATATTATTATTAGTTTTTATGATTTTTCTTCGGATCTGCAGCAATGATTCATAAAGACTCGTTTATCTCGTGTACTCATTACGAAAATGTAATCATACTTCAACATCCTATATCTCGAAAACAAATGAGAACTGTATAAGAACGTAGTAGTTTCTTGAATTATTTTGTGTTCAATAAGCTCTTGTAGTTTGACCCGTTCCTCCCGAATCACCCTGTATACAAGGTATAATCTCGAAAGGTCTTTCTTTGCAATAATTAGAGGTTTGCAGAAGGAAGATAATAGAAATGAAACTTTTTCTTGTCTGCAACAAATATTATTTATTGAACACTACATATGTTTCGACCCTTTCAAAAATAGCCTCCAATGAATATGATGAAAGATTTAATAGATATATTATTAAAATATTTGATTCATTTCGAATATAATTCACTGAGTTTAATAAAATAATGTGAAATGCAAGTAGCAATATTATCATTTTAATTCGAGACAAATTAAGTATATTCTATGAACTTTGACTAGACTAGCTATGATGTATGATATGGGTGGATTTTTATCGATTAATATTATTTTCTTCAATTATATTTTCAGTTTTCAGTTTCCTAATTTATAAGGTAAAATAACCCGACGGGTGTTTTATTGAAAAATGAGCAACTAGAATCATACTGAAGTAAGTTCCTGAACAAGCCAAGCATCAATGTTACATTTTTTGTAACGAAAGTTATAAGGATCAAGTGAAATAATCGATTCATATCTTTTCGTGAAAAAGTGCACAAAATGATATCAAATTTAATGTGTTTTTGGTTTATCAGTTCACGAATATATTTTTTTTTTAATATTTCACCAACAACTATTAATATTCGTGAAGTGCAGAACCCCCTATTGTCCAGTTCTCATCCCAAATCTGCGGCAACGAATAGAAATAGGGTTCCTGTAGGGACGAGAAGTAAGTTTGAGATGAAATATTGATTATCTCCCTGTTTCAAAGCAGTGCCGGTAGATGGCACCTCTCGAGCATAATGGTTTCTTCTACTATATACATGATAAAGTTGGCAACAAGAAGCGAACTTTAAGGCGCGCAGCTTATTATGGTTTTTTCAATGGTTCATTGAATCAATAAAAATAATGAGAGATTATGGATAGTTAAAATTTGTTTGAAATGGATGTATATATTACACTCGATAAAAAAATCTCTCCTATATCACTCGAAAATTTAAAAAAAGCCCTGAGCAGGAGCTTTTGAGCGCTCGTTCTTTGGTGGAGTAATAAGACTAATACCTCGGAATTTTATGACGGATTTGAGATTGATACCAAATATATGAATGCTGAATCTCATTACACTCCGAATCGTATATCCTGGAAATTTTTCATAAAATGAAATGAATGTGAAAAATAAATAACATTCATTATATCAGTTTTGATTCCCAAAATAAATTTCACTTGAATCGGTTATCCTGTTATGGAAATGAAGAGATTCTTCTATTCAATATGCCAATTGAATTTTTCATGGTTCTGTTGACACTATGGCCACAAAATGTTGCATGAGAATTCAGTATAACAGTCATTCACAAAAAATTCAATTGAATCAGATATCCTGTTAAGGAAACATAAGGATTCTTCTTTTCAATATATAAATTGAATTTTTTATGGTTATGTTAATACTAAGACCAGAAAATTTTTGGCGAAAATTCAGTACTTATATCCATCTTTTTTCACAAAATAAATTTTACTCGGTTGGGTATCTTTTTATAGAAATATGAAGTTTTTTTTAAATATTCATATTTTTCATGGTTTGGTTCACAGTATGGCTACAAAATCTTGCATGAGGCTTGTTATGAACATCTTGCATTCAGCCTTGACATTTCATTCCGATTGGTTTCGTTTTCTCTGACATATTGAGGAACAAAAATTTTGAATGGCCATATTTTATGGAACACCCTGTACGATTTGACTGGTTAACGACCTTAGCCGAGCCATTTGAGACCTGAACTCATCCTGCAAACTTCAAGTCTCTAAGACAATTCCTTTGAAAGTTATTGTGCTAACGGCCGGACGGCCTCGCCCCACGGGTTTCGTTTTGTCTGATATATTGAGGAACAAAAATATTTTGAATGGCCATATTTTATGGAACACCCTGTACGATTTGGCTGGTTAACGAACTCAACTGAGCCATTTTAGAACCGAATTCACCCTGAAAATTTCAAGTTTCTAGGGCAATACCTTCGAAAGTTATTGTGCTAACGGACGACCGGACAGCCCCACGGATAGAATTGAATTTAACGACTAATTCTTCATCAGGGAGTCGAACCCTATCGTTTGAGACCATTTTCGGCTCAAAATTCGAAATTTGAGCAAAACGATTTAGTACTCGTTTTAGAGGAACGAGATCTCAAAAAAATCAGAAAGGACTTCACTGTGGCTGTGGGTCTTCCAGGAGAGGGCACTCAAAAATTTTCTCGTGAATTTTAATGCAGATAAATCAATGATAACAGACATTTGGGCAAAACGATATAGCACTCGTTCAACTAGAACGAGCGCCCAAAAACTAAGCACTTTTTCATTATCCGAACGAGTATAACTTACATGCAATCAGATTTTCTATACGCAATCTATCAAATGTATCGTTCGAGCGTGTCGTTGAAAGCGTGAAAAACAATTTTCCAGCGATTAATTGCATCAGGCAGGCGAGGACGTCGTTTAGCGATGGAAATAAGAGAGATTTTGATTTGTTGTCCCATTTCTGACGATGGCAAATTGAAGTGCTGCTGTGGATATGCTTCAACTGCGTTTTTCTCGACGTAAATTGAGCTGGTTATTGTTTCCACGAGTATGACATTTCATTTTAGGTATGATGACAATAAAAATTCGGAATTTTATTATTGCGGATTCTATGCCAATATGAGGTTTTGGATGAAACTACAGCAGAAGGAATCTTCAGATCTATAACAGTAGGTATATTTAAATGAAGTTGCACTTTATTCAACCTCGATGAGGCTAGCAGAACCACTTTAGATTTTTCGAATAATTTCTTGATAATAATTTGGAACTAAGCAAACACTGATTTAGTACCCTATTTTTAGAATTTGCACCCTTCTGTAAACCGAAAAAATCTGGGTTCTACTAGCTTGACGTCAAGCTAGCGATCGAACATTTTAAAAACATGCAATTAATTAGTTACACTTGAATGATTCATCAAAAATCTACCTTTTATAAAGGCAGATATATCATTCAAGTGTAATTAATTATCATTGCATGTTTTGCAGAATGTTTGATCAATAATACTTATTTAATCAACTATGTTATTAAAGACAGCGACTAATGGTCAAGATATTTTAATAGTTTTTAATAGTTCGAGACCATTAGTCGCTAGATTAATAACCGAGTTGATTACAAGATTTTTCCGCCGATCTCAATACGACTTGTGTATAAATACTTGATTGAAATACATTCATATTTTGCACAAGACATGTATTTGACAAACATAAATTGTTTTGTTTCTATGTTCCAGTAGAGTTTTGACATTTCTCGTAGTGCTTCTGAATACTTTGTGTACGGTTGCCATGAGGATTCCACATTAATGCTCAAATTCGTACACATTAAAATCACCTTTTATTTCGAGGTCGGCGGAAAAAATAATTAAGAATTACTTTTCCTAACATAGCCTACTTAAAAAAGATGAGTATATCAATGAATTTGACTGAACCGTGCCTTTTGTCCTTATATTGGAATTTCAATCAATAACGGCAAAACTACTGATTTTAAAGACATGAAATGATTGGACACTTAAACTGATGTTAGACGTGCAATCGATCAGAATTACAAAATTGTATGGTTACCATTTGAAAAAAGAAAGATTTCCTAGTTTCATTGAGGCTCACTCTGAAGCTCTGTTTCAAGCACCCTGTATGATATTTCCTCATAATGTTCACTATATATTATAGTAATAAATAAATTACTCCAAATTTTATATGCGATTTAAGATTGATACCAAATGTATAAATGCAGAATCTCATCAAAATAAGAAGTATATTCTAAAAATTATTCAAAATATAAAATATGTACGAGAAAATGAAAAAAATTAATTTCTATGGTCCCTATTATTCCGACGATGCGATCATTTCGATATTTTGCACGAACATTCAGTATATCAGTCTTGTTTCACAAAAAATTTCTATTTGAATCGGTTATCCTGTTATGAAAAAAATATAAAGATTCTTCTTTTAAATATTTCAATTGACTTTTCTATGATTCTGTTGCCACTATCGTCACGACATTCTGCATAAACGTACAGTATATCAATCTCCATTCACAGAATAAATTTCAACCGATTCGGACATGTTTTCATAAAAATATGAGGTTGCTTTTTCTCAATATTTCAATTCAATTTTTTGTGGTTCTGATCATGCCAAAGCCAGAAAATTCTGCATGTGGCTTCTTATGAGCATCTTGCATTTTGCCGCAACATTTTTCTATTTCGATTGGTTTCGTTCAGTCTGAGGTATTGTTTAACAAAAATTTGGAATGGTACGTTTGGGCAAAACGATAGAGCAATCGTTTGAGTAGAACGAGTGCTCAAAAATAGAATACAAACTCACTAGACATATAAAAAGAGGCTATTGCTGATATGATAATGACATCAGTTCTCAAAGTAAGAAACGTGGCAGTAGAATGATGACCGAAAGAAAAAAAAGAAGGCACATCCATCAGCAACATCACAGTTAGTTTTCTTCATCAGAATTTACCTTCGATAACCACAACATTATCATTAATTATGTATTCCTACTCCTTTAAGGCAAGTTGTTGGAACAACTTGCTGCTAAACTTCTGAACTTTACTAACACATAGTGTTCACATAATAGTTCAATTCACCCCGAAGTCATCGAAACTGATCAGTTTACACATAATATCCTACCGTAACAGATTCATCCTACTTGAACACTCGAAAAGGTAACTGGAGCACAATGTACACACTTTAGGCATACGTGTATTGAGTAGAGAATTAGAGGGTTACCCTATATATTTTGGGGACCTCCCTTTTGTTGCCATCTCGCAACTGACAGTTGTATCGTGAAGTTTGATTATTTGAGGTACTCAGAAGGCTTCGACATATAAATATAAGCAAGTATTTTTGTTTAATTAGCATAAACCAATGATTCAACCATGGTATTGAATCATATTAACTATGCGTATCGCTACAAAATGGTGAATGCGCCGGCATCACTTTTCATTTCAAAATGAACATGTCTTTATTACATTTCAAAATTGGAACTCAGTGGTGATTAAACTGATGTTATGCTTCTCTGAAGAAATTCTTGAGACATTAGGCTTTCAATTATATTCCTCCAGAAAAATATCAAGTACGGGGTTATCCTTTTAAGTTGGCCTATTAGATGTTTTTGGAGAACTAGTGAATATTTCGTTCTAACATTTTAGGTGCAGGCTTGAGGCGAAAAGAACTTTTTGCCTGAAATATTTTCAAGTCGACGGTGTTGCCAAATCTACCTCAAACGCATATCTACTTTCTTATTTCTATAGGATGTACCTATATTTTAATTTATTTTATTTATTTATTTAAACCAGTAAATTACATCAGTCGGTGCAAAATCCCACAGAGATAAACACAGTTATCTGTTGGTGGGGCTGGTTACATAATTTATGTATAAATTAAATACCAAATTCACAGTATAACCTACTAAAAAAAATTCTCTGCCATGCACTTGGTTGCCAAATTATGCACAAATTCTTGAATTTTTGACGTCTGCATTGCCAATTTGGAAATGCAATATCTCGATTATTTTCTATGCGAACGGAACCAAACTCCGCAGTCTTATTGTAGAGAATCTGTGCATATGGTTCTCGAACATTAAGTTTTTTGATACATCGTAAGGTTTTTCAAATGTGGAACTTATTATTGAAATATTTCGAGATTTTCAAATGGCAACCCCATATTTAGTTTACAGCATTCGATTGGAAATAAAAAATAAATGGTCTCCTTTTAAGCCGGTCCCGGACAATGCGTGTATTCGACGAATGTTCGGCATTGGCGGTGCCGACGTAGTGTCTGCGAGCTCAACTTCGGCCCGAACACTATGGCCCACATACTATGCGAAGCACCGCCAATGCCGAACATTCGTCAAATACACACATTGTCTGGGACCGGCTTTACACAGATTATTTATTCTAGATAGTTTACGAATGAGAAGAAAAATATTGAAATATTTCAGTATTTATGGTCATGAACTATGGACATGCTGTGTGATTATAAGGGTAATTATCGGAGTGAATTCTATGGTTGAGTTCATGAACATTGGGCCAGGATTACCGAGAGCCAAAACAGTTTTCGGAATTTCTTTCCATCCATTCCTGCTAAATAAGAATAACGATTGTGAAAGGTCCTATAGGTCCCTTCAATAATTTTTTGGCATTACCCGTGAATAGTTAAATAACGTGTTTGAATAACATTGGTATACTTTTTTCCTTGACATCCATAAACACCGAACACTTTTTATCATTTCAACCATAGAATACTTCCATAATTTACCTGATAATCATAAAGCCGATTCACCGTAAACAGGACCACATCTCATTCAAAAACCATCCAAAATGAATAGCTGTGAAATAAACAAAGGGTTGCCATTTGAAAATCTCGAAATATTTCAATTCAAAATTCAATATTTTCCAATCGAAATTCTCGAAAAACCTTGAGATGTATCAAAATACTGAATAAACCACATGAATGCATGGATTTTCCACTAAGATACTGCTGAATTTGGTTCCGTTCGTATGGCAAATAATCGAAATATTGCATTTCAAAACTGGTCATGCAGATCTCAAAAACTTAAAGAATTTTTGCATAACTTGGCAACAGTGCATGGAAAAGAATTTTTTTTTGAGTACATTATACTGTGAATTTGGTATTGAATCAATACACTAATAAGAAAATAGGTAGTTTCATTTGAAATAGGAAAGTAGATATGCGTTTGAGATAGATTTGGCAATACTGTCGAAGTGAATATCTCTCGAAAATCTGAAAAATTGTAACAATAACAGATGGCAAAAAATAAGTCAGCAATTGAGGACAATGAGGAAAATGAATTCATAACAACATGCCAAATAAAACATGACGTCCTTCTATGTGGTGGCTCGAAAAAATTTATAAATAAAATATTCATTCTAATTTTCCCATATACAATATAATGAAAGACCTATAGTTTACTTTTCGTGAGAAAATATGATGAATGATTTCTGGAAAACGCAGTTTAGCATTGAAGATAAATTCGAAATACTTAGTCATTCAACTCGAGTTGAAATGCATCATCATTGAAACCCTTCTGTTATGTCGTCTTTGATCATGTGTTCAAAAGAAGATTTCTACATTGGTATTTCGCCCAGTCACGCCTTTGATCCCATGAACATCCGACCTGAACCGGTATAAATACAATCCTGCAGCCACACTATGATCCCTACGTAACCCCGGCAGATTTTTTCCCTTTACGGTCGAAATATCTTCACAGTAAGGCATCTCGAAGAGGAGCATAATGTGCCCACCCCATTACGTTGGTGTCTTCTCGATGCCTTGCAAATGAATAACCACCTCAATGTCCTACTGATATGTTCATCACAAAAACAAAATCCATCGCAAATGGTGGGACTAAAAAATTCAATCATTTATATTGGAATTACTCCTGTTAAATGTAACGAACGAATTTGAAATACGATTCGAACAAGAGACTCATTCAGCATTATTGGAAAAAACACTTAATTTTTGCGCATAACTCAAATTCAATGAACGATTGGCTGAATCAGTTTCCATATTCGAATTGGCCAGGAAAAAAAACTCGGGAATATATTATCTGTTTTTCTTCTAGCCGCTGTAGTTTTAGACATCCTTCCAATGGACAATGATATCTGCTGGCACAGTAGCTTATGTAGGCTACTGGTCTCAACTCTGAAGTATTACTTCTCGTCAACAATCGTGGTCTTTACATGTTTTTCGGAATTTTTCTGAAGTAAATTAACTTATCAATTGAAATATAATCTGGAAGGATTCCAAAGATTTCTGATATAGACACCGAAACGTTACATTATCTTATTCATTTATTTTATTTTTTAGTCTTACTGTTAGGAAACAATTTTTTCAGAACCAATTTGCTGCTGACAAATTAGTACAAGGATTTACGCAGGAGCATTACATCTCAATTAAATATTTTTTATTTATGTATTTCTGTTTCAGAGATTGGGAGTGAAAACCTTAAAAGTTTTCTAGGAATTCAATATCACTGCAAGGCACACTGAAATGTAGAATGACGAAAGATGGCGTAAATATCTTGAAAATCTTGAAAAAAAACCAAAGTTAGGCTAATGTCTATAAACAACAAGAGGGGAATATAAACATAGAGATATTTACCTCATTTTGCATCTGTTTACATCTGAAAGGGCCAATTTATGTATTTTAATGATCTGAGGCAAAAACTGAAAAGTAAAGCCATGGCATTGCATAGGCAACCCTGAGGAAAAATGATAATCCATCTCTTTCTAAGTCATTGTTGAATATGAAAAGCTTGGCAAATTTCTCAAATTTTTGTGTATTTTATCGTAACGCAGTACCTAATAGACATTTTTCCGCATATTCCATTGTAGGATCAATAATAATGCAGTGAGATTTTGAGCTGTTGAGATTAATTAGATAAAACATATCCGTTTTTCTGCTGTTTTCCATGTTAATTCCTCTGAAGAAAAAGAGATATAAACGCTAGGGGTGCAGTACCCAGTATTTTTATCGAATGAATGAAAAATTATGTTTAAATTATAGTATGTCCCTCTCATTTGTATCATTTTGCCCAATTGTCTAAATTTTCAAGTACGCCAAGTTTTCTGGAAATTCGAAACTAGTATTTGATTCCGAATGAACTTACCTGGAATTAAAAAAATCTAATCAAATCGGACTTGAAATAACATATTTATCAAGAAGGAAACTTCATCGATTTATGGAGTGGATCGATTATTTTGCCGGTGAGTGTATTTACTTATCCGAAAAGTGTGAGAGAAAGTGACGATTTAGGAATAGTTGTAAGAAAATAGTATATTATTCGATGAGCGGTAATGTAGGTCAAAACACACGCAAGTGTGTTTTGAGCATTACCGCGAATTGAATACTATACTTTATCCACAGCTTCTTCAGTAAAATTCGAATTAATCTGCATTTGAAAAATTTTGAACAGTTGTCCAAAGCATTGACAACATTTCGTCCAAAAGTCAAACCTCTGTACTCTGTAGTCGGGAATCAAATCAAGTACTTTCGCAACTTCAAAAATTTTCGTTCTCCAAAAATAAATCTGATGAAATCGCTAGAACGTTATCTTGATGGCTGAAAAAGATTTCCGGATCGATCCTACTTTTTTATTCATTTTTTTGTGAACAATTCCATTTTCCTAGGTATTTTTATTAGCGGGAGTTATGGCGGGTGTTATTATAACACTCGCTTTTCGGTTCATAGACATGTCTATGATTGTGTTCTAGCTTAGTTTATAGGAGTGGATAAATTTATTTTACTGTCGTTCAAAACAAATTTTGGCTTATATTGCCTTTCGTTTGTGAGTCCAGGGTATATCACTTCAGTTGTTATAAAATTAACCCATCAACAATGGATCTACATCATTTGAGTCTAATAGACGATCCCCAAACTTCACCTCCTATGTTTTAATTTCAATTTCGTCGTCTGTCCACACGTCGACAAAGCAAACAAATTAAGAGAGAAGGTAAACTATCGGCCTCTGTTTGGCCGGATAGAATATCAGCGGGAATATGTCTGGAATTGAGTTCGGAGGCTGATTGCCAAACCGTGGCTAACCTGTTTAATATTGGTATGAAGTCACGTTGCAAACAAATTACTACTGGGAATCAACTATTAACTACTGTGATGATTAGCGGTTTAACAGAGCAAAGTTCATGATTCTAGTTAGTCAGATATTGAAGGCGAACGTTCATTTAACATTAAGACTGCTTTTTGAATACTGCATAATATACACTACTGGAAAAAATTAAGGGATCAAAAAAAAATTCCAAATTTTTCGGCAATTTCCAACATGCCTAACTTCGTGAAGAATGGTCGTACAAAAAATTTAAAAGAAGTAAATTGTCTAGTTTTTGGATAAGTACTTCAAAAATTTCAAGTCTCACTGGTTTTCGAATGATGATAGAAAAATCAGCAACGAAAAAATTCTCAAAATTTTACCACTTTTTTTTCTTGTCTACGAGGGTGGAAATTTCATTTTTGCATAATCGTTATAATGATGGGATACTTTGTTAATTCAGCTTCAAATTTATTTTTATTGACCTCAATACGTTCACTTCTCGCCGAGATATCGGTCTTCAAATGGAAAAGGATCCATTTGTCTTTGATTATCGATTTCTCAGCAACCAATGATAGCACAGAAAATTGAAGGAGGGTTTCAAGACCTTAAATGAACTCCCATTAATGAACAACCATTGCTTATTCATAAAAATTTTTTTCTTCATGTCGCGTCAATATAAAAATTTAACAAAAAAAGGGCTTTTGGTGGTTTCTTGGAAAATTTACCACTGGATCGAAAATGTTGAGGAAACCAATAATGTTAAGTGTGACTTTCACAGTTCAATATGTTGATAAAAACCTTACGAAGAGCCAACTCAATCCAGCGAGCTGTTTTTTTGTTTGACTCGATTGAATTTTCAAAACAAAATAGGGATCACGTTTTTTGCTCTGAGAAGCTCATAATAATCTTTAAAAAAGGCAAAAAGAATTTTCTCGAGTTTTTTTCCACATTTTTAAATTTGCAGAAAGTAGGTACATAAATTTCAAAAAAAAGAAAAATAAATAAACTAACAAACAAATTTTTATTAATTTAATAACGGGTATAGCACCCGTGTTTTCATAAGTCTCTCACACAAATGGATATCCTTTTCCATTTGAAGACCGATATCTCGGCGAGAGTAGACGCATTGAGGTCAATAAAAAAATAAATTAAAGCTGAATTAACAAAGTATTCCATCATTAGGTTTGTTCCAACTCAAGAATTGACCGTACAATGATCGTCAGGATTCTGCGCAATAGATAAAATGTGTTCCAACTGAAAATGTATCGTTTAAGAACGTTTCGTTTTTGTTCCATCCTGCTTCGGGACGTGAGTGGAACGGTTTTGTGATCGTCATTTCGATCCCTGGTCTGGAGCAAGTACTGTTTGACGGTTCTTTGTACGGTCAAAGTTTAGAACATGCGCATAAGATCGATTACTAACAGTTTTCGTGACCGTCAAATTACCGTACAAAGTCAGCTGTTTGGAACAAACCTATTATAAAGATTATGCAAAAATAAAATTTCCACCCTCGTAGACAAGAAAAAAAAAGTGGTAAAATTTTGAGAATTTTTTTGTTGCTGACTTCTCTATCATTACTCGAAAACCACTGAAACTTAAAATTTTTTAAGTTTCAATCCAGAAACTAGACACTTGGAGCTACAATTTCCTTTTTTAAATTCCTTGTACGACCATTCCTCTCAAAGCTACGGCATGTTGAAAATTGCCGAAAAATTTGGAATTTTTTTCTATCCTTTAATGATTTTCCAGTGTGAAAGCACCAAATTCATATTGAAAAGACATAAAGACCTGATGTAATTTTCAACCCCGCGCATTCACCATTTAGCAACCACAACACGATATTTATGTTTTTCTCATTTCTCGTCTTGAATTACGTGGTTTTACTCAATGAAGAATAATTCAAAGTGAACCTGTTAAATATTGGTATGCAGTCAAGTTCACGTAACGTTAAGACTTCTTTTTCGAATGCTGAATAATAAAATAGATGTAAAAGAACAAAATTCATAATATTGAAAAGACATAAAGACCTGTTATTTTCAGTTCGGAGGAAAAATTGAAACTGGCGCTTCACCATGTTACAACAATAGTCAAGTTTTTCTCGAGCTGAAATCCAGTGTTTCTATCAAGAGTATAATTTTTCATCTTGTGAATATGAAAAGTACTTCAATTGTTCGAAAGAGCGAATTAGTGTGTGAGGGGTATGGCTCTCATATCAAGCATTTGTTTATTTTATTTTTTTTATGGATCATATGCGCAACTTTTCCTCTTCTTGTTTTCTTATTGTATTCTGAATTTTTCTTATAATATTGATGAATAAATTAATAAAAAAGGATTTCAAGATATGAAGGAATATTTAAAATGCATCAGGATTGTTTGATCAGATTTCCGTATTTTTTTCTATCAGGAATAGTAAGTTTCTTCAAGTGAAAATGAATAAATTGTCATATTCGAATTTCAACATATCATAAAAACTATGAAAAATTTGTGC
>CM024240.1:107593288-107646416 GCA_013421045.1 Propylea japonica | reverse complement strand
GGATTAAAAGTAGCGTTTTTAATCCAGGATTAAAAGTGTTGCTAAGTAACGAGTGAATTTTTGTACGGTAAGGAAATGTATGACTTTTGCACCAAAAAATAGTACAAAAATGTCAACATTTTTTGATGGTTGGAGAAAAAAGCTATTTTTACAACTGCGGTGTAGCTCGTTTTTCAGTGGCGTTTGTGCCCCTTTTCTGGTTGGTGTGTCATTAGCCTCGTCGTTTCCTTTGATTCCTGAGGGATCAGATACCCAGAATAAAGAGACCTTGTTGTTTTTGGCTACTTCATTGAGTTTTCTTCAGAACTCTCATATATGCTTTGAGTCGATGAAATAGTAGTTCAGTGCTTTAATAGCAGCTTGACTTTCAGAATGGATCACTATTACTCAACCATGATGGGTTATTTCCATCTAGTTTAGTACCTTTCGATTACAAGTATTTCTACTTGGAGAACACTCGAATAGGAACATAACGATAGTGTACACTTTTTTCTTGACCAGTATATTTCAGAGTATAAACCCATTTGGAGAAGGGGGGATAAGGCTTAGTGGTCCTCGCACCTTTTTGACATTTATCCTTTCGGCAGCAAAGTCTGAATAAACCCTGATAACTTTCCTGGGTACTGTATCTTTTATTCGGTCCGGTGCCGCAGCATTTTCCTTTGGACAGCTGAATAGTCGCAAAGCAGATGTGTGCTGCCTCTGTGGATTCTTAGCAGAAGCCACAGGTATCATTTGGAACATTTTCCATGTTCCTCAGGTGATGAGTCACGTGAACATGCCTGTCGTTTTTTCTTAGTTTCAATCTACTGATTGCGAGGACTTCCGATGAGTCTGACAGGAATGATTTAGACTTTTTGTCAGAATCTAATCCATAGCTGGCATCGTTTGACCGGATGATTGCAACATGCATTAGGCCAAATTGAAGGCTTTATATTCCAAGAATAGTCCTAGTGAAATAAGATCAAAAATGACTTGTATGGCGGATCTCAGGCAGGAGTAAGATGCTCCACTTATAAACAAACTTGCCAATTTTTGCAATTCGCTTTATGTCCCGTTACTCAATGTTGGTCAATGCAAATTATGGCTTTTTTGTACTGTCTCGACAGACATCTTCTTCTTCTTCTCTGTGCGGTGCCTTACCGGCCGAACTGAGGCCTAGTGGCCCATTGTTCACCCGCATCGTTCCATAGAGACTCAGCTCCTCAGACACGAAGACAGAAACGTCGCGAGCCTGCCAGGAGTGGTCCCTCTCACCATAAGAATAGAAAGTGTTGGATTTCCTAGGTGTGTTGACCTAACTCAGTAAGGTTTTCACAGTTGAACAAAATATGCTCAACCGTTTCATCAGTACTCCTGCACCCCGGCATAGGGAGCAGCTCGTCAATCCCATTCTCTTCAAATGCTTGTTAAAAGGTGACTAGTCAATGCACCAGTCACCAGACCTATTTGTTTCCTCTCCAGCAACAGAAGCCTATTGACCTCAGATCGCGAGGACGGTCTCTCAATGAGAATCCTCGACCACCTCAGGCCCACCCCTGCGCTCCATTCCGAGGAAAATTCCCTGTTCAGCCAGTTCCTGAAGAAACTTCTGACAGATGTGCGACAGATTGGCAGCGAAGGCTCCGGACCAACAAATGCTAATCCGGCTCCCCGCCTAGCCAGTTCATCTGCCTTGACGTTACCAGGTATATCCGCATGAGCCGGACACCAGATTACTTTCAAAAAGTTATCAGAGCCCAGCCCACGCAGAGCTTTCCTGCATTCTTCTTCTACAAAAGAGAATCAACTCTAACATCGGATAGAGATTTCAGAGTTCCTGGCTGTCGCAACATATATGAATGTGCTGGCCAGAGTATCCCCTGTGAATATTCTCCAGTGCGCATACAAGAACCGCAAATAGCTCAGCCTGCACAATGGAACAGTCCTTCCCCAGAGGGATAGCCTGATTGAAGTGAGGACCCACGATTCCGGCCCCAGACCCTGTTGCTGTGACAGAGCCATCACTGAACCAGGTAGGACCCTCTGGACTAAGAAGCATGTTTGATGAAGACCATAGGTCTCTGCGGGAACAATTATTACCCTGTAGGGTTCGTCGAAGTAGAAACTTAGTGCCCGCGCGGTCACCTCCTTGGAGAAGGGGAGCGTGAGCATCCTTAACCATTTTGAGGGGCCCTCGCGTGCCCAGTGAAGAGTCCTCCATCGCGCCATTGTCCCCGTTCCCAGATTCCCAGAGCTGTCTTCATAGCCACCCCTTCACAACTAGGTGCAAAGAGGGAGACCCAGCAGACATTCCATCGGTGCTGTAGGGGTAGACCTCAGAGCTTAACAAGCTTCCTCTGGCATTTAGTCATAATGTTCTGGTTTACGGCCCTCTCCATAGAAGGCCATCACACACAGAGGCATAGGTCAGGATAGGCCTCACCACGGCAGTATACAACCAGTGCATAACGTGCGGTTTGAAGCCCCATCCATTACCCAGCACCCTCCGAGTAGACCAGAATATAACATTGGCCTCGACAGACATACTTGGGTACATCGTAGTTTTTTCACTCAAATGTGGAGCGGGGAGAGATCCAGTAGGACCTCTACTGTAGCTGTAGGAGTTGCAGAGACTAGACAAGTTAGTTTCGAAATTTATATGAAACATTTATATAATAGGTCTGACGACCTTAGTATAGATTAATCTAATTCCGATCATTCTCTCACAAGCGATGGAGAGCTTATGACCTTCAACTTCTTCTTCTTCTTCTCTGTGCGGTGCCTTACCGGCCGAACTGAGGCCTAGTGGCCCATTGTTCACCCGCATCATTCTACAGAGACTCAGCTCCTCAGACACGAAGACAGAAATGTCGCGAGCCTGCCAGGGTGGTCCCTCTCACCATAGGAATAGAAGGTGTTGGATTTCCTAGGTGTGTTGACCTTAACTCAGTAAGGTTTTCACAGTTGAACAAAATATGCTCAACCGTTTCATCAGTACTCCTGCACCACCGGCATAAGGGAGCAGCTCGTCAATCCCATTCTCTTCAAATGCTTGTTAAACAGGTGACCAGTCAATGCACCAGTCACCAGACTGAGTTGTTTCCTCTCAGCAGCAGAAGCCTATTGACCTCAGATCGCGAGGACGGTCTCTCAATGAGAATCCTCGACCACCTCAGGCCCACCCCTGCGCTCCATTCCGAGGAAAATTCCCTGTTCAGCCAGTTCCTGAAGAAACTTCTGACAGATGTGCGACAGATTGGCAGCGAAGGCTCCGGACCAACAAATGCTAATCCGGCTCCCCGCCTAGCCAGTTCATCTGCCTTGACGTTACCAGGTATATCCGCATGAGCCGGACACCAGACCACTTTCAAAAAGTTATCAGAGCCCAGCCCACGCAGAGCTTTCCTGCATTCTTCTACCAGAGAAGAGAGTCAACTCTAACATCAGATAGAGATTCAGAGTTCCCTGGCTGTCGCAACATATATAAATGTGCTGGCCAGAGTATCCCTGCGAATGTTTTCCAGTGCGCATGCAAGAACCGCAAATAGCTCAGCCTGCACAATGGAACAGTCCTTCCCCAGAGGGATAGCCTGATTAAAGTGAGGACCCACGATTCCGGCCCCAGACCCTGTTGCTGTGACAGAGCCATCAGTGAACCAGGTGGGACCTTCTGGACTAAGAAGCCTGTTTGATGAAGACCATAGGTCTCTGTCGGGAACAATTACCCTGTAGGGTTCGTCGAAGCAGAACCTAGTGCCCGCGCGTCACCTCTCTGGAGAAGGGAGCGTGAGCATCCTTGACCATTTTGAGGGCCCTCGCGTGCCCAGTGAAGAGTCCTCCATCGCGCCATTGTCCCCGTTCCCAGATTCCTAGAGCTGTCTTCATAGCCACCTCCTTCACAACTAAGTGCAAAGGAGGGAGACCCAGCAGACATTCCATCGCTGCTGTAGGGGTAGACCTCAGAGCGCCTGTAATACTTAAACAAGCTTTCCTCTGGCATTTAGTCATAATGTTCTGGTTGACGGCCCTCTCCATAGAAGGCCACCACACCACAGAGGCATAGGTCAGGATAGGCCTCACCACGGCAGTATACAACCAGTGCATAATGTGCGGTTTGAAGAGCCCCATCCATTACCCAGCACCCTCCGAGTGGACCAGAATATTACATTGGCTTTATTCGTTTGAGTCTCAACGTGTTTGTTCCACAAAGTTTGCGGTCCAATATCACCCCGAGAAACGAACTTGTTCGGATAGAGTGAGCCCAACTCCAAACAGACTGGGAAGTCGTAAGTTGCTAGGCACCCTCTTTCTAGTAAAGAGAACCATCTCTGTCTTACTAGGATTTACCGAGAGCTCGTTTTTCAAGCACCATCGTTCGACCCGTCGCAGAGCATTCTGCATCAGATCCCCAATGACACTGATCACCTTACCCCTGATTAATATAACAAGGTCGTCCGCATATGCCACCACAACGAACCCAGCCTTCCTTAACTCCACCAGGAGCTCATTCAGGACGAGATTCCACAGTATCGGAGACAGAACACCGCCCTGCGGACATCCCCTCCCTGGCGAGCCCCCTATGGTCGAGCCGCCCAGCCGAGCCACGATGCTACGTGAACCAAGCAGAGACCCCGTCCACCGACAAAGAGTAGGCGGAACACCATGTCTGGCCAACGCAGATTGGCATCACAAACGCAGTGTTATTGAAGGCACCTTCTATATCAAGAAATACAGCTAGGGTGTACTCCTTGTTATGTATTCCGTCCTCAATACAGTTAACCACTGAGTGAAGAGCAGATCTACTGATTTGCCCAGCTGATACGCATGCTGGGGGGGTGCAGTGGTATAGCCACTAAAGCATCGTCCCTGATGTATCTTTCCACCAACCTCTCCAGTGTCTTGACTAAG
Source organism: Propylea japonica (assembly GCA_013421045.1). NCBI lineage: Eukaryota > Metazoa > Arthropoda > Insecta > Coleoptera > Coccinellidae > Propylea > Propylea japonica. The sequence goes on along the minus strand of CM024240.1, from coordinate 107,641,526 downwards.
AACGAGGAGAGGCTAATTGGTCGAAAGTCATTCGCTTTTGTATGCGATGGTTTTCCAGGCTTGGGTATGAAAATTACCTTCACCTTTCTCCAGGACAATGGAATGTGACCTAGAGCCAGACTCGCACGGAGAACGTGAAGCAGTGGGGAGGCCAGCACTTCCAGCCCTTGGATAGCAGAGCCGGAACAATGCCATCCTCACCAGCTGCTTTATAAGACTCGAAACCGTTGATCGCCCAACGAAGTCGAGAATGTGTGACTACACGTGCAGCCAGTTCCAGTCCTCGTATGAGGCCCGTCGATGGCATACACCCTGTGTGTCTACATTCTCAGAGAAGCCAGGAAATGCGTCTCTAAGAGATGTCTTAAGCTTTCTTCCTCTGAGCCCGTCTTTTGCCCACTAGGAAGATTTAAGTAGTCAATCCTCGGAGGGCCCCCGGCAGAGAGGACCCGCCTGAGCCTGTTAGCTTCAGGCGCCCTCATATCACTACAGAAGCGCCTCCAAGATTCTCGCTTAGACTTTCTTATTAGTCCTTTGTACACTCTCAGGGCCGACTTATAGTCGTCCCAGTCACTTGCAAGGCCGGATCTCATTGCCTTGTTAAAGAGATGCCTGCTGGTGCGTCTGGCATCATTAATTTCAGGAGTCCACCATTTCGTTTGACCCTTCGGTCTACGAACCTGGGGACTGCAACTGCTATGATAGGCTGAGATTATGGCCTCCTGAAGCTTTTCAGCTGCAGTGTCCAATTCTCTCGAAGTCCTAGGTTTGGGATGCACCTGTCCCAGGTTTTCAGAGAGGAATGCCAGATATCTGGACCAGTCTTTTTTCTGGGGTTCCTGAAAGTTACCGGATCCCTTGTCGGGCTGCTTCCACTGATGGTGAAGCAGATGTGCCGGTGATCAGACAGTGAGATCACCTCCGTGGCTACACGCCAATCCATTATGCAATCAGCGATGGAGCTGCTGCACATAGTGACGTCAAGAACCTCCTTCTACTTGACGTGATAAAGGTAGGCTCGTCACCCTTATTGAGAAGGTGTAAACTGGTTGAAAACAGAAAATCAGCTAGAGCCTCACCCCTGGGTTCACATCAGTGCTGCCCCACAGAATGTGATGCGCATTCGCATCACATCCAATGAGCAGGGGCCAGCCTTTCTGCTCACAGAATGTCACCAGCTCCACCATCTCCTTCGATGGTGGTGGATCCGGAGAGTCGTATGGAAGGTATGCCGAGCATACCACCAAGTTTTCCAGCGGTCCCCTGAATGAAATCAGTAAACCGGGCCGCTACTAGATCCCTGAAACAGAAATTTGTTAATAATTGAGCCCCCAAGTCAGAAGAAGCGAGTATGCACGCCCTCGGATTTGTGTCCTTGGGCAAACAGAAGAGCCTACTTCCACTGAAGGAGAGACCCCTCACCTCGCCACCTCTAATCCAGGGCTCCTGAATCAGGTTAATGAATGTCTGCACCTTCGCCAGCTGCAACCGAAGAATATCGGTTGCCGCAATGCAATGGTGCAAGTTTATTTGTGTTACAAAGTGTTGGCCGCCATGAGAGAGATGAATCCTCAGTCGGCAACTGTTCCGTTGTACCCGCAGATCCTGGAGGATCAGCAGATCCCGGAGGATCAGCAGATCCCGCAGGACCAACGGGTGTGTCCGATTGTGCAGAGCCCTGAACAGGTCCCCCCGGCACGAGCCCGACAGGAGCGCCAACAGAGTACACATCCATCGGACTGCCCGACTCCATCGTCGGGTTGGAGGGTTCCTCCTCCATGGTCCGAGTGCCCTCCACCTCCTCACGGGTCCCCTCACTTGGAGCAGCCCTCGTATTCGAGGAGGTCGTGGCACTCGTGTTACGGCTTGGACCTTGGATGAGCCTGAAGGTACCCATCCTCATTCCAATGCCAACTTGGAATTTGCAACTCTCAAGACTTGTAGAGATGCCTTGTCCACCCCCAGAATGATTTGCACCATATCGGGCCCATCACTCCGGTTGTAGACTCTCCAGCCCCTAGTCTTAAGAGCCGGAGTCGACATCTCTATTCGTCTGAGAATCAGTCCCGTTGGCGATGAGCTTTGAGCACCCTTCACCATCAGACTGACTCTCGTTAGTCTTTCCAGGTCCTTCACCTCAATCATTTTGAGGCGGAGTCCCTTTCGGAAGTTCAGCGTGGACAGGCTAGTACACAGCCAGTCCACACTGAATCTGTCCACACAGGAGGTGACAATTGCACCTTGGTGGTTGAGCTCAACACCCTGGAACCGCGGGTAGGGCATGCCAGGTAGGATCTTGTCCATCCCAGCAGCCACCGCTAGCTCCACAGCGCTGAGGTCCTCCTTGGAGAGCGCCCTGTCTGGCCAATCCTCGTGAACGAGGGCCACCTTCAAGGGCAAACTCGCCTCCTCATTGTAAGAGGGCCTATCCGGAAGGTGGTTAGCCTTCTTCGCAGGTCTCTCACACGAGGGTGGAGTGACCGATTCGGGGGCGTCTCTTTTAGAGCCACCAGCCCGTGGAAGGGGGGAGTTCCCGACTGCCGACTCTCCCGCCGCTAGACGGGTAGAGTCCGCGCGAGCCCTCCTCGCCTTCTTTTTCTCCGCACTTGTGCGGTTCCGCCTTTTGACAGCGGGCCTCGAAGAGGGCCCCGATTGTGAAGTCCCCTCATTGCCTGAAGGGCCCTCACTCGGAGTCTTCTCCGGGATTTTACCTCGAGCCCCTCCAGAAGAGGAGCCTTTGGTGTCAGGGTGTTTGGCACCTTTTGTTTCATTAAATTTACCTTCCATGTAAATCCCACGAGTACCTAAGAAAATATGGTCGCCCCCAGCAGAGCTTGGATACTGGGGGAAGGTCTTTTACAAGGGGATGCGACCCGGTTTCCCCAGGGAATCGTTCGCGACACACTTCACCCAGGTGCCATTCAGCCCTCGCACGATATCTCACACCTTGGCTTGGGTTGGTCAATCTTAGTTTCGCCACTCCTCCGGAATCTCATCGACATGGGTGTTGGCCCTGCCAGGAACCGGAGTTCCAGCCGCAGAGATTCCGAGTATCAATGCAGCTACTACAAGCCCCCACACCACGACAAGGTGCTGACCTTCAACAATCACAATAAAAAAATTTTCGAAATAATTGTGTTTATCTAGGCCTACTGCGAAGCACATTCGCAACAATCTTTTTTTATGTATCAGAACAGCACAATTTAGCTCGCAAATAAAACATTTGCTCTGAATTCTTAATCTCATTAACCCTGACTCACTGAACACTGCGCCACATAAAAATGTTATCAGTACGGCCTTCAAATCTTTTCCATATATTTAAAGCGAGCGATTCGCGAGATGAGGTGTCCTACAAATGAAAAGAGCTGGACCAATTTTCCGGAATTAAATCATTATCAATGTCGCGTTCTAGTTTTCGAATGTGGTTCACTATCAATCGAGCACTGTGCTTCGAAACTGAAAACAATTTCGAGAGATGATTATGGACTTGATGGAGTTCCGTCTCGTATTTGGGTCTCGAAGTTTTTTCTATTTAGGCGCAATTATTTCGGGGCTAATGTGTGTATTTCGTTGCTTAATTCGGAAAAGTCTCGAAATATTACGCAATATTCACTGATGATAGGTTAGTAGTTGAGTTAATGAATTGGAAATGTAGGTAGGTACAGTTTATCCATATTTTTGTTTCTATGTAAGTACTTTGAATTTTGAACGAATATACACTCACCGGAAAATAATCGATCAACTCAAAAATCGATATTAATTTTGTTGATTCATAAATAAGTTATTTCAAGTCCGATTCCATTGATTTTTTTTTTTTCGCTTGTAGGTATTTCATCCTTAATCAATCGCCAATTCTGAATTTCAAAAACACTCGGCGTACGTCATATCATACAGAGTGGAACAAACTCAGTTTATTAACCTAACTTTAAAACCACCCCTGTTATGTTTCAGTCAATCCAAATGTGATTTCTTATTCTATCATCAAGACACATCTTCTCTTGACAATTCAATTCTAACCTAACCTAACCTAACTTTAAAACCACCCCTGTTATGTTTCAGTCAATCCAAATGTGATTTCTTATTCTATCATCAAGACACATCTTCTCTTGACAATTCAATTTTAACTTAACCTAACCTAACTTTAAAACCACCCCTGTTATGTTTCAGTCAATCCAAATGTGATTTCTTATTCTATTATCATCATCATTAAAGATACAGGGTTTTCAGAGCAACATTAAACTTCACAATTTGGCTATGGCTATGAAAGTACTTTCACAGATTTAATCTTAAATCCTACCGTTGTGAAAATAAACTGAAAACTGAGTAAACACATAAAACCCAAAAGCAGTTTTAGAGCGACAAGTTTTTCCGTATGCACCGTTTATTGGAGATAATTTTGTGCTAATGCTGTATAATGCCCGACCCGCATCAACCGCATGTGGAGTATTGCCAGGGGGAGTATTTAGCAGAGGTGATATCCATGAATTCAACTGGCCTGCTCTAAGACCTTATTTGAACTCAATTGGGAATGTTTGGATGCTCTTGGGAGTTAAAATTCGATCTCGCGACCAACTCCCGAAAAAATTGCAGCAGCTAAGTGATGCTCAATTGATTCAAAACCTTAATGAGAACATGCCTGGACGAATTGTACTGTTATCCGGGACTGGGGGAAAACACCATATGTTTTGACTCAGTTTCAGTATTTTTCATTTAGGTCAGAATTTTAGGGTTATTGTTGGAGTACTATTGCAGCCTTGGCGAAATTTAATGTTTTATAGAAAACTATGTATCTTAACAAAAAAAACGAAAAAAGTGTAAAAACTCTAATGGTGGGAACAAGTTTTCCGAATCTTACATATTGTGACCCAAACGACTGATATAACATGAAATCACTATTACTTTCAAACATTATCTACTCTTTCGTGCAGCTTTTTCCGAATATCGAAAGAATTTCAAGAAAAGGACAAGTATGAATGTGACTATAATTCTCGGCACGGAGTGTGATATTTATATTTTTCATTACTTTGTCTCGTTTGATCGGCCGGCCGGCGGTTTACCCATAACTGGAAAATTCAAGAAAATTAAGCATCAATATATATTAATAAACTAGGTTATTAAAGAACAGCGACTAATGGTCAAGATATTTTAATGCGGAGCGGACCCGAACGCGTTATACTTTCGAGACCATTAGTCACCCGATTAATAACCGAGTTTATTACAAGATTTTTCCGACGATCTCAACATGAATAGTGTTAAGTTCTTGATTAAAATACATTCTCAATTCGCACAGACATACATTTGACGTAAAGGAATTTCTATGTTTCTATGTTACAGTAGAGTTTTGACATGTGATCATTAAAATGGGTCATTAATGCTCAATATCGTACACATTAAAAGCACCTTTTATTTCGAGGTCGGCGAAAAAATAAAATTAATAGGGTTTATATTAGTTTTCACAGGTACCACGCAATTGTAGAAGAAAAAACAGAGTCTGGACCAGGAACAGTCAGAAGCTGCTCTAAATGTTCCTCTGTTCCAACATGTTTTAATAATAATACCGGCAAAACCTAAAAGAAAGTATTATAAATAACATTCTGTAAGTTTGACTTCCATGCATTTTAAAGAAGCATTAAAATTAAAAGAATCGAAAAATAATACAAATACTAAAAAAGCGAAAAGAAATGTTTCTGAATGAAGAAATACCTAGTGGAGAAAAAGAATGAATTTCGACAAGGACGTCAATGGAGAGATATTTGTGTTATGTGAGGAGAATTTGGAAAGAATGGAGAAGTTTGGTGTGTTTTTTTAGCCAATGGACACTCGAAGCCTGCTTCGATACAGCGAAGGAAAATAAAGGACCCCGCACACTTACTAGGGAAAAGCGGGTCCAGTGAATTTTCCCCATTTCTACATATTATATTTATACCAACCTCAAGAACAATATATCAGATTTTCACGAAGGTCTTACATCTGGTTTGTTCTATAGGGCGTTCCAAAATTGAAGCTCGGAAAAATGAATCTTTAAATTTTGATGATAACTCTTCTAATTTTCAAAATTTTATCATGACGCTTTGGGTTCTGAATAACAAGATGTGACAGATATCCAAACACCGCCCACCACGTTAAGGTTCGTTATACAGGCTGTTCATGAAGCTGTATAAGTGACTGAATGTAACTTTGTTAGTGACTTTGGGACCACCCTGAGTTTTTCAAATATGATACCATGATGTATGTCCACTTCTGTAGGAAGTTTCATTAATGTACAAAGAACAGTTGCAAAATTATTCAGTTTAAATTCGGATTTCATACAATTTTTCTTTGAAACTAACTGTAGTTGAGATTGATGTCAAGGAATATAGGTTTTCATTAGTATAATATTATTATTAGGTCGGTCCAAAGGTGTTTTTTCAGGAATGCACAGGATGGACATAATGTGGTGTCACTAATCTCCTCATATACAGGGTGTTTCATCATAAACTGGACAAACTATATTTTCGTGTAGAGTAGAGGACATCGGGAGAATAATTTTTCCTTATACAATATATCCCGTTTTCGAAGCATAAGCGAGATATAGGGTGTCAAACGTCATTTTTGAGCAAGATTATTATGAGTGTGGTCAGTTATGTATAACACTTAAAGTGACGGTTTTTGTCAAATCTCAGTATTTTTGGGTCCTCTATTCAGAAGACCTGCAATGTTCCAATTTTTTTGCGGTTGTCAAATTGACTCTTGTTTTCTGAATGAACACAATTTCTAAGAATTTCTGTGAAAAAAATCTTTCAAAAATCGAACACAAATTTTTTTTTACACGTCTACCTAATTGTCTACAGCGATGAAAAAATTTCACTCGAAATGGATGAAATTTTGTACAACTGTACTTCTTAAATTACCAATTACGATATGAAAACAGAATTGTAAAAATCGAACGGTTTCGTTACTACAGGGATTCAAATATTTCGTTCAGACCTCTGAAATAATGAAAGAAAATTTGTTTTGAGTCTAGAGTCAAAAATTAAATTATTGGCAACGAATATTAATCCTTAGAACAGTGTCAATTCCCTATTTAATACCTACATCGGTTCGAGTCCCAACTAAGTTTCACTGATTTTTTTGTATTTTATTGGTATTGTATTCATCTAGAATATTCGTCAACTTTTCTGAATAGAGGACCCAAAAATACTGGAATTTGACCAAAAACCGTTACTTTAAGTGTTATACATAACTGACCACACTCATAGTAATCTTGCTCAAAATGACGTTTGACACCCTGTATCTCGCTTATGCTTCGAAAACGGGATATATTGTATAAGGAAAAAATTATTCTCCCGATGTCCTCTACTCTACACGAAAATCTATGTGTGTCCAGTTTATGATGAAACACCCTGTATATGAGGAGATTAGTGACACCACATTATGTCCATCCTGTGCATTTCTGAAAAAACACCTTTGGACCGACCTATCATAATAATTTACTAATGAAAACCTATATTCCTTGACATCAATCTCAACTACAGATAAGTTTCAAAGAAAAATTGTATGAAATCCGAATTTAAACCTGAATAATTTTGCAACTGTTCTTTGTACATTAATGAAACTTCCTACAGAAGTGGACATACATCATGGTATCTATTTTTGAAAAACTCAGGGTGGTCCCAAAGTCACTAACAAAGTTACATTCAGTCACTTATACAGCTTCATGGAACAGCCTGTATAACGAACCTTAACGTGTGGGCGGTGTGTTTGGATATCTGTCACATCTTGTTATTCAGAACCCAAAGCGTCATGATAAAATTTTGAAAATTAGAAGAGTTATCATCAAAATTTGAAGATTCATTTTTCCGTAGCTGCAATTTTGGAACGCCCTATAGAACAAACCAGATGTAAGACCTTCGTGAAAATCTGATATATTGTTCTCGAGGTTGGTATAAATATAATATGTAGAAATGGGGAAAATTCACTGGACCCGCTTTTCCTAAGTAAGTGTGCGGGGTCCTTTATATACGATTTAAATTCGTAAATGATGGCCGGTATTACCCCACCTGTGCGAGAAATCCCGGATATCACAGCCTTTTATTTGAGATTTTTTTTAATTTGAAGGCTTACTTCACAAAGTTTTTCACAACCCAAGTTTTTCTATTTAGACCCTTAAAACACTTCGACCATGATTTTATTAAGTACCAAATATCCTTAAGCGGCCGCGTTTCCCCCACTTTACCCTAATAATCTCAACAATAGTTTCAGTTAACGCACGATCTGATCTAGTACCAATCCATCCCTGGAGCAGGATACACTTTTTCTATCAGAAATAAGTAACGGTTCTTTCCTCAAAATTCATCGTTTACTATCACAAAGTCTCTCGGCATGTTTTGCGTTCGCTTAGCAGGATACACTTTTTCTATCAGAAATAAGTAACGGTTCTTTCCTCAAAATTCATCGTTTACTATCACAAGTCTCTCGGCATGTTTTGCGATCCCCAAGCGATGATGACCCAGAGATAAGTCATGGCTCGGCCTATTGCTGCTCCGAGATCTAGTGCACTAGGTGAAACTCCACAATCAGAGACCATTGTCACAGACCTTCTCTGTTCGTATTCATTGATTACAATGAAGATTTGAATACGGTACTAATATATAAATAATGCCATCGAGGAATGCCATACAAGAGAGTCGACAATGTTGCATTAAGATCGTTATGATATGTGACATTTACATAAATATGGTCTTCCGGGTTCTTAAATGTAGAACGTACTTGGTGAACCGTAAATGAGAGATAATAACTCTTCGTGATTATTCGGGTCCTACATATTGGACAAATGTGGAGGAAGTGGCAAAATTAATGCAACTAGCTATTATACTGGGCAAGGGGCGTAGCCAGGAATTAATTTCGGGGGGGGGGGGGCTTTTGGGGGGGGGGGGGCTTTTGACATTTGGCAATTGACTTTGTAGGTGCCGGGAATCGTGAGGGTCGCTTTCTGTAGCAAGTATTTGTGTTTTTTAGAATTCAATAATCCTTTTCCTATTCGGACTTCGGAAACAATATTCAACATAGAATTCCTGGTTAGGTTAGGTAAACCTATTTTCAAATATGCTTCAGAATTTAATTTTATTCACTCAAACAAAAACTTAAAAAACAATATTATTTCCCAAACAATACTTACAGGATGAATCAATATGAAATTAGTGTGGATGTGTGCTTTCATTGAAACTAAATAGAGTTTTTTAATGTTTTACTCCAAAATAGTGCCAACAACATATGAATAGCTATTAAAAATGAAACAGTGAGAAAACACAACACAAACAATATTTTTTATGGTGAATTCCTTCAGTTAAAGTCTATACGTCTTTTTTTCTAGCGAATGGTCAACCACTCATTTCATCAATTTTCACACTATAATGAATATTCATAAGCGCCAACCCATTCAATCTAGTTTCGCTAGAAGAATTGCGCAGGTAATTTTTAATTCTCCTCAAGCTGGAAAAAACTTCTTTCTGGAGTAGCAGTATAGATACTGGAATCGTATCTAAAATTGTATTAGGATGTAGATGTTCGATACATATTCTGATTGCACTCATCTAAGCATTCTAATGCCGATTTTAAAAATGGAGTTCATTGACATTTCCCTATTTCAAATTTTGCTTTAATTACGGTTTTATTTCTTTCTGAGAAGTAGTGAAGAATACATCGATAATGCGTCTTCTAATCATATTCTCTGTTAAAATTCTGGGGTAGCAGACCAGATAAGGCTGATATTAATTTTCGGTGTTTAGAAAATCTATCAGTTGATTGTTGGATATTATGTTCTAGAAATGGAATGAAGAAATTAATTCTGAAATACGTTGTTGTATCAAGATTTTCGGAGATAAGTTGGTTTAAGTGCAAAATGAAAGATTATTTTTGCAACAAAAAATAACTATGAAACATTTCGGGGGGGTTTGAACCCCCCCCCCCCTGGCTACGCCCTTGATACTGGGTGGTTAACTAAAGAATTCCGATTTAAAGAGAATAAAACAAAAACCATCAAGTCAATTTAATTTTTTTCTACAAATGATGCTCAGCTCTTTGGGAATTCATATCTCTAAAAATTAAGCTGTCCGTATGTCCAGCATTTTTCTGCTGGCACTCTTCGAGTCGAACCCCCAAATTGAGAAAAACACGTCGCAAAGTTTCTGGGCTGATGGCTTGAATTTCCTTCAACGCAATTAGAGTGCGGGAATTGTGCTGCAGTAGACTACACTTTTGAGGTATCCCCATAAGTAAAAGTAGCAAGGTGTCAAGTTCGGGCTTATGGGGGGCCATGGAAGGTCTCCACGCCGAGAAATCAATTTTTCAGGAAAAAAACGCCTGATAACACAGGTAAAGAACGATTTGAAATGTGACAAGTGGCCTCGCCTTGCTGAAACCACGTGTACCGATGGCATCCAAAAAAGTCTTGAAGTGCTGGTTCAAAAAATTTTTTCAACATATCCACATAACGATCAGAATACACTGTTACTGCTTGCTGCGTTCGTCTTCGAAAAAGTACGGGCCAATACTGTGACCTTCAGACTATGCAACTAATTTTCATGTTTCTTTGTGGGGTTTCTGAAGACCAATACCGGCAATTTTGTTTGTATACACAGCCGTTGAGATGAAAGTGGGCTTCATCAGAGAAAAAAATGTTGATTTTGATAATAACCGCGTACACAGAACGAACGCTCCTCACCCGTCTAGCGAACTAAGCGACTGAATTTCCATGAACCCCTCCTTCGTTTAGGACAAACCCCATTTCTTTATTCCTATTCAAAACAATTTCAGTGCGCTTTTGAATCGGAATTCCTTAGTTGACCACCCAGTATCTAAAGCTTGAAAACTTTTGCGCTCTCTTTCTTATTGGAAAAACGATAATTAAAATTTGAACATACTGAGAGCTTTTTTTTTCCTTACCTATATTCATTTAGGTATTCATCTCAACTATTCGAATCTAAAAATTAATTTTTGGTAGAAGTTGATCGCGTTCACACCAAGCCTCAAAATCGATTGATGACTCAAAATTTTTGGTATAGATTCCAGATTCGAAAAGCAGAGTTGATTTAGTAAATTAATGAATAAAACTGACAGCTCCAGAATACGAATTATTATATGTCAATTTAAACGAGAATTTAAGGAGCTTCTGACTTGTATAATGTGTAAACAATAGAGAAAAAAAACGTCATGTAATATTTCGCGAATATTTTTGAATCAATCGAACTTTCCATCAAAATATTAATGAATTGTAAGAAAACACGGAAATATTCTAGAGTCATTCATTTTTTGTTACTATTGTTATATTACATCTTGAATGCATAACTACGAAATAATACATTATTTTTTTGTCGAATACAGTTGAATGAAAAACACATTATCCATTATATTGATTGATTCGATATATACATTTTCAACAATTCCTTATTAGAATTTGAATTGATAATAACCAGAATGTTCCCATTCCCATTTTATATGTTCATTCAATTCAATATTTTGTTATAGATAAATGATATTTTGTATGTAGTTTTTTATTGTTTGATTTCGCTTATCTCAACATCAAACGAACCATTTTTCAGTATCAATTTTCTATATACAAGTTCGCTTTCTGCAAAAAATATAAGCTTTATTATTTTTCAACAAAGATTTCAATTTATAAAACATAAATAGCGAATTGAACAAAATATATCAAAATGGCGAATGCGCAAGTTCCTTGATAGAACTTCTGTCGGTTGCAATCTTCTAACCCACCCAGAAAGAGCTGTTTAAATTTAATTTTTTTTAATAGATAGTATAGAAAGGAGTAAATGATTAAAATTTGGAGAAAAAATCGTGAGGATTTCATGTACTTAAACATTTTTTGTTACTTTGAAGTCTTTTTTAGCAATATTTTGAAATTTTACAACGAACCAGCTCTTCGAGGAGATCCTAAGTCCATGTTCAGTTGGTTTGAAATGCCTAGAGCACGTGTATGAGAAATTCATCCCCAGCTTAGTGAATTTGAAAGAAGTCGAATTAATGATCTATGGGAGGCGGGGATGTCTAGAAATCGCTAACCGTAAGAACAGAAATCTAACTACTGTTATGACCTGTTGTCAAGTGCAGTTTGATAATGCCCAAAATTGAAGAAGAGTAATTAGTTTTTATTCAAGCTAACATAACAGCGCTGCGTTACCTTCAAGAAATAGTGGAGCCACATGTTCTCCTACACCTAAACCGGCTAGAGAATCCAATATTTTAGCAAGATCATGCTCGACCTCATGTTGTTAGAGTTGGTTGCCGGATGTACGACAATTTGGCAACAACTGTGTTATTTCAAATAGGATATCCGGTATTTCCATTCTTTGATACTCCATAAAATATTAAATCTTACTTTTTCATACCTATCTTTAACGGTTTTTGAGTTTTTAATTATTTTTCGAATTTTAGATTGAATTGGCCACGATAATGGCTCTAGTTCGCTCAATATTGAGATTTAAGTCAACAATTTAGCAAGTCATTAGATATTGATCTGATCTATGTCACAGCTTTTGAACAATAGTTGCAACATCGTAAAAAATTCTGTTTTTTTCGAATTAGGACACCTGGTATATTTTTCAATTTTGGAATCAGTGCAGCACACTCTGAAATTCTTCTATTCACGTCCTTATACCTATCTCAACGATTTTGTAGCTTTTGGTCCACCTGTATAACTGACAACTATAATAATTCAAAAGCAGTGATATAAACCAGATCAATATCTAATGACTTGCTATATTTCTGACTAAAATCTCAAATATTGAGCGAACTAGAGTCATTTTCGTAAAACGTTTAAAGTAAGCAATGAAAAGTAATGAATAGATTTAATATATTTTAGAGTATCATAAAAAAAATTGAAATAAATACCGGATGTCCTATTGAAAATAACGAAGTTGTTGCCAAATTATCGCTGAAATGTGAAATTATTTAAAAATTTTCCCCATATGGCCAAATATCGATCCACAAAATTGAAATCTTTCCCATCAATAGTTTCCATAATAATCTAATAGGCCACACACCTTGGGACACCCGATATACTTGAAGTCTCATACAATAATAAATAGTATTTTGACAGCTACTGATCAATTCCCCGTCAATATTTCCATGTATGAGACGGCGATAATTGTCGATCAAACTCAATCATTAAAAATATTTATAGGAGCTATTTTTCAAAACATACATTTTTTTTTCTTGAGAATGGCCCAATATATCCTTATTGACCAATTAAATAACCGACTGGAATCGCTGAGTTTACGGCAGTAATTTCGATATGGAGGTGTTATAAAACCTCATAACATTCCTAAGCATTCTTCTATCCGAGATAGTACAGGTTTTCTTCGGGTATTCCCCATATGTTTAGAAGCGTGGTCGCAAACTGCAACTTAATCGCGTGAGAAGTACGGTTATGCTCATAAAGCACCATTAGAATTCAGCCAATAAATTGTGAATCACATATTCCTTTCACTTTCGTGAAGTTTATTTTGTAGTGCCGTTGAACTCTCAGAACAACATGAGCGCTGAAAAATTCGATTTGCTTATGCGAAAATATTTTTAGCTACGTATTGACTTACAATGTCTTTATCGTATTTGCAATTGAATTGTACCTACTTTTTTGTGATAGTGTGTTCAAAACGTAACAGATTTTCAAGATTCATTACTTGATTATGCTTGAATTGTTTGGGAGCAATGAACTCTAATTCTCGCCATACAAGATCTTCGTATATAGATGTAAAATAACGCGCGGATGTTTTTCAGATTGGGTTTTTTGAGAGGTGGTAGAACTCGTTAAAAGAGAAATTTTCGCCAAATATCGTCTAATAAAATATTCAAGATAAGGGAATATTTTCAGAACTATGGTGTTACTGGTTATATCGAAAAGTACTAACAACTTACAAATTTGATTATAAAAATAAAGGAGAGACATCCTGTATATTAGAGCTCGTTCTGAATACTCCTAGCTTCCTTTTTTCAGAAATGAAAGTTCTTTGACATTTTTCAGATACCTAATACGAACTGATCTCAAACATTGGTATGCATTGTTTCATTTCGAATACCTCACGATTTCGGCATAGAAACATGGTTCACAATTTGAAAGAAAATTTGATTCCCTTTCAGTGTAGGTATCCTACGATATTTCTGAAAAAAATTTTAGTTTTTCACTCTCAGTTTCTGAAACAAATAATTTTAAAAATTAATTAACTTTCAGTGTCAATTAGACTGCAAATGAAAAAACACACTTTCCGAAGATTTTACAAGTTTGTCTGAAGAAGGGTCTGATATAGACACCGAAACGTTACATTATCCTTTTCATTTATGTATTTCCTTTTTCAGTTTTACTGTTAGGCAACAATGTTTTCAGAACCAATTTACCCCTGACAAATAAGTGTGAAGATTTTCGCAGGAGCACTTCATCTAAATTGATTTGTTTTATATTTTTTCTGTTTCAGAGACTGGTAGTGAAAACCTAAATTTTTTTCAGGAATTCAGAATCCTGCCAGATTATATTTCAATCTATATCCTATAAACTGGGCATTTCATCCATGTTATGTCTTCGTAATGCCTCGGATTTTAAACCAGTCCGTTTGATTGTGAATACTTACCTACATTGCATTATACGCGAATAATATATCTACATCGGAAATCTCAGCTTTCCATGATACTGAGTCTTGCAGGTATGAATATTCAATTGAACGTTCATTTTGCACGAAAAATAGGAAAGTCAATCAATTGCTCTAAAATCGCAAGAAATAGGTATGAAAAGTATACAGATATATCCAGGCTAATACGAGTAATCTGAATGCATAGTTATAGAATGTTTTATATTTTATTCACAAAGTTTCGGACATCGTTACTCTGAGTTCTTGCACAAGAAACCAAATTTTCAATAACTTCTGGTTTTCCGTGAACGTCTAAGATACAATCGTTCGAGGTTCACCATGTATATTCTTTACGAATAATAATTTGTTCTTTGATAATAAAAGACAAATCATGAATGACAGCTGGACCAGAAATACCCCAGAAAAAATCCTAGTACGTCACTATAATAGCTATTGAAACAATGTCGGTATAATGTTTTTATTTAAAGTTCTGAATGTCATTCTTGGATTAAAACTGGAAAAAAAATAGTTGATGACATGTCGTAAAACCATAAAGTACCATTCATTTTCTTCTCTTGGGGTTAAAACTTTTAGTTCAGGAACCACCTCGGAGTAATAAGCATAGATAGGAGGGTAGGCAGTCTTTAGGTGTAGCCAACATGCTTTATCAACGTAGTCAGATTTTATAGTATAAGTATTTGAAAATGCTCAATTGTATTATATTATTATAATATACCGGGTCTCTATAGACTATAAATGATTGTAACTTCGTAAGTTGCTATGCTATGCTTATTTTTTCTTACAATTCTCTACAAATTCATAATTCCAGTCAAATTATTCAGTTTCTCTCGAAATTACCAGCCTAAAGTCACAGTATCGTTTGTTTAAGTTAAAGTTCACGTTAGGATATAAATTTATAATAGCCCAACGCCAACTGCGCGGTTATATCATTTATAGAGACCCTGTATATTAAATTGAAAAAATATATAAATTTCAACAATTTTTTCTTGTTTCGAATTTTTATATAGTAAAGGAAACTTCTCATTTCCTGTTCAACCTACCGACTTAAGACATTTGGCATAGATATCGCATTCTGTCCCAAGGGTTGTCATCGTTTACTTTGAGTGTTTCCAGCGTGTTCTTTAAATTTTCTTGTTTCTATACGTATTGTTCTGATATCTCACAAGCTTTCAACTTTGTTAGCTCATGTTGGCTATACATTTCGTTTTCTAATATGACGTATGCTCCCTCTATCCATATTCATTTATTACTCTGAGGGGTCACCAAATAGCCCACCCTGACAATCTCTTTCAACCATAACGATCATACTAACTCAACCTCCAAAATATCCCCACAACTCCAAACAGAACCGAAAATAACAGGTGTGCCCAACCTACTGCCAAAAATAAGACGTACTCAACACGATCGGCAAAGGCCATGGTCCTAACCTGTACCACGGCTTGCGTTGAGCATCGAGTCGAGGTACCAGCACACGTATTCTCATCTCGTCTGACTCGGCACTGGGTCAGTAAGCTCACCGATCGACTTCCACGAAGGTTTCAACTTTCAGTAGGTGAATAACCTCTGATATCGCTGAAATGTCATCGAACTCTCAATGCTAACCACACAGCCGGAGTTGTCGATTTTACTCAATTTCCATCCACTATACTCGAATTGGTTTTATATGGATTTTGAAGCTTCGCCATGTATGTATATGAGTATTTCCAAAAATAGTAATTTACCTAAGAAGTTCAGAAATAGAAACGAAAAGACAAAATTTTGGAACGAGACTTAGGCAAGTCCATTTTATGTTATTTCAAGTCCAATTCGATTGAGTTTTTTTTAATTGTAGGTATGTTCATCCTTAATCAATAAACAGTTTTGAATTCCGAGAAAACACGGCGTCATTTTATACAGGTTGAAACAAAATCTGTTTTCTTTCCCTAACTTTAGAACCACCCCTGGTGTGTTCCAGTTGTTTAACTGTATAATTTCTTATTCCATCTTCAAAACACATCTTCTCTGAACAATTTAATTCTTCATTCAAAACAATATTTCAACTTCTGTCAAAGATACAGGGTTTTCAGTAAAACATTATATTTCGCTGAGGCTACAACAGTACTTCAACAAAGGATCCCGCACATTTTGTATGGGAATTGGCTCCCGGTGGATTTGGCTGAAAATTTGATATGATCAAATGTCTCCACTGTCACGAAACTGAAAAATGCGTACTTCTGGGAGTTTTTAGCGATTTTTTATATCCATTATGGCTTACGTATTACCGTTCACACAGAAATGTTTGAGAATATTTCGTGATTATTGAAAGCAGATTCTGTCAATTCGAAATATTTTCAAACATTTCTGTGTGAACGGTAATACGTAAGCCATAATGGATACAAAAAATCGCTAAAAACTCCTAGAAGTACGCATTTTTCAGCTTCGTGACAGTGGAGACATTTGATCAGAAGGATTAGTAGAACATCATATCAAATTTTCAGCCAAATCCACCGGGAGCCAATTACGGTAATACGTAAGCCATAATGGATACAAAAAATCGATAAAAACTCCTAGAAGTATGCATTTTTCAGCTTCGTGACTGTGGAGACATTTGATCAGAAGGATTAGTAGAACATCATATCAATTTTCAGCCAAATCCACCGGGAGCCAATTCTCATACAAAATGTGCGGGGTCCTTTAACCTAAAATTCTGACCTAATGAGAATAAACTGAAAACTAAATCAAAAACTTAGTTTGTTTTCCGCCCAGACACGGATAACAGGTGCAATTCGTCTCGGCATGTCCTCATTAAGGTTTTGAATCAATTATAGTATCACTGAGCTACTGCAAATTTTGAGGAGTTGGTACGCGAGATCGAATTTTCCTCCCAAGAGCATCCAAACATGCCCAATTGGGTTCAAATCTGGACTTGGAGCAAGCCAGTTGAATTCTTGGACATCAACCGCTGCTTAATACCTACTCCCTGGAAATCCTAGCCATATGCGGTTGATGCGGTCGGGCATTATAAAGCATTAGCACGAAATCATTTCCAATAACCGGAACAACATGTCACGCTAAATCTTCTGTTGTTTTATGTTTTCACCTAGTTTTCAATTTATTTTCATAACGTTCGGATTTGAGATTAAATCTGTGAAAGAATTTTCATAGGCATGGCGAAATTGTGGAGTTCAATGTTGCTGTGAAAATCCTGTATCTTTAAAAAAATAGCTATTGTTATTAATGAAGAATTAAATTGTCAGCAGAAGATCTGTCTCGACGATGAAATAAATAAACACACGGTGGAAGGACTGGAACACACCAGGGTTGGTTTTAAAGTTAGGGTAAAAAAACTTTATAAAATGACGTAGGCCATGTGTTCTTGAAATTCAACTCATGATTGATTAAGAATGAACATAGGTACCTAAAATTGAAAAAAAATCAATCGAATCGGACTCGAAATAACATATTTATGAGTTAACAAACTTCATCAATTTTTTGAGTGGATCGATTATTTTGCCGGTCAGTGTATAAGTCTGTGTCAGACAAAACATGTTATTATGAATTTTAGAGAAAATTTGCAGATATAACTGGCAATATTGCACTCAAGTAACAACCTTGCCACCTCCAGATACTTCTTAAGTATTTACGTCGTGCCAGGTCATTGATCGTATTCATAGAAAGCAAAAATTGTGCCTGACAAAATAATGCTAGGCGGGTTTGAATTATAATGTATCGGAAAGGTGCGGAAATATCTCTGCATGCCATTTACCTTCGGCTATTCATGCTATTCTGATCACAACTCGATACGCACATGCGAGTGCTAGAAACATTTAACAATATGATATACAGGGTGGCCGACATAAAGCAGACCAGCCGGAAGTTTCGTCCTCTGTCATCTCTTTTCTGGAAAAAGCTGAAAGGAGAAATTACATCTATAGTCCGTTCACGAAAGGTTGAGCACATAGTAGGCGTTTTTTTATTTACCTGAAGTTGGCAGTATTTACTGTCATAAAGTAAAATAAAGTCAACGTTGCCGAATGTACACGGTCTCGTCCGACGATCTTGCGAGTTATCATAGAACTCTATGCACTATTGACAACATTGCGTATCAATCTGACAAGAAAATAAAGAACATAACCTAAAATTTTAATATACACAGTGGAATATGTCAAATTTCCATGGCCAACCGACGGCTCAACCTTTCGTGAACGGACTATATTTCTGTATTCATGCAGAGGGCTGCCATTTTGGGAACAACCTCAGAGTAAAGTGTAAACCTAAAGGTGCCTTCGCGCAATTGTTATTCAGCCAAGTAGAATCTGTTTATGCACGCGAACAATATTCCGGCGTTGCGAACTCGTGCCGTATGTTTATTTCGTATTGGGATAACTGGTCTGCCGCTCCCCTACTCTGATACTAGAGAGTTGAAGTGCCCGCAGCACGTAAGCCCGAACGTGGACGTAGACGTGAGAAAAACAGTCAAATATAACGTTTACGTCTTGAAGTAAAAATAGAGTTGAAGTGCTGCCATACGTACGTACGACAGACCATTAGAGACTAAAGCTAACCTATTATTTCTTTTAGTTGTATTCTGACAGAAAGTTTCTGATATTAGCGATTCAGATCGTCTGTTTCTTATAGACAAATTGATGAAGTAAACATATATTTGTAGGATTCCTTCATTACATTCGAATTTCAAAATGAATAATAATGAAAATAATTTTTTTATAACTTGAGTTCTTGCCCAAAGCAGGAATTTTAGAGGAAATCATCACAAATGAGTTGCTTGTATGTAATATCACTCTCTTTTGAAAGGAAAATTCCACATTCGTAACTTATCGAAATAATATATTAGTTCTTGGTACTTATATGCAATCTCGTAACAGAAGTATTGCATTGAAAAAAATTCAACACTTCTCACAAAAATGCAAAATCACAGTTATAATAATAAGGAAGATATTAAGTAAAAAGTTAATTAATCGTGTTCTCAAAACAAAGTTTCAGCTACTAGATTATTTTTAAATTTTAAGGTTAGAAGCAATTCATTTCAAAATTCCAGCATTCGCCCTTCATCGGTCGGATTCGTTCAACTTTCGGTTACGTACGTACGTACTACGTACGTACGTAACAGGACGCTAGTTTACGTCGCACGTAAAGCCGGCCCAAGCGTGGACGTAAGAAACTGACGAGTGCGCATGAGCACATGTCAATTGTAACGTTTAGGTCTACGTCCTTGGCAGCACTTCAACTCTCTACTAACGGCTTGCGTCTGTTACAGACAATTCTGTTAGTCTGGCAATACCGTGTGTTAGTGTTTATTTTCTGGGTGCGATGTGTTTACATTTTCATTTTGAATTGACGTTCATAAACTTAATTATTTTACTGATTTAGTGGCAATTTATTGTTGCTCATTCCGGTAATTATAGCTAAGGAAAATCACGAAAATGTTGCATTATATTCAGAAATTGAAGAAATGAAAATCTCACCTATTGTTTACTTCACTCCAGTGCGGCAGTGAAATGTTTTCCATTTTACTCTAATGCTTGGTTGATTTCAAGGCAGTACTATTCACGCGTATGGGCATCTCTATGTTTAGTTCTTACTCTGGGGGACAACACAATGTCTGTTGAAGGTAATAAAAACATTTAAAGAAAACGTGAATAGTAAGCAGCAGAGTTTATAGACAGAAAAGTAGATTACTTTCCTTGTTATTCATTCAGAATTGCCAAACACAAAGAATCTCCTACTTCTTGAATTATATACCCTAAAATGGCAAACCTGTCTATGGAATCAGAACAGAAATTAATTTCTCCTTTCGGCTTTTTCCGGGAAAGTTGAAATTCAAAAACCAACCGCCGAAGACGAATCACTCTTCATCACGATAATGCGAGCTCAAAGAAACGAATTTTTGAACATTCAAAACGTCGATTTTGAGCCATCCGCCTTTACTTACCAACGAATGATATGTTTTTTTTTCTCGGGCGTAAAAAATAAACTGTGATGTCAACGTTATACGTTCAGAATTTATGATTTGGAGGTACCTAATGTGTATACATCTTCAGGGTAATCATTTCGAAAAACAAATTTTAGATTATCAATATGATTTTTTTGCGTTAAAGGCATCCCTCGTATGGACATGAAAACTATGCGAATTTAAGACATTATAAACCTGTTCTGCTCTACAAAGTATGGCATAATGAAGAGATTTTCCACATAATGTAGGAAAACACTCAAATGAACCATAAATCGTAAACTACACAGAACCGACCTTATGAAGAGTAGGTATATGAATAATTACGAATGGTCTTTCATATAAATTTTTTTGGCACCCTTGTTTAGTTACAGTTCTTCAAAGATATGGCGCATGAAATGCAGTTCTTAATTTTTTCCCCAAAAACCAAGAAACTAGTAAGTATGAAATCAAGCAGATATTTTATGCGGACCTTAAGGCATTCAACAAATTTGATAAGAAGGGGTGAAAAAGCCACCCACCCCTTCACTTTGTGTAGCATGAAAATTTTTTCCATGTTTATATTTCACAATGAGAAATAAATTTTGCTAAGCTTGATTAATTCTTCAAAAATGAGGGTTTCTTTTTTGAATTTACAGTTTGTGAGTATTTTTTCATTATGTGATTGTAGAGGATGCAATCATTTTGAAAAATAGGTCAAAATTGTTTGTTTTGCTATATTCATTTTATATTTGCTGTTGTTGTTTCGTTGCTATCAATAAAAATGTCAACCTATCATCTGCTTAGTGGATAAATTCTAGTTCGGATTTGTGCTTTCAGGATTTACGAATCACGTCAACGAGATAAAAAATTATTTGTTTCCTCAAAAACCGTAAATTTATGCGAGAAACCGGAGAGCTTTCATTCATGAAGAATAGATGAGGGTATCCAATAGTAATTGTTTTATTGTGACATGAATATAGGAAAAAGTTTCTTGCGAAACCAGGCTTTTTCTACAGCAATCATAGGGGAACACTACCAAAAAAATGATAATGATTTTTCGCCTGTATAAAATATCTGCATGATTTCATTCTTGTTTTTAAGAAGAAACTTCAAAGGTGCTTTTCAGATGCCATCATAAGGGGGTTGAAATTGAACAGGGGTACCGCAAAATATCAGATAATATGAAAGAACCAGTCTATTTTTTGACAAGGAATCATCCCTTAATTTTTTCGCGGCAATTCACTTACACTGTGTAGACGGGGAGATAATTTAGACACATTATCTCACCTACATCTATCTAGCTTCATACTTTATTTTATTTTTTATTTATTTATTTGATACCAGAGATACAAACAGGTTAAAAACCCACTACAGTATCTACATATTGAAAAAACGAAATTACATAAATTATTAGAACTTTGAATGATTTCCCATACAATATTGGAACAACATCTTAAAATTAACACCTTTATTGAATTTTACAATTACAAAAAAAGCTTCATTCTAACAAAACTATTTCAACCCTCTAGATTTTTCTGCAGAACATTTCTAACCTGGTGGAGGGTCATCGAGAAATAGTCAACATGCACAGAAATTTCATTACCGGTTCGAGCAATTCGACACAGTGGTGAACTCTGAGATGTATATGTGTACCGAAATGGTACACTGAAAAGTTCACTCGCCCTAAGGGATCTTTGGGGCACATTAAAACATATACGAGCAAGGACATCCGGGCTTTGAATTATATTGTTCAAGATCTTATACAAAAATAGTGCCTCAGAGACCATGCGTACGCCCGACAACGACATCAAACCAAAATGTGCACGTGCCCCAGCATAATCTCTATCGGTCAAGACATATTTGGTCCTGTTAGCTAGAAACCTTATAAACCTATTTTGGATACTCTCGATGCGATCAATGTTGGATTTCTGTCTTGGGTTCCACACAATGGCGGCAAAATTTAGTCTACTGCGGACGAAAGCATTAAAAGGACCTTGATTGGTGTGGCAGTTACAAAAGTCTTACATTTTCTAGTTATATATCCCAACATTCGTGAAGATGAATTTACCACGGATTCCACATGAAGATCGAAGATAAGCTTGGTATCAAAGATAACTCCCAAGTCTTTGACATAACTCAAAGATTTAATTGGCTTGCTATCAATATAGTATGTTCGAGTAACAGGATTGTGGTTTCTTGTGAACGTCATGGATGCACACTTAGAAAAAGAGGCGATCTAAATACTTATATGGGAATCTATATTAACAATTTAAAACTAACATATGAACCTTTCCCATCATAAAGGGTTTTCCAATAAGGGGTGTTATTTTGATATTCAATGAAAAATGCCAATTTCCAATATAAATGATCGGATGTTTATTTCATTATAAAAAAGAAGGTATGCCGTTAATAGTGGAAAATAACATCAGGCAAATGACCACCACGACCACGCTTACCGGACCATATCCTTTGAATGAATTTTTCCATAACCAAATGGCAAACTGGCTGCCCTATGTCCTCGATAGCCCCATCTTTGAAATCTTGAATCGACGCTGGGTATTGGCATAGACCTTCTCTTTCACGTGGCCACAAAGGAAGAAGTCGCAAGGTGTTGAATCACAAGATATCGGTGGCCAATTGTGATCACCTCTTCGGGAGATAACGCGGTCCGGAATCTTTTCTCGCAAAAGATCAATTGTTTCATTGCTTGTCCGGCACGTAGCGCCGTCTTGTTGAAATTAAACGTTGTCCAGATCCATACTATCCAAGTGCGGCCATAAAAAACGTTTGTGGAATGCCTAATTCCAAAGAACGACGAGGAATGGACAAACCTGGGCTTTTCTTCATCACTTTCGGCTACAGCAGCAATATTCTCGGCTGTTATCGAGCGACGTGCACGGGTTCTATTTTTCACATCACTAACTTGTCCCAACAGCTCGAATTTTTCCACCAATTTCTTTATTGCGGTCCGACAAGTTGCTTCACGACGGCCCAAAAATGTTCGAGTTTTACGAACCGTCTCTGCCAAATTTTCACCATTTTATAGTGAATTTTAATAATTTCAATGCCTTCACGAAGCGTGTATCGTACCAATTTCATTAATGGCGTAGTTTCTACTTGTCAAATATCAAAAAATGACAGCTTCAAACGTGACATCTGCTGAAGTAGCGGGCTATTCAAAATAACACCTCTTTAATTACATTTTTTTCAACCATATACTTCCACATACAGCAAACACATTTACCATTCTCTTATTCCTCAAACCAGTCACATATTGAGCAACTGCAGTTCAATATCCTTCAAATCATTTCGCGATGTAATTTTTTGTATCTCGTTAAGATCAAGATTTGACGTAGAGGTCTTTTTGAGAATATTCTTATTATCTGGGTTAGTGAACCGATAATATTGGAGTTCATTACCTTTGCATACATTAGAGGAATCAAGTCAATGGTGAAAGCTTCAAATAAAAAGTCAGATTATAAATATTAGGTAATTTATTACTTGGTTTGGTCGTCCTTGGGGGTCGATAACCCTAACTTGTTCTGGTGTGACTTGAACTAGTAACAATTTTGCTAGATTGGATGGATATGGATATTTATTTTTATGTGAAGGGGTTTTCAATAAGAGAGGGGCGATTTTAAATTGAATTTGAATGAGTTTTTATGAGGTATTGACAAAAAAACCTCTATATACACATCGTCCAAGGTTTTTGACCCTCTAGAATTCCCCAAGAAATAAAAAATCCATATTTTGGAAATGAGATGTATTTTTTTCTATTTCAAATTTCAACTCCTTTAGTGTAACATGATGATTTCATATGTGAAAATTATTGAATTTGATCTCAGTTGTGGAAAAACTACACTCACCGCAGAAAACTCGCTCACCTAAAATGTTGCAAAAGTTTATTCGCCGATTTCAATCTTTTTTACTTCAAATTGTAGATAAATTCTTTGGTATTGAAACAAATTCAGATAAGTTTTCGATAAAATTTTATAGTATATTTATACAGGGTGAAAAGTAGTTCACGTTCAGTTCATTAAGAAGACCATTCTTTTCGCTATCTTTCACTTTTGTTTCACTTTGATAACTTGGTTTTTTCAAGATTCGGGTATTCAAAAAGACTGCGATTTTATAAACACGTCAAGCTCAATAGACGAAATTGAAAGTTTTCGTAAATTTTGTATGGACACATAGAAAAATTGTTTAGCTGTATTTTAAAACAAAAATCGAGTCTTAACGTAAAAAAATCAGAGAAGTAAATGATGAATTAATAAGTGCAGTACTCAAGGATATGAAACATGTGATACTTTCCCTTGATAGAGATTGGTATGTTCAAAAAATTCCAGGCTTTTATTTGAATAATCGTATCTTCCAAAAAATGAAGATATCAAAGTGAAATAAAAACTGAACGTAAACTCTACAAATTTCCCGAAATTATCCAAAGTGTAAATATGCTATCAACAGTTTCGGAAAAATTTTTTGCTTAAATACCACAGTTTGGCGTAAAAACAATTGAAATCGGTGAAAAATTATGAAAGTTCTTGTACAACAACCTTTAGGTGGACGGTCATTCCGGTTTTCATCTCATTTTTGAGCGCTCGCTCTACTTAAACGAGTGCTATATCGTTCTGTCCAAATGTCTATTATTTTAGAATTTTGAGTCGAAAATGGTCTCAAACGATTGGGTTTGATTCCTTGATGACGAATCCGTGGTCAAATTCAATTATGTCCGTGGGGACGTCCGTCCGTCCGTTAGCACAATAACTTTCGAAGGGATTGTCCTAGAGACTTGAAATTTTCAGGATAAGTTCGAGTTCCAAATAGTTCGGTAAAGTTCGTTAAGCAGCCAAATCGTTCCATAAAATTAATAGTTATTTAATCAACTAGGTTATTAAAGACAGCGACTAATGGTCGAGATATTTTAATGCGTGAGCGGAGCGAATAAATATATGTATGAATTCTTGATTGAAATACTTTCCCATTTTGCACAAGACTTACATTTGACAAAATAAAATTTCTATGTTCCAGTAGAGTTTTGACATTTCTCGTAGTGCTTCTGGATAATTTGTGAACGATTGCCATGAGGTTTGCACATTGAAATAGCCAGAAACTTGAGAATTAAAATGGGGCATGAATGATCAATTTCGTACTCATTAAAATCGCCTTTTATTTCGAGGTCGGCGAAAAAAATTTCTCATCCTCAATATCTCAGAAAATACTAAACAAATCGTAATGAAATGTTACGGCCAAATGCAAGATGCTGATAACAAGCTTCATGCAAAATTTTGTGGCCATAGTGTGAACAGAACCATAAAAAATTAAATTGGAGTATTGAAAAGAAAAATCTTTATATTCGAGTGAAATTTACTTTGAGAATGAAAACTACCATAGAATTTAATTTTTGTAATTATTGTGCTGTTATTCTGCATTGATATACAGGGTGTTTCTGAATTGATGCGAATGATTTAAGGGGATGATTCCTCAGAATATTTTATGAAAGAAAGTTCCCATAAATGTAGTTCCGGAAATTCATTGTTTCCAAGATACAGGGTGTTGAAGTTTTACTGACTGAAAAAGTGGTAGGTACGCCACTGAGATTTTTTGACCAATTATTTTTGAATTGTTCGTTCAATTTATGACGAAAAATCTACCAAGCGTTGTTTTCGTGCGGGACTCCGTTTTTATAAAAAAAAATTATGACGTAGTATCACTACTACATAATGCGTTGAAGCATTGTATACAATGATTGAAGTAACGACAAATATACATCAAAATGTTTAATTTTCTTGAATAAAAATGACAACCAACACAAAAAGAAAGCAGAAGAGATTTTTTATCACAAATTGAACGAATAATTCAAAAATAATTGTTAGTTAAAATATCTCAGTGGTGTACCACTTTTTCAGTCAGTTTTCAAGTAAAAGTTCAACTCCCTGTATCTTCGAAACAATGAATTTCCGGAACTATATTAATGGGAAGTTTCTTTCATAAAATATTCTGAGGAATCATCCCCTTAAATCTTTCGCATCAATTCAGAAACATCCTGTGTTTATTTGGTATTAATCCCAAATCCCATAAAAATTTTTGAGGTAGTAGTCTTATTGCTCCACCAAAAACGAGCGCTCAAAACCTCCTGCTCAGAGATTTTCTTAAATTTTTTCAGTTTGTCTCATCCTGCATTATTTCTTGAGAAACCTAGGAGCTCTTAAGAGTTTCAAAGATGTGTTTATTTTGGTATCTTCCTTATAGTAGTAGCATCTCCAATTGTTGTCAGCACTGAAGCGACCAGTTTTTCGGGCATCGTAATGGACGTAATTACGTAGCGGTTTTTTAGGCGCGCGACAGTTCTTTTGGAAATTGGCACACAAATTGATACAAAGTATTAAATGCGTGTCATGCGTGTCACTATACAGTTGGTGGGCTGCGCCAATTCGAGGTGAGAGAATGTAAATTGCTTCAAAAATAAATATTCGGATGGTATCAATTTTCGTTCATCAAGGATGTGACTCGGTGTTTTGGAACTTTTCAGGATGAACAGTTACATAATGAGATTCGTTTATTATACTTCTTTATGAACATGGTTTGAGCTACGACCGACCGTAAGAAAGCTCCCGAGAGGAACTTAAAAACTCGAAAATTTCGAGTTCGGTTCAAGATTACGAGAGAAAAGTTGAATTTATAAAATAACGTTTTTCACAGAAGCTTCTTAGTATAACACTCGAAAAAGTAAAAGACAACTGAAAATTTAAAACTGGATGGAGTTTCGTACCCAACACAACCAGCATCGACCAAATGACATCGATTTATTACCAATTCTGACCACGAGAGAGTTCTGACAAATTTCGGTTTTATTTGCCAACTAGTAACCTATCTGTTTTGATACGTCCGACTTATCGTTGTTCTAATATGAACAAACGAGACTTTTAATACACAACTACGTATAAACGTCAAAGAACCTTGTCACAGAGATTATTCAGATCCATGCCAGCAGTACGAGACAGAACTTAAATATTTTTGTAAATCTTCTGATTATACGATTCTTACGAAATTCAGGATGAATATGAGCTTCACTGACCTTCTTTTAAAAGTTTGATATTGATCGGAATTTTAATTTCCTAATATTGAAAAACCAATGAGAATAAATTCGAGAAGAGCCAATCTATCGATTCCAACTTTTTATAGATCCATATTTATATGCGGATGTCTTAAATTTACCCCGAATATTTCAAGTTCGTGACTAGATCCATTCTAGAGGTGCAGCAAACAGAAATTTGTCGATTTACATAGCACAGACTAAATATTCCTTCTTGAATTTCAATATGACATGATCCTCACGAAATTCCTTATACCCTTATTACACCATTCCTTTTTCGTGCCTTTTTGTCGGCCTGACCGATTCCGCTTGAAATTTCAATAGAATGCGCATGCACCTGGGTTAATTTGGTGCCTTTTTCAGGCTTGCAAATAAATAGAACCCGTTCAATCTTCCACCCCTGAAACGTGGATGTTTCAAGTCTTTTCGTAGAAATGTCGAGTCGGGTTCATAATACAAAATTCTACTGTCTAATTCGACATCTTGGAGTAACCTAATATATTTTATGTACCAAGTGCGTTATATGGATCCTAACGCCCGGAGGGAAACATTCGACCCGAGGGCCTTTGGCCCGAGGGATGAATGTTGCCCTATGGGCGTTAGGATCTAATAACGCTCGTGGTGCATACAAGATTTTATTTTTCACGAATATATCATTTAATTACAATAAAATTCGATTGCTCCTATGATTTTTTTCCCATTTAACTTTCAGTAGTAACCATGGCATTTGTTAATATTTTGAAGTTCGTTATTGCTGTCATCATTTTATTAAGTGAATGCCATTACTGTTTTCGTTGTGAGCGGGCGTTATGATCCATAATGCCCGCTAAAATGCCCACGGGCATAATGACTGTATTTATAGCAACCGTTTCTAAGGTAAAATAAACATATAATGTACAAGTGAAAAATAAACATATTTATAATTGATCAATTCGAAAGAAAAAATAACTATTATTACTCCTTATCTTTATTCAAAGATTTAATGAAGAGGCATATTATAACAAACAAATAAATGAAGCGACATACCTTTTTACCTATACCTATATGATATAATTTAGACTCATGGCCTTTATGGCCTGATTTTGAGTTCATCCAAGGCTTCACCTTTTATCTCCTGTAAAACCCTTTTTTGTTATTTTCCAGAATAACTGTTGCAATAATTGTGATTTTTTTAATTCAATTTCATCTTCTATTGTTTGCGTCATTATTTCTTCATATCAATGCAGAAAACATAGTATTCTTTCGAAAAGATTCCAACAAAACATAAGCTCAATGATGAAATATCAATTTCTTCAATGTTTGCAATTTTGGAATTACTACCTGAAACCCCTTGATATAACCCCTGAAAAGGTATGGTGTAATAGTACGACTCATTTGGAGAAATTGGCCCAAAAAATAGCCCTAAAGAAAGACTCGAATATAGACATGAAAAGGCATGGTGTAATAAGGGAATTAGAAGTTTTAACTATCATTGCTAAAAATGCCAAATTTCGAATTGATCAAATTTGTGGTTTCGGAAATACAGGAGATATTATAACCAATTTCAAATTTCGATAACTCCGAAACTACTCGACCGATTTGTGCCGTTAACGAACTCAACAGCGGAATTCGAAACCCGAACTTTCCTTTCCCAAAATTTCAGAATCCTAACTTCATTCGTTTAAGAGTTCTTCTAGCCCAAAATTTACAGATATTTGGATATTTGGGCTGAACGGTTGCAGTCTGTTCCCCAAACAACATAGGCGCAACAAAATAGTGTATTTCATCTCAAGTTAACTAATTTTGTTGATGATTCAGGTAATCAAAGTCTATCTATTACTTTTTTCTTTGCCTTGACTTATGATGAAATACTGAATTATTCAAATTTTTTCTTGGGTCGGACCTGTGCACTCTTCACCTCGTCAAGAAACTGGTTGATGTTGATATATTTGTACCACATATGGTGGAATATGTATGTAGATTGATTCAAAAAGCAACGAGGCAATTAAGAGACTGTGCCACACTTTGCATGCACCCAAGATGAATCTGTAGTTAGTGTGTCCTGATTCAATCCTTTTAAGGATGTATGTTTCTTGTAACAACATATGGGAATGTTGATAATGTATTCCATCGCACAGATGCAGACTTAACATTGTAATATTTCTTTAAGATGTCCACTCACAGGTGTCTTAAATTTTAACAAGATATCAAGGAACATATGATTTTTATGGTTTTCATTACATCCATACTAATATTATAAATGCGAAAGTAACTCTGTCTGTCTGTCTGTCTGTCTGTCTGTCTGTCTGTCTGTCTGTTACTCTTTCACGCCCAAACGGCTGAACGGATTTTGATGAAATTTGGTATGGTGATAGATGATAACCTAGAAATGGTCATAGGCTATAAATAATCACGCCATCGTTCTTAGGGGGTAGGCAGTAGGCAGATAACTAAATTGAGTCGAAATTTTTTCGGGGCAAAATTTTTCTGAGTCAAAATTTTTTCGGGCAAAAAAAATCAGAATTTTTTCGGGGCAAAACTTTTCTCAGTCGAAATTTTTTCGTCGCAAAATTTTTCTGAGTCAAAATTTTTTCGGGCAAAAAAATCAAAATTTTTTCGGGGCAAAAGTTTTCTGAGTCAAAATTTTTTCGGACAAAAAAAAACAAAATTTTTTCGGTGAAAAATTTTTTCGAGTCGATATTTTTTCGGGGCAAAATTTTTTTGAGTCGAAATTTTTTCGGGCCAATTTTTCCAGTCGAAATTTTTTCGAGTCGAAATTTTTCGGGGCAATTTTCCCAGTCGAAATTTTTTCGGGCAAAAAATCGAAATTTTTTCGGGGCCAAATTTTTCTGAGTCGAAATTTTTTCGGGCAAAAAAATCAAAATTTTTCGGGCAAAATTTTTATGAGTCGAAATTTTTTCGGGCAAAAAAATCAAAATTTTTTTCGGGGCAGAATTTTTCCGAGTAGAAATTCTTTCGGGGTAAAAATTTTATGAGTCGAAATTTTTTCGAGGCAAAATTTTTCTATGTTAAAATTTTTTCGAGCAAAAAAATCAAATTTTTTTCGCTGTAAAATTTTTCTTAGTAGAAATTTTTTCGGCGAAAATTTTGACTCTGAAAAAATTTGGACTCGAAAAAGTCCGACTCAGAAAAATGGCATACACGAGTGAACGGATTTTGATGAAATTTGGTATGGTGATAGATGATAACCTAGAAATGGTCATAGGCTATAAATAATCACGCCATCGTTCTTAGGGGGTGGGCAGTAGGCAGATAACTAAATTGAGTAAGTGATTTTTAGTCGTTTTTGTTGGGACTTTTGCTCTTTCACGTCTAAACGGCTGAACAGGTTTTGATGAAATTTAGTAAGGTAATAGATGGTTACCTAAAAACGGATATAAAATCAAAATGACCACGTAATCGTACTTAGGGGGTAGGAAGTAGGCAGAAAACTGAATTGAGTTAGTGATTTTTTTATGGTTTTTGCTGGGAGTTTTGCTCTATCATGCCTAAACGGCTGAACGGATTTTGATGAAATATAGTAAGGTGATAGACAGTAACCTAGAAAAGAATATGGGCTATTAACATTCATGCTATCGTACTTAAGGCGTAAGCGGTAGACAGAAAACTAATTAAGTTAGTGATTTTTAATCGTTTATTTTAAAAGTTTACCTCATTCACGCCTTAACGTCTGAACGGATTTTTATAAGACTTGGTTAATATAAAGATAGGATCCTAGGCACGGACACAGGCTACTTTTTACGGCGGGAAAATACCTCATTCCCGCGGAAATCTAGCGTGATCGTGTCAAGAAGCTCATGACGCCATAGCTACTGAAATGATTTTGATGTTTTTTTTTAACTGAGTGTTACTAAGACTTCAACTTAGTATTTGATCACTTTTCTAACTTAGAGGGTGGGAAGACGCCATAATTCAGGGAATTTTTGATAAAATTTTGATGCAACTGTTTTTATTTAACAGTTTTACTTGGATCGGAACTTAGCGACATTCTATCACACTACTTAACTTATAGGGTAGGAAGGTACCAAAATTCAGACTTCTTTTTACTTCGGGAAAATATCTCATTCCCACAGGAACCTATACACAGCTACCTATCTACAACAATAAAACTCTGTCTAGAATCACATTACGCCAAAACTTTTGATCTGATTTGTATACGATTTTTTATTCAACTGACTGTTACATTACATACAGATAAAATCTAATTACCTACACCACAGAATTAATATAGTACTACATACCTAGCTACGCTTTAAACTTGGGGAGATACGAACTTCAAGCTCAGTAATCAATCATAGTGATAAGTTAATACTCATTTTAGACAAAGAAACGGATAGGTAATCAGTTCATCACCGAAATTATAACACCTACAGCGAAGAGGCGGTGCGGCGCGAGGGGAGGGCCGTGCCCAACTGTGCCTACCCAAGCGGGCAGACGCACGAGGGCAGACATCGTCGTCGCACGTATGCGACTATTGAAATTAGGCGTTACGGAACTCTATTCTTTGCGTATTTTTATGTAGTTTAGGTTGCTTTTGAACAAATTTTGATGTGAAGTTGAGGACTGGAACACGATAGTGGGACTTACAGCCGGGAGAAAACAAAAAAACTTATGCGGACGAAGTCGCGGGTAAAAGCTAGTTCATTATATGTTCATATTGACAATGCAAATGTGCTACATCGGACTACAAGACAGTTGCAACAGGATGAATACGATATACAGAGCAATAATTAACGATGGTCTGAACTGAAATTTCATACCCAAATTACGTTTGTTTGTACGATATACATATTATACAGGGTATTATACTTTTGAACAAACTTCGAAGGGTGATTATAAAAGTTGTTTGCAACAAAAAATGTCATCCATACTAATATTATAAATGCGAAAGTAACTCTGTCTGTTACTCTTTCACGCCTTAACGGCTGAACGGATTTTGATGAAATTTGGTATGGTGATAGACGATAACCTAGAAATGGTCATAGGCTATAAATAATCACGCCATCGTTCTTAGGGGGTAGGCAGTAGGCAGATAACTAAATTGAGTTAGTGATTTTTAGTCGTTTTTGTTGGGACTTTTGCTCTTTCACGTCTAAACGGCTGAACAGATTTTGATGAGTAAGGTAATAGATGGTTACCTAAAAACGGATATAAGATCAAAAGGATCACGTCATCGTACTTAGGGGGTAGGAAGTAGGCAGAAAACTGAATTGAGTTAGTGATTTTTTTTATGGTTTTTGCTGGGAGTTTTGCTCTATCATGCCTAAACGGCTGAACGGATTTCGATGAAATTCAGTTAGGTGATAGATAGTAACCTAGAAAAGGATATGGGCTATTAATATTCATGCTATCGTACTTAAGGCGTAGGCAGTAGGCAGAAAACTAATTAGGTTAGTGATTTTTAATCGTTTGTTTCGAAAGTTTACCTCATTCACGCCTTAACGTCTGAACGGATTTTCATAAGACTTGGTTAATATAAAGATAGGATCCTAGGCACGGACACAGGTTACTTTTTACGGCGGAAAATACCTCATTCCCGCGGAAATCTAGCGTGATCGTGTCAAGAAGCGCATGACGAGCTACTGAAATGATTTTGATGTTTTTTTAACTGAGTGTTACTAAGACTTCAAGTTAGTATTTAATCACTTTTCTAACTCAGAGAGTCGGTACGCGCCATAATTTAGGGAATTTAAGATAAAATTTGATGCAAATTGTCACACTGTCTAATATCGGGGGTTGGCAGCTAAGTGGTTAGTAGTATTTTAAACCGATTTACATTATTTACTTTTTATATTAACTAAGGAAACATTCGGAGCTATCCATTATGTAGCTTAGGTTGCTTTTGAACAAATTTTGAAGTGAAGTTGAGGACTGGAACACGATAGTGGGGCATTGTTGCAGGGGGACTTAGAGCCGGGAGAAAACAAAAAAAACTTATTGGGACGAAGTCGCGGGTAAAAGCTAGTATAACATATGGTTGAAATGTTGACGGTCATTCTTCAATTTACCATGTCTTTATTTCACGAAAAATTTCGAGTTTTTCTCTATAAAGATCATTATTCAGTTTTTCTTGTTGTGTCATCGAATTTGACCACATATTCGGAAAATGCAATGAATTTTCTATAAGATGGGAGAGTCTATGTGCAGAAAACACTCTTATTGCAGGCCTGGTAAGGGGAAGAATGTCACGATTCTGAAGTTAACAAAATCAGTTCTATTTTCCTAATGGTTTTTTCGATGACATATTAATAATTATGCACACGCTTTCTCTTCAGTAAAAAATACCTCATTTAGTGTACTTAATGACATATCAACTATTGTGCTAGCTGCAAATTCTGCGCCCTAATATCATGGCTAACCTGATAACAACGAAATAGTCTGAAAATTCCGAACCTAATCTTCGTGATCAAATTTTAATGTAGTTTCATGAAAATCGTCAATTCATCACGAATCGAAATAATAACGAAGAAATGAACTTTCTTATTCAATACATTCGACTCATCGTTTTCGTACCGAATCTACAACTCTACAAAGTTCATCGCATTTCTGCAGAACACAATTTTATTCTGTTGATGAGATCCTTTCGAGTCTGAAAGCGAATTAGATATACTTTCTTTTTCAAATTATTCTAGACATAAAAATCCAAAGGCGTAAGATCGGGTCTTTTCGGTGGCCTTCTTACCTAATGTTTCGATCCATCGTATCGCAATATATTCATTAAATAGATCTTGACATTACGACTATTATGTTCTGGGCAGCCATTCATTTGAAACTAGGCATTTCATACGTTAGACAGGTGCATTTTATTCGATATGTCTATCAATTTACTTTGGATTAATCTAATGAATGTTGATAAAGTATTCCGTCTCACAGATGTATCCTCAATATTGTAAAATTTCTTTATGATGTTCACTCACAGGACGCTACATAGAACTACAAGACAGTTGCAACAGATGTACACGATATACAGAGTACTTACAATGGAAGATCCAAGGTAACAACTCATACGCAGATTACGTTCGAAAACTGTTGTTGAAGTATAAAATATTATATGAGTGAGTTCAAGATAATTATTTATTTTTAAATATAAGTTTCATTTGAAAGAAATAGTGTTTTCATTTAGGTTCCTTATAAGTCAATGTTCAGATTAATTTTTGGTAGATTGGGAACATTGTTACCCTTTTCAGTGCTACCAATGAGATTTCTTGTAAAATCCTTCGCAAAAATGATTATTTTTCCAGGGATCTTTTCAGATAAGCCTTTAACAATGGTATTACATTGTTTTTCGTTTGTGCTGTTTCGATTCGACATGTTGTAAGTTAGGGTTCTGTACTATTGTGTCCGATTGCTTTGGTCTTTTCCAAAAATATCTAGGAATATCCATTTTTCTTAAGAATTTTAGATATGTTCTCAATTTCTCAATTGTATTTTCATGAAGGGAGCATATTTTGATGCCCTATAATATATAGATATATGCTGTTTCCAGGAAGATACATTGGAGAAATTGAGAATATATTTGAATGAGAATTCACACACCTGACTGGAAAGCAATAAATGTGCTCGAGTTGTTGGAGACTCCAATAAGCGGTCAAGACAGAAACCTTTATGAAATAAATGAGTTACTCACATTTGAATTCTAAGCTCACTGAACACGAATTCTTAGAAATATTTTTTTCACGAAAAAGTGAATAATTGTTATTTAGTTGCTTGCCAGCTATCATTCAAATCAGTAGGTTTGACACTCTCGACTATTATTAATATGTAGGTACAAAATATTCCGAAAAAGATACTTTCAAAAGGTGATGCCCCAAAATACAAAGCAAATTTTTGACGCTAGCCGCACTAGTCACACATTTTCTCAGTAATTTTTCCTGTGATCCAGTACGTCGAATCACTCACCCGACTGAAAAGTAGTAGACATGAGCATGATAGTATATAAGTAGAATTATACATTTGAAATTTTCTTGAATCGAAGAATAAAATTGATTTCGGATCAAAATACCTAAATATTCAATGATTCATGTAATTTCATTGCTCATGTAGTGGAAAGAAATAAAACGTTTCAAATTTTAGCAAACGAACTACATATTCATGTTGACCTGACTTCTGCGATAGGCTATAATCATCTCTTCAGCATAAACAGGAACTGCTGACATTGAATGCTCATTCGAAATTACGTATCTCAATTAAGCGACAAATAACCATAATTAAGACTTAGTAATCATGGAATGCTGTACCGCAGTTACGCAGCTCGATGATTCCTGTGCGCCGCTGAAATCCTGAAAGAAGAAGAGGAAGATCATATGGTGCTCTATGGTGGGGGCTACTACGAATACAGTTTGATATACTCGAGGTACTGTTGGATCTGCTTTCAGTGTGTGGGGTCGACGACCCAGCCTTGGCTATGACTTTCCTTTCGTATTAGACGTTAGAGGTGTGTTAGAAGCGGGCAAGCAGCTGACTGGCTTAGATCGACCAGCTACGAGTTTAGAAGACAAATCTGAGATCGGAATAATCGACAATTTGTTATTCTTAACGAGATTTTGGCAGGAGTTCACCT
The DNA here is from genome assembly GCA_013421045.1 of Propylea japonica. Taxonomy (NCBI): domain Eukaryota; kingdom Metazoa; phylum Arthropoda; class Insecta; order Coleoptera; family Coccinellidae; genus Propylea; species Propylea japonica. The sequence continues at coordinate 107,605,308 of CM024240.1, read as the reverse complement.
TTCGTCTTTTTAACACTCAGAAAATTTTCTAAGTATAATTAACAGAAGCACTTCTGTTGAATGTCTAATGTATCAAAATTGTTAATCCTACAAAAAACTCTTCCGACTACTAGAAATTGCTGTACCTACAATAGACCATTTATTTTACCTTGAATAACGTTTGTTAGTACTATAAAACAGGAACTACCGTGATAACAATATCATTTCTATCGAGGCTACATAATACCATCAAAATCAATGTATTTATTGTCAATACAATGGAAAAATTCTATCAAAAACAGCCTGAGCTTCCATTACCCCAAAGTCCCAAATTTTGTAAAGATAACACAAATTATTTATATACAATATCTAATACACTATGATGTCCACAACATGTATTATTATCTTTACAATTATATTGTTATACTACCCTAACAGTATTCTTTGTTCAAATGAAAATCATATACTATAACAGGAATAAAATATTCGTTATGTTAAAAACAAATAATGGTTGATGAAATAGTGGACTAATTCATTCAAAACAGTAAAAAAATGACCATGTCGATTGCAAAGAATTTAACGGACTAAATGATTATGTTTCATTTTTTTTGCAGGAATACTAATTCGCTCCTCAGAAAAATAAAGCCCCCAAAGGAAAACTATTAGTAAATATTACAATAATTTGAGAAAACTCAAATCAATTGGACTTATAGGACACAATCAGCCAAAAGACGACTATCTCCAGATTCACCTTTAGGTACCTATTAGATTCATTTTCATTCCTGTCTTTAAAATATATACTTAAATTTTATGGTTTGACAGTGATTCTTGAAGCTGAAGAAAGTGCCGAAACACTTAAAAAAAAGTTAAAATTTATAAAAGAACAAGAGAGATGGGAGGACATAAAGGTGTTATGAATAAAGTGCCAAATTTTTTGAAGAAAATATTTGGTTGAACACGACAGCAAAAATTTAGTTACGATTTTCAATAAATGGCCTCTATACAAACACCCTCTGGGTACACCTTGGTATGAAATTGTGTTATGTTAAAGATGCCAGATTTCTTGAGAAAATCTTTTTTCTAATAGAACTAAACAAAGCTGGAAAATTTTGTTATTCTGAAACCTATTCCCATAACGTCAAATACAATAATAAGTTCATAAAAAGTATTAGGTATTGCATAGAGAGAAAAGTTCATCACAATAATTTCACTGATAAATGATTGATAATAATTGTTTTCTATAAATTCAATAGAATAATATTCTGAATGGGGGCGAGATATATATATAGTATCAATATTACATTCTAGCAATATAATGAAACCCTTTATCGGCATAAAAAGACTTACTGTTGCCTGAAGAGTATGAATCGTATATTTAACAGTCACACTATCCATTGTACACAAAGCAGTGTTGCTGAAATCATTATATTTCGATTTGCCTAGCAGTATATTTTTATTAACGTAACAGAATTTATTGTTCATGTAACAAGAAACTATTGTTATGAACATCTATATTTTTGTTATAGATTTTATAGAATTTTAGATTGACCAAATAGGGATCTTAGTATTATTATCATAACATACATTTTTCGTTGTATTTACTAGAATAATTTTCTGAGTGAAATACTTGTTTCTTTCAAAGGGGTCGCTTTTCGCTGACACTGCTATCAATTGAATGGAACGTTTCGGTCAGCATTCAAAATCTGTTCTCATCATGAAAATACTCAAGACTTGCAAAATCAACTCGCATCAGTTTTTGAAAATGTTTGACATTCAGTTCTCAAAAGTAATCATCGATGATTCTGATCTATTTTTGATTTATTCAGTTGTCAAACAATTCATTTGATCTTTTTTGAGATGGATCTCATTAGTGGAGCCCTGATTGTTTTGAATTCAACAGATGTTGACTGATATGGTTTTCGGTAACTCATATGACAGTTGCTTCCTATAATTCTCTTCGTTTCAATTTTTCTCCTTTCGATATTATGGAAACTTCACCGCATACCTACTATGATCTTCATTTAAAGCTTGTTGAACAAATTTTGATTTATAAGTATCTCCCTGCTGTTTTTGATTCGAACATTTAAGGGAAGTTTAGTTTCTCTAATATAGGCCCTATCACACTCACAAGGTACTCCATGTCTTCATATGACATACTTGGAATACTTGTGTTTCTTCACGTGGTTTTGGCAGGCATTCACCTTTAATCTCCTTAAACGCTTGATCCTTCAATAGAAGTCACATTTCGCTGATATTTCTGTAAATTCAATCATCGACATTATTTTTTCACTGAAACAGTATATAAGCTATTTCCATCATTTTTGGTCCTTGTATTCAATGTTTCGGCCAAAATTCGACAGCCGTCTGTCGTCAGGAAAACTCTTAAGACTGTTGAACAAGCTTTGATTTATCAGTATCTTTCTGTTGAGCTGATTTTTCATGTTCTTTGATTCGAACATTTCAAAAAAAAATTATTTCTTCAATGTGGACTATACAACACTCACAAGGTACTACATATATGCATTAAACATTAGCTCAAAAATGAGATACTGATAAACATGCTTTAAATGAATACCACAGGATTCTATGGGGCGGAGTTTCCATAACATAATAGGAAGAAGAACGGAAACTGAACTGAAAATATCGAAGATTATTTTCTGTTGAAAAAAGAGTGACGAAAGTTACTTCTCTGAAAGATGCAAATTGTGTTTTCCTGGGGAAGCCGTGAGTTAACAAATGCTAGCCGAAATATTGAATACAAGGAGCAAAATTAATGGAAATGTCACAAATTATATTTCAACAAATGTTCAATCATCAAGAATTTCACGTTTAACTCTTTCCACTTCTGAAATGAGCATCAATATTATTTCACGTATGTCTAGCAACAGCTTGAAAGTAAGCAAAACGAGTTGTCGATATTTTAATCGATATTTGCACTATTGCTCAAGTCGAATTGCTGTGATTGTATGTTTTTTTGAGTTCAGGTAATCACGAGTGACGTGTTTGACCTATTCATGAAGTATTGGAAGCGATTTAAAACTCCAACAATTTTCAGTTTGTGAAAATTGATCGAAATTGTGAATAATATGGGACCAAATATAGAATCTTGGGGAACCCCAAGTTCAACCATTTTCTTTACTACTTCTTATTCTGCCAAATAATATGTTAATAAAACAATATAATTCTCATACAACGATAATGAGGCAATTATGAATCTTAGGTGAAGCATCACATAAACATCGCCTCAAAATATTTCTATATATGACCTTAAAGGTATCATTCAACCTCGGTGAATAGCTCTTAGCGCTACAAGCGTACAATGACCACAATTCACCCACTTGAAAACGTGCAAAAATGTGAAAAAGTTCAACTTCCTAACGTCAAGGTCGTATAACAAGTTAATCCCTTACAATCACGATGTTTTATTACGCAATCATGACTTTAGAAACAAACACTCAACCGGTCATTGATGTATTAATTATAAAAATATATCAGCGAGAAGGACCAGTCGATGAAGAACGTTATTTATATGTTCATTGGCATTTCGGTGTGAATTCAGATGAGGTAGTTATGAAGTCAGCATTGCGATGAAAGGTTAAACGAAGTAGGAACAAACGAGATAGTTCATTATGCAGGCTTATACTGCGTTGTTTTTATCGATTCTTCTACTCCTACGTATGCATTGTTGGTTTTGGTTCAAAGAAGTGGTTTGTTGAGATAGGTCTTCATTCGGTATCTGGCAGAATGGTTCCGGCTTCTCACAGTAAAATACTGAAGGTGCAAAAATATTTCGGTAGAATTCAAGTAGATTGAAGATTGTTAAAGAGGTTTTGTACTTACCATGTATATTTTGTATTTACTTACCTACTGTATACAGGGTATCTGTAAACAAATGCGAGGGATTTAGGGAGATGATTCCTCTATGAAATTAAAAGATTTTTTTTTCGAAATCGACCTTCCTTCCAAGATAAAGCCTTTGGAAAACGATGAAAAGTTCACAGCTTTTAATTTTTATGAGGAGGCTTAAAAAACACTGAGCTATAAAACTATACATGATATGATGAAGTAGATGTTACTCACACAATTTTTTTTGGCCTTTATTTTTATTATTACGCGTTGAAAATAACAACCGCTAATTATTTTCCATCAAAAATTGTTTTCGTGGCATAGATTTTCGAAAAATGAGAATCTCTTATTTTTCCTATTAATTCTGAAGAAAAAAATGTTTTTTTCAAATTTCGATACAGTCGATACCTTTCTCAGAAAAAATAAAAACATACAAGCAGTTATGATCACTGTTCATCCATTTCTTCGTATGTTCCATAGAATGAATATTCTAAGATATTGTTTATGCTCAAAATTGGTTTTATCAATTATGCTTATTAATTTGAAGAGTTCAAAGTTCTATCTGTGAAATTGAAATATCGTATTATTTCAATATAATTTTTAGCATCAGTAATTCGTTCCTCTAGAAACATATTCGCTGAATCAAGCTAAGATATTGTTTGGCGAATTTGGTAATTAGATACCGTAAAAAAATAAATAAAAAAAATTTATGGAGTACTGAAGTGAAGTCAGAAGCTTTTGTGTGCTTGTCCATATTGGGAAATGATAGATGCCATTAAAGTTGGAAATATATATCTACTTATGATGCAAGCAGTTCAGACAGCCACTATTTTTCAATGCAACAACACATCAAATGAAATGTGTGAAAATCTTTCACTAATTTCAATGAAATACAGTAAACAGAAAAATAATCAATTGAACTCAGCAATGCGAGGCACGGTTTTGAGATTTCAACCCGTATCACGCCTTCTGTAGGTCAGTGGCGGCTTTTCAGGTGAAGGGAGTGAAGTGGCTCTTCACCTAAAAATTCCTAGGGTCAGGGTCACCTAAAATGTTCATTGAGGATGATAATTATTATTCACTATTTATACAATAATTTAATCGTTTCATTAGCTCCATGTCAGAACTCAGGAGACGTTTATTATCGAGATTATTATCGAATCACGAAACTCATTATAAATATCTTGTCGCTTGCCGCATCGAGTGAAGAGGTTTGTCACGGAACTTGCACCTCGATCGCTCAAGCAGACTGCGTTACTATGGTAACGGGTGACGTCACCGGGGCTTTCTATTACGTTTTCTCGCTGTAGTGAAGAGCTCCAGTAACCCTCTGCAGTCTGCACCTGTTACGTTCGTCGGTGTTTTACTGTCCGCGCGTCGCCTCTAACTGTGTCGCTTCAGTGAGAACGTCTGACCGTTGTTTACTTTAAGTGCTTCGGCTTCGATATTAATTAAAACACGTGAAATACGAGTATTACAAAATAAAAGAGATGATCAGTATTTTAAGAGAATGTTTGAAAAAGCTAATGAAATGACTGAAATAAACAACTCACGAAAATACGCTGCACTTACAAAAGATGCAATATCTCTAAAATATAAAGTGCTGTTTTACGAAATATTGGACCATATATTAATGGAAATGGACATACGATTTCAAGACTGTGACAAGCTGCAGTTTCTTTTTCTTGGTGATCCTACAAGTTTGAACAATATAATTTATGTTTTCCCTCTAGTGCTTTTGAGACTTTATTTCAATTTTATGGAAAATATTTACAAAAAGTCAGCGCCTTAAAAACGAACTCTTGCTGTTGTATGCCGATGAAAGCTACCGAAATGTATCCATGCAACACCTACTTCAAAACCTCAGTGAAAACAAGGACATATTTGCTGAAGCTTATAAACTGTTTTCCCTCTAACCATTCCGTCGACAAGTGCGTCAGTAGAAAGGAGTTTTTCTTGCCTCAAGAGAATAAAAACTTATTTAAGAAATTCTCAAAATTCTGTATCTCAACAAAGGCTTTCCTCTTTGGCCAATATTTCCATTCAAAAAGAACTTTTTATTCAACTAACAAACAAAGAACCATTTTATGAAGACATTACGGAAAAATTTGCTAGTTTAAAGGACCGAAGGTTGGACCTGATATACAAAAAATAGGTGAGTTTACATAAAAAAGATGTTATTCTAGATTTTTCTGCTTGTTTAGATCTTCACCTCTTTTTTCACCCACGAGCCGCCACTGCTGTAGGTACGTATTGAGCTCAAAGCGCAGCCGGCGCATTCGCCATTTTGCAACGTCCTTATAAATTTACAAGTGTAGATATTATTATTGCATGAAATGGACAGAATGATAAACGATTTGTTCAAAAGCTGAATATTAAATGACCAAAGTAAAAACAATATCCCACAAATTTCATTTTCCTTCCTTATTCATGTAACATGACAGTTTGGAAAAAAATGCCAAAATAAAATCAACGAAACAAATAACGGGTGTTTTTTTAGGAGGTTTGTTTTTCCGATAGATGTCGTTTTATTTTATGACAGTTGTTTTGACTGCTCAAAGTGGCATTTCTACTCAGTATTGTTTGGCAAATCATTATGAATAGGTTAACTCCAGAAAAACGTTTTCAAATCGTGGAAATTTATTTTCAAAATCAGTGTTCAATTAAAAATGTTTATAAAGCACTTCGTGAATTTTATGGTGCACATAATCGTCCTTCAGAGACCACCATAAAGAACGTAATTACCAAATTTCGGTCTACATTCACTCTTTTGGATGCCAAGCCACCGACAAGAAGGAGAAGAGTTCGTACAGAAGAAAATTTTGCTGTCGTTGAGGCCAGTGTCGAAGACGCGTTACCGTGAATGGAAATCGATACAGAACCATGATCAATGAGTTTTTGTTGCCAAACCTTGAAGATATGGATATGGATGAATGTGGTTTCAACAAGATGGTGCCACTTGGCATACAGCACGTGAAACAATCGACTTATTGAAAGAAACTTTTAACGACAACATTATTTCGAGAAATGGTCCGGTGAATTGGCCTCCGCGTTCAAGCGATTTGACGCCACTCGATTACTTTTTGTGGGGATACGTGAAGTCATTGGTTTATGTGGATAAACCTCAATCGATTGACGCTTTGGAAACCAATATTCAACGTGTCATTGCTGACATACGCCCTCAAATGCTTGAAAAAGTGGTCGAAAATTGGACCTCCAGAATGACATTTGTGAAAAATACCGTGGTGGACATATGCCACAAATTGTGTTTAAATGTTAAATGCCAAAAATTATCTACCAAATAAAAAAAAAATTTTGGTCATTTCATAATTTTATATGTGTTTTTATTCAAAAACAAATCGGCAACCTCTTAAAAAAACACCCGTTAGAAGACAGTGAAGGTATCGTAGAATATTCAAACACCTCAAGATTTTCTTTATACAGGGTGTTAATTGAGAAAGTGTTACAAACCTCAGAATGCGGAATGAAAAAATAAGTACATTATGCTAAACAACTTTTGTCCGCAAACGCTACGTTTTGGGAGATATTAAAAACTTACTGTTCGGGATATGCGAATATTTCAGGCTAACGATCATTTTTGAAGAGATTCTTTTTTCAATTTGTGATAAAATATCGCTCCTACGTTCTATCCGTATGGAGTACCCTTTTTATGTGAAAAATAAAACCTCATAACGAAGTGCGCTACTACATAATGTGTCGAAGTAACGACAAGTATGCATTATTCTTAAGCAGAAAAACGGCAGGAGAGATTCTACGTCATGAATTAAACGTAGATTTCATAGATCATTGTTTGTTTGAGATATCTCAGTGTCGTAACATTTTTTTAGTTTTTAAGTAAAACTTCAACACCCCCCTGAACACCAAGCATTTGCGGACGAATGATTTATTGCATAATGTCATTATTTTTTATGCTGAACACCCAGATAAGCAATCATAGATAAAAGAAATGATAGAATTCCCACAAAACTTTAAGAAGTTTTCCGTGAGCATCAATACAGCAATATACTCGAATCCAGTACTGACCAACAGGTTTAGTTGTATTGAGTACACAAGCAACTCGTACTCGCTTCTGATATTTTAATCAAAATATTGTAAATATATCAATCAAGCAAGGGTCGACGACCTGAAGTAGATGGAGTGTTCTCCAGCGAAATCCCATCAACTCGTTTTGTGTTTTGGCAACTTTCAGATCATTCGTTTAAAGCCTGACCTAGTGAAATAATTGTTGAATATGGTGATCAGAAAACGCACATCAGCGGTCATTCAACTGGAATTCTTATTAGAAAATGTCGCTTTCAGCCTGATGAATTATTCAGGTATATGACTTTATTAGGAGGAAAGAAACTGATCTTCAACAAATCATATGTCTAAATAATATCAATCGACTAATAAAAGTTCAGAATGCATGTTTTGGAGATAACTCAGATTGATAAAAGTGCTACGACAATTTGTTAAAACTCATGCAGAAGAGATATTCATGTCGAATATTGCTGAAATATTATTTGGGCTATTTTCATCCCTTTTGCTTTTTCTATTCAAAGTTTCGGTATTATTATGATATTATGGAAGAATTTTGGGGCCAATGTAAATACAGAACCATATAAAATTCAATTAGAATTTTGAGAAGAAAGATCTTTATATTATATGAAAGTATTGTGGAAAATGTGAAAAAATCAGTTTTTCACAGAAATGCTCCATTTTTGATAAACATTCGAATATCTTTTTTCTGAAGAAGTTTATCACCTGTAATTTACCCTTTCGGAATCCTCACAAAATGGGCAACTTTTAAACGTAATATGCAGAAAAGGTCTAGTGTCTTTTTTTACACCACGTCAGATAGAGTTAAGTACAAAAAAACACTTCCTTTTAATTTTTTTTTCAGAATCCCTGTATAATATTTTGTGCTATTTTTCATTACATGAATTGAAGTAATCATTCAACAATATTTATGGAAAAAATGATTCGAAAAGTATTTAATTGTAGCTTCCGCAAGAGAGAAAGCATTTTGAGTGAAAAAACTCAACATTTTCATAAAACGTCAAATATCTCGAAAACTGTGAGACTTTCATATGAACGATTTTTTCACATTAGATAGAGCACATTCTGATCTACTTTCCGGTTTCGTTTGACGTGGTCTTTACGGGACACCCTGTATAAGATATCCGATTCGAAATAAATTTATTTTGTGAATGAAGATTGATATCCTGAATGTTCATACAGAATTTCAAGAGGTTCGCATCATCAGAACTATATAATTAAATTTTTTTTTAATTATCGAGTTTTCGCATATTTCAATTTTTGATTAATTTCCAGAATATTATTCCGATCGTGCTAAGATTTCGTTATCGTGCTTACGGTCAGACGTCCCCACGTACAGAATTGAATTTGACCACGGGTTCATCATCAGGGACTCGAACCCTATGATTTAAAACCATTTTCGGCTCAACATTTGAAAATCAACGACATTTGGGCAAAACGATATACTTAGCATTCGTTTAAGTAAAAGGAGCGCTCAAGTTTTCAACAACGGATTTGTGATCTAGGAACAATATTCAGTTGATTTAATTTAATTCAATTTAAAAAAGGGGTTACAGTTCACTGCGACCTTAAGGTCTATTGTTTCCCCTTACAGAGCTGTTCTGGCCAAACCCTTCACAGCTCGCCTTCCAGTTCCAGAGATCTAATGGAATATAATATCTGTGAAAGCTTCAACGAGGCTAGTTCCTCACTCTTTGAAGTTTCTCTCCTTAGGCTTGCAATGCCAAGGCATTCCGTGGCTAGGTGAATTGGGGTTCTTCCTCCTCCCCACAGAACCTACACTCGTCAGTGTTCGATTATGCCATCCTCAACAGGTGCTTCCTGAGGCGACAGTGTCCTGTAAGCAAGTCAGTGAGGAGGTGTAATTGCTTCTTACCAAGATTCAGATATCTTTTGGATCCAGCTGTCTCAAAGTTCCGAAGGAACTCAGTGGAATGATTCATCCCTGGGAGATTTCGCCAGAGTTTTTCCCTCTCGGCTTTCTCCTTCTCCAGAAACTCCTTCTTATAGGTTCATTTACATATACAGTAGACTCTCGATAATTTGACACTCGATAAATTGAATCTCTCGATAACTTGAAGTTCTTTTCAGTTCCCTTGAATAACACTTGATAATTTGAAAAAAATCAACGTGTTCTGACCCCCTCGATAATTTGAAGTTGTAGCTGTGACATCTTGCTCAATAACACTCTTTAATTTGAAGTCAAATCACCCCAAACACTCTATAATTTGAAGTCCCCACTCTTCTGTGATCCGTTTCACCCTGGACAATGCTAGGCTAGATGGAAGTCACTAACTTAAATGAAAATTGCGTACTTCTTTTCGAAATGAAATACTCATGTTATCATATACACATGAAGATCATGTATGTAGAATATAATACATAATCGCATATAGAATATCATTAGTACCTATGTACTTCTGAATCAAACTCTTGTTTAATTGAATTTCATCCTTACTCCCTCTTGTTTATTTGAACTCTTTTTGTTTTGAACTCTCGGTAATTTGAACTTTTTCGTTGGTCCCTTGAGTTTCAAATTATCGAGAGTCGACTGTACCACAGGAGTGTTCTGGGCCGATGAGTGACATTCGTGCGCCCTATTTGGCAAGTCTATTGGCCTCTTAGTTTCATTTGATTACCGAGTGGCCGGTAACCCAGATTAAAAAGACGTTATTTTTCTTGCCTACCTCATTGAGATTGTTCCGGCACTCTTAGATCATTTTAAAGTCGATGACGTAGGAGCTCAGTGCTTTGATAGCAGCTTGACTATCTGAGTGTATTATGGGGAATAAAAAACTTTTCCAGATAAAAAACTTATGTGAAGTTAATAACTCAACATGTTTCGTGCTTCAAGAAGCTCATCTTTAGGAGTAAAAACACATAAGTGAAGAACAGTTTTCTGTTTTTAGCTTCACTTTTGTGTTTTTACTCCTGAAGATGAGTTTTCTTAAGCTCGAAACATGTTGAGTCATAAAATTACATGAGTTTTTTATCTGGAAAAGTGTTTTATTCCCCATAATGAACTGCCCAAATATAAGGACATTCAATATTATATCTGAGTGTATGGCTTTATCGCACTTCTGATAGTTTCTTTTTAGATTTATATCTAGACATCTTTCAATAGCTAAGATTTCCGCTTAAAAGACGCTCATACAGGAGCCTTGCGACAGTGCATACTTGGTTCTTGGTCCGTATATCCCAGTGCCTGCTCCTGTAGAAGTTTTGGAACCATCTGTACACCATTTTACGGTATTTTCTTTGAGGTTATAGTCGGTGTATTCCCGTTTAAATTCCTCTCTTTTACTTAGCAATGTCCTGAAGTTTTTCTCAGTGATTATTATTGTATCCCCGCTGAAATCCCACACACCGGTAGGGTCTAGCGCCTGGGTGGTTCGAAATAAGTGTAAATAAGGTTTGTAAACTCAATTTACTGCAGCAATGAAAATATACAGCACAGCACAATACTACAAAGTTTCAAAATTGTACCAAAACTAGGAATGACTTTTCTAATATTACAATCTGTCAAATATAGTGCTCTAACCTTACTAGAACACAAGGCCATGAAACAGAATGAGTGACGTCACCACAGGTAGTCCATTCCGTATTTATTCATGCAATGTCATTCCCACAAAATTATTGATCAATTCAGATTTCTTTTTCCAACAGAAAATGAAAAATTATGTTTTTCTGAGTAGGAAGGATCGTTGTTGACACAAGTACCAATTTCGTGGTTAGTTTCGATATTTATTGATGAAAAAGAAATATAATGGGTAGTGAAAAGAGTGTATTTTCTCAGTATAACTGGCAATATTGAGTCACCATCATCACATTCCAGTTTTTTTGCCTTAATATTATCAAATAGTACATTAACGCTAAGTCTTCAGACACATACACTTTTATTTTAACAACTAGAATTTCTGATGACACAGGTTTTTCCTCCTTTGGCTTTTATCCCAACCTTTTGGAACAAACACTTTTGTAAAGCCTCAGCTGAAGTTGCAAATGACACGGCTGAATCATATTCTGAACAGGATTTGATGCAATGGCTTTCTCAAGATCTCGACATTCCACTTTAGATCGCTTGGATTGAGAGATACTCTGGTATGAACATCTGATCTGCTTAGGTAGGATGGACA
>CM024240.1:107544795-107593188 GCA_013421045.1 Propylea japonica | reverse complement strand
ATGCTGAAAAACACCGAAAATAAAATCAAAATTTATATAACTGAAGGACATTTTTACTGCTCACGCCTCAATAATTTTATTTTCATTTGATCATGGAGTCTTCTTCAAGTAAGAAAATAACTTACTTGTTAGTATTTCGAAGTTTTACATTTCAACGTAGAAAAGTAAAAATAATAATACAAACACAAACACCACATCAGTATTGTCCTCAATTGTGAAATAATATGAACTATAAACAGTACCAATTCAAATAAATCAACATGAGTATTTTCCAGGTAGATATCGAGATCCTTACACAAGATTTACCGTCCGAAGATTCAAGAAGTTGAATCTTTCGATCGATCGGACTCATTAGCAATATTTTTATTACCGATCGTTTGCTGATAACATAAATCGATCTAACATCGACCTGACTCAATAACTCAGATCGAGTACAGGTGAAGCATAACTGACTTTTTACATCTGAAATCAGTCCTTCGTGTAATCGAATGATTAATTTTTGTTTTTTATGTCTAAACGCGAATTTCTAAACCAGCTGTGTGGTCGAGAACCGTTTACTCGGGCGTAAAATAATATCTCGGGAAGCTGGTAAGTGATTTTTCGGATGCCGCGATAAGGTCGAGGGGAGAAATCAGTCGGAAAAATCCTGAAAATGGAGTGTGAGGAAATTGTTCACTTGTTGTTGGTTCTATCTCTTGACAGAAACGTGCCGGAGTTGGTGATCTGATCTGGACGGCTTAGCCCTGAGTTGTTTGGTATAATTCTTGGGGGCTACATTATGCTTATATTCTAGGGATGTTAGCATAGGTTAGTTGATAAGGTTTTTCGAAGAAAATAGTCATAAAAATCCTGTCTTATTGTGCAGTTTGAAGAAATTGTTTACTGGTTATTGGTTCGATTGGATCTGGGGAACTAAAGGACCCCGCACATTTCTTATGGGAATTGTGTCCCGGTGGATTTGGCTGAAAATTTGATATGATGTTTTACTAATTATTCTGATCAAATGTCTCCACAGTCACGAAGCTGAAAAATGCATACTTCTAGGAGTTTTTAGCGATTTTTTGTATTCATTATGGCTTACGCTCACACAGAAATGTTTGAAAATATTTCGTGATTATTGAAAGCAGATTTTGTCAATTTGAAATATTTTCAAACATTTCTGTGTGAACGGTAATACGTTAGCCATAATGGATACAAAAAATCGCTTAAAACTCCTAGAAGTATGAAGTTTGACATTTTGCCAATTGACTTTGTAGGTGCCGGGAATTGTGAGGGTCGCTTTCTGTAGCAAGTATTTGTTGTTTTTCAGAATTCGATAATCCTTTTCCTACTTCATTTTTACAAATTTTCACACTATAATGAATATTCATAAGGGCCAACCCATTCAATCTAGTTTCGCTAGAAGCCCCCGGCTACGCCCTTGGAGCGGGAAAAGGGGGACAAATGAGAGTGTTCAAATTAGTTGGAAATCACTACCATCACTACTCTATCTAGCCGCAACCCCTAACAGCTCTCATTTTTGAATGGGGAAAAGGGGTCGAGCAGCACCTTATTGGAATGGCAATTCAATTTCCTGCATGAGTGTATTTGTTTTCTTCGCTTTATTCACCGAGTGACTCAGTATTCCATCAATACTTGCACACGCCGAGTTTGGATTTTGAGATGGGAAAACACTCGAACAAGTCAAATTTTAGTTACAGGAGGATTGTTTCATTGAAACGAAAGTGCACGATTACTTGTGTGAAAAAAAATACACCATGCAGTAAATTGAATTCCCTTTCCAATAAGGTGCTGCTCGACCCCTTTTCCCTATTCAAAACAGAGAAGCTGTTAGGGGTTGCGGATAGAGGGGTGGTTATATCAAACTCATTTGAACACTCTCATTTTTCAGCCTTTCAACAGAATTTGACCTGTCCGAGAGTTTTTTCGTTATTCCATTCCAAAGCCCAAAATTTGGAGTGGAAAGTTATGGATGGCCCACCCTGTATGTCTAAGCAGAAACGTTGCGCAGTTAGATGGGAGGACTTAGGCTCGTTGTTCGTTATTTCTCTTGATAAAAACATTTTGTAGTCAGATTATATGATCTGGGGGACTCAAGTTCTGAGCCTAGTGTCTTATCAGTTGTTTTCGAAATTTGATAAAATTCTCGGGCGCAAGTTTAAGTTTATGACTTTGTGAGGTAGGGTAGGTAAAGTGATAAAGTTGATCGAAAAAACTAGTCAGAAGAATCCATACTTATTGTGCAATTTGAGGAAATCGTTTACTCGTCATTTGTAATATCTCTAAACAGAAATAAAGACCTTGGAGACTTATGCTCCGAGCCTAAGTCTTATCAATTGTTTGGTTTTTTGGTATGCATTCTGGGGGATATTTTATATCTTTGGTAGGTTGGAAAAGGTAAATATATTCTTCTGAATCAACAGCTAACAAAATTCAATACATAAAACAAAAAATTCCTAGCTAAGTTTAGTGCAAAACGCGGTACCATACTATTTTACGAATGATATCAGAGTTCAGGGAAAAACCTCAGTAAAATAACCTTGTCTCGCCGTTCTTACAAAATTATAACTTCAATTCTTTGATCTTTGACTAGGAGGTGAGAGGATAATATATATGAAGGAAAGGTAATTTGATTTCCTATTTAGCAATGTGGATAAAAGTTGAATTGGTTGTGCTGTTTTTTTAATGAAAAATTAGGAAATAATTCATAATTTGTGAATGGACAGTACTGCAATCAGACAATTATTTTTTTATTTATTATGTAGTATTAAGGTAAATCCACGGATTCCTGGATTTGTAATTACTTACGCCCAAAACTCCTCAACTTTTTCTTTCTAATAGGAGTAGATGAATTGTAATACATCAAATGAAATATGATGACTACATACTCTTTTCATTTGCTATGTCACAATCCATATTTTCCTATTCGATTCTTCTTTCAATATTCCAATTTTCTATGGTTCTGTTGATACTATGGCCATAAAATTTTGCATGAAGATTAAGAATTCGATCTTTATTCACAGAAAAAATTCACTCGAATCCGATATCCTGTTATGGTAACATAAATATTTTTCTTTAGAATATTCCGATTGAATATTTTATGGTTCTGTTAAAACTATGGTCACGAAATTTTGGATGAACATTCAGAATATCTATCTGCATTCACAAGAAAATAATTCATTCTAATCAGATATCTTTTCATGAAAATATGAAGTTTCGTTTTTTCAATATTCCAATCGAATTTTTTTATGGTTCTTCATCGGGGAGTTTAATCCTATCGTTCAAAACCATTTTTGGCTCAAAGTTAGAAAATTACAGACATTTGGGAAAAACGATAAAGCCCTCGTTTGAGTAGAACGAGCGCTCAAAAAGTATGGGATATATTGCTTTTGAAATTGAAAATCGACGGTTTCGCGAGGGTTTTCCTTATTAACTCTTCTTAGGTACAAGGATTATTAATGTGTAACGTTACTTACAGGTGAAAAAAACACTTTTTAAGTGATTTTAATGAATCAACATGTTTCAAGCTATCAAAAGCTCATCCACAGGAAGAAAAAACACAAAAGTGTGAATATATTTCGTTTGTTCTCCAAGAGCCTCAATTTGTCAATTAATTTTTGAGTGATATGATAGGACTCATTTTCAGACCATTTGAATGACTTTAGCAAGCATCTAGTGGATTATTTTTGAAGATTAGCTGCGAGTTTATTCTGCCTTTTTCAGTTTTTCGATTTGTTATGTAGTTATTATTTTTTATCATTATTAAAAAACTTACTTAAATCCAACTGATTTTATATTTATTTTAATTGTTTTAACTTTTCCTTCTTTGTCATTGTTTTTTTAATGTTAGGTAATTTATTTAATTTAATTATTGATGTTTTTATATTTGGCTTTGCTTTCGTTTCTCCATGAGTTTTCTGTTCTCATTTCAGCTTCACTTTTTGCGTTTTTTATTTTCTGAGCTGCTCCCATCTCGAAACATGTCTTAAAATTACTTAAGTTTTTTATCTGGAAAAGTGTTTTATTCACCTATAATGAACTGTCACATATAAGGGCATTCAATAGTAAAGTGTAACGTTACTTTTTCGGTATGCAGTATATTATTTGGCATTCGTTTCTTTGCTCAATAAGTATACCAAGTCGAGTTTCCTTAGTAAGAAACGCCTTAGCCTTCTTCTACGATGTATCGAAACCATCTCGAACTCAAAAGTCGTTACCAGATAACAATCAAACCAGCAATTTATCAAATTAATTGATCCCAAAAAGTTATTTATTCAAATTGATTCAAATCGATCAATTCTCCATAAGCTACAGTACGTTACTGTTGGTTAATTAAGCCCATGCACCACCGCCTCCTACCTCAAACCGCCATAGCACACGACGATGTGTTTTTGTTTCCGGGTGGTAGATTCCGGTAAAGTGCTGAGTGTGCCATGATCGTGCGCGCGCCAGGTGACACCTGACATTTCCACTAATTCTGTTAGCTCGTGCAAGAGCTATTGTCGGAGGATATATCAGGGCTTTGTTTTGGGGAGGTTTTTTGAGTCATGTGTGTCTGCATAGGGGTGTTATGGTACAATTCGCTCGAGACAGGGATGTACGGTTTTAATTTGAATCTATAAGCAGGCTAATTTAGACCCTTATAAAATGAAATTGAAGCTCTACATAGTAGTGTAGACTTAACGTGTATTTTTGTTTATTTCTGAAATTATTATCTCCTGAATGGCAAATAACATTTTTCTCTATTCGGTAAAACTGGCTTTTCCACAAAATGAACTCTTCCATTGCTCCTCTTGCCATATTCACCATAATATAAGTGGTTCTAGATTTCATTATATTGAAAAATCTAGATTTTGATGAAAAAATTATACTAACAATGAGATAAATCATTATTACACTTTCTGTTACTTTCAAAAATCAAAGCTCTTATATCTAACGCACGCAAATATGAAAAGACAAACCATCAAAATTTTCTTAAAAGATCTAACTGCGTCTATCCTATAATTTTCTTTTTTCTGTATTTGTATTGTTGAGGTCTTTGAAGAACAGAAAATTGAAAAAATCATTTGGAAAGTCAAACTTGGTTTAGAACAGCTTCTGGCGAAAAAGGAAATAATTGAACGTATTTTGCTTTACCTAATTTTGATTTTGTGAAAACGGCGAGGCAGGGTCTCGTGTACTGAGGTTTCTCTCCGAGCTCTGGTATCAAATATTCATTTCAGCTTCGCTTAATATGACTATTCAGGAATGATTCATGATTGTATGCCAAATAATATTTTTTTTTCGATCTGTCACACTGGCATAAGCACAAAACGAACATATTCATTATATAATATACAGGGTGTCTACTTTTGAAGTGGGCAAACTTCGAGAGGTGATCATACAAGTGATTTGCAACAAAAATGTCATATAACACATGGTCGAAATGTTGACGGTTTTTCTTCAATTTAATATTTTTTGATTTCATGAAATATTTCGAGTTTTTTCTCTGAAATGAACATTATTCTTTTCTTGTAGTCTCATCACACATATTCGGAAAGGGCAATAAATTTGCTTCAAGATGAGAGAGTCTATGTGAAGAAAACACTCTTATTGCAGGCGTGGTAAGGGGAAGAATATCAGGATTCTGAAGTTAACAAAATCAGTCCTATTTTTCTAATGGTTTTTTCGATTAAAAATTAATAATTATGCACACTTTTTTTTGCAGTAAAAAATGCCTTATTCAGTGTACTTTCGAATGACATAGCAACTTTTGTGCTAGCTGCAAATTCTGCGGGCTAATATCATGGCTAACATGATAACAACAAAATAGCCTAAAATTTCCGAACCTAAATTTACTCTATTTTGGAGACACACTGTATAGATTCTTAACTTTCAGAAAAACCACTTTCGTCACTCTCTGGAAATGTTTATCATTTCCGACAGTTCGCAGATGACATTCATGGGTGGCTTTGATCTATTTTTGATTTATGCAGTTGTTAAAATATTCTTTTAATTTTTTTTTAATTTAAGAAAAGCCCTGAGCAGGAGCATTTGAGAGCTCGTTCATTGGTGGAGCAATAAGACTTTAACCTCGAAATTTGATATGAGACTTGCGACTGAAACCAAGTATATAAATGCAGAATCTCAGCACACGGAATTATATTCTGGAAATTATTATGAAAATGAAATATCAAAAAAAAAGAATTAAAAAAAATCATTCTATGGTTCTAATGATGCGATCCTCTTGAAAATTTGCATGAACATTCAGTATATTAGTTTTCATTCTCTTAAATTCTCATAAATTTTACTCGAATCGGGTATTCTGTTATGGAAATATAAAGATTCTTCTTTAAATATTCCAACTGAATTTTCCCTTGTGCTGTTAACACAATGTCCACAAAATTTTGCACGAGGCTTGTTACGAGCATCTTACATTTGGCCGTAACATTTTATTTCGATTGATTTCGTTTTGTCTTAGATATTGAGGAACACAAATTTGGAATGGCTATATTTTATGGAACACCCTGTATGATTTGGCTGGTCAACGAACTTAACTGAGGCATTTGGGACCCGAACTCAACCTGAAAGTTTCAAGTCTAGAGATAAATAACCGAGAAAGAAGATCTCAGAAAAATTTCAATATGATGACAGATATTCTGTTCCCTCAGATATTTCATAATAAGGATAAACTAATTGTATATAATAGTTGTTGTCATTGCGACAGTTACTGTGAATGAATTGTATAAAAATTAAAAATAGAAAAATTAAGAAAAGCCCTGAGCAGTGAGCAGGTCCTTTCAAGCGCTCGTTCATTGGTGGAGCAATAATGCTATTACCTCAAACATTTTTACAGGAATTAAGATTCATGCTGACCATATGAATGCAAAATTTCAGTATAGTCGGAATCATATTCTGGAAATTATTCGAACAACGAAATATGTAAAAAATTGATGATTAATAAAAAAAATTCTATGGTATAATGCGATCTTCTTGAAATTTTGCATGAATATTCAGTACCTATATCAATCTTCTACAAAATAAATTTCACTCGAAAACGATATATTTTTATGGAAATATGAAGTTTCTTTTTATCAATATTCCAATTGAATGTTCTATGGTTCTGTCCACATATTGGCCACAAAATATTGCATGAGCCTTAATATGAGCATCTTTGCATGTGGCCGCAAAATTAAATTTCGATTGCTTTTGTTTTGTCTGAGATATTGAGGAACAAAAATTTTGAATGACCATATTTTATGGAACACCTGTGCGATTTAACTGGTTAACGAATAAGGCCGCGGCACTTGGGAACCGAATTCACCCTGAAAATCTTAAGACTCTAGGATAATCCCTTCGAAAGTTATCGTGCTAACGGACGGATGGCTCCACAGGCAAAATTGAATTTGACTACGGATTCATCATCAGGGAGTCGAACCCTATCGTTTGAGACCATACAAACATTTGGTCAAAATATCACTCTTCTATTAGAACGAGATCTCCAAAAAACATCATGCTGAAAATGAACAATTTTGCATGTTTATTAATTGGTTCACAAGAAGGTTATATTCGGAAATATGTAATAAAAAAAAAAACAATAGAAACCAAAATTACAAAACAATACATCGATAATGATGAAAATTCGTCAGAATGAATCTGAAAGAAAAATACGAGAACGTAAAATGAATAGTTATTCAAAAGAAATTATCCTATCCTGGAATAAAAATACGCATACTTTTCCGCACATAGCGGAATAACATACCATATCATGTATGAAGGTAGACGACTGGTGCATCCCTTAAGAAGGCCCAACGACTTTTCATGGTTAGTGCCCTCCAAAGTAACAGGTGGTGTCATTTCCAGTTCAACCATGTCCAAAGTATTACAGATAAGGCGAGAGTCGTGTGCTGGAACATCGCGCGGAAATTCTAATTTCCTAATTATAAAAACTAGGAAAAGACCTTATGGAATAGGTGTATGTTCATCGTGCTTGAAAAGCTTTTACAGGAAGGAAGGGCAGGTTGAATGCCACGAGGAGGAAGTTGGTGTAGTTTCACTTAGAAAATGCGCTTATGATATATTCCACCTTGCTACATTTCGTATTTTTTCTTTCGATACAAACAAAATATCTAATTTCTAAAAAAACTTTATAGGTTTTCACTCCCAGTCTATGAAAGATAAATAATTAAAAATTTTTAATTAAGATGAAGTGCTCCTGCGAAAATCTTCGCACTTATTTGTCAGGAACGAATTGGTTTTGAAAAAATTGTTGCCTAACAGTAAAACTAAAAAAGGAAATTAATGAAAAGGATAATGTTACGTTTCGGTGTCTATATCAGAGACTTTATTCGGACAAACTTGTAAGTTCGGTCATGCCCTGGTATCTATGTGTTGACAACTTTCAATGTCAATTAGACTGCAAATGAAAAAACACAATTCTGGAAGATTTTAGAAGTTTGTCTGAAGAAGGAGTCTGATATAGACACCTGAACGTTACATTATTCTATTCATTTATTTCCTTTTTTACTTTTACTGTAAAGCAACAATTTTTTCACCAATTTGCTCTTGACAAATAAGTGCAAATATTTTCGCAGGAGCACTTCATCTTAATTGAAATTTTTCAATTATATCTGTTTCAGATACTGGGAGTGAAAATCTATAAAAGTTTTTTAGAATGCAGAATACTCCCAGAATATATTTCAATCGATATCCAAAATATCTAATGATTGCACCTACAGAGCTTGTACAATTAAATCTGGGATCCTCTGACTAAATCTGTTGCAAGCAATATCCTAGACTAGAGGGTATGTGTTATTCTTTTTTTTTTGTAATGTTCTTATCCCATATTTTCGAATGCAGAGGTGAACTCTCAATATATCTGCAAAGTAACAAATGGTGAAATTGAATATTTGTGTTTTTAAATTGCTGAATTTTGTCTACTCATCATCTTGACTAATGGTCAAGATATTTTTGAGACCATGTGTCGCTAGATTAATAACCGAGTTGATTACAAGATTTTTCCGACGATCTCAACATAAATTGTGTATAAATTCTTGACCGAAATACATTTTCATTCTGCACAAGACACACATTTGACATAACGGAATTTCTATGTTTCTATGTTCCAGTAGAGTTTTGACATTTCTCTAATAGTGCTTCTGAATACTTTGTGTACGGTTGCAATAAGGATTGCACATTGAAATAGCATAAATTGAACATTTACATGCGTCATTATAATGATCAATTTCTTACACATTAAAATCATCTTTTATTTCGAGGTCGGTGGAAAAATACATTTTTATTGATCTGAGCTATAACGGAATTCTTCTACCTCTACTCGATCTGATTCATAGGTACTTTTATTGATGTTTCCATCTGAAACTATTTATGGCCCAGATTGGAACAGCTACAAATATTTCCAACAGAATTGATCCTAAGTAACTGATCCCGCAATATGGGTCCACCGTTTCGGTTCCAGCTTGGAACTACTTGAAATAGTTCCTGATAGATTCCTGATACCTGATCCCGTAGTGGCAATCTTTGATGACATCACACTTGGACCTGTAACTGGAACGGATTCACGGATCAGTTATTTTACTGTAACTGAAACCGTTGGAACTGATCCCTAAAAATCTTGGGATTAGCCTCAGACACTTTGTCTAAGGGCTCAGTCATCTCTAAATTTTGTTGTTTTGTAGTTCTGACTTCGAATTGAAGGGTGTTGACAAGCCACATGTTCTTTGTTACAACTTCAAATTATCGAAGTTACCAAAACATTGTTTTTTCCATTTAGTGAGTGTTATTCAGAAGAACAACCATGTCCAAAGTATTACAGATAAGGCGAGAGTCGTGTGCTGGACATCGCGCGGAAATTCTAATTTCCTAATTATAAAAACTAGGGAAAGACCTTATGGAATAGGTGTATGTTCATCGTGCTTGAAAGCTTTTACAGGAAGGAAGGGCAGGTGAATGCCACAAGGAGGAAGTTGGTAGTTTCACTTTAGAAAATGCGCTTATGATATATTCCACCTTGCTACATTACGTATTTTTTCTTTCGATACAAACAAAATATTTGATACTTGTTCCTACAGGGCTTATACAATCAAATCTAGGTTCCTTTGACCAAATGGAACATCTTTCGCAAGCAATCCTAGACTAGAAGTATGTGTATTTCTTTTTGAGCGCTCGCTCTACTTAAACGAGTGCTATATCGTTTTGCCCAAATGTCTGTTATTTTCGAATTTTGAGTAGAAAATGGTCCAAACGGTAAGGTTAGACTCTCCCGTGGTCAAATTCAATTTTGTCCGAGGGGCCGTCCGGCCGTCCGTTAGCACAATAACTTTCGAAAGAATTGTCCTAGATACCTACTTGAAATTTTCAGGATGAGACATGTCCCAAATGGCTCGGTTAGGTTTGTTTACCAGACAAATCGTACAGGGTGTTCCATAAAATATGGCCATTCAATTTTTCTGTTCTGAATATCTCAGAAAATACGAAACCAATCGCAATGAAATGATACGGACAAATGCAAGATGCTGATAACAAGCCTCATGCAAAATTTTGTGGCCCATAGTGTGAACAAAACAATAAAAAATTCAATTGAAATATTGAAGAAAAGAAACTTCATATTTCCATGAAAAGATATCCGATTCGAGTGAAATTTTCTTTGTGAATTATTATTATTATTATATTCATCCAAGTTTCGTGGCCATAATTTCAACAGAACCATTGAAAGTTCAATTGGAATATTGAAAAGAAAAATCTTTATATTTCTTTAACAGGATATCCTATTCGAAAAAAAAATTTTTCTGTGAATGAAGATTGATATACTGAATCTTCATGCAGAATGTTGTGGCCAAAGTGTTAACAGAACCATAGAAGATTCAATTGGAATATTGAAAGAAGAATCCTTATATTTCCATAACAGAATATCTGATTCAAGCGAAATTTATTTTGAAAATGGAAACCACTATACTGAATATTCATGCAAAACTTTAAGAAGAACGCATCATCGCAACCATATAATAAAATTTTTGTAATTATTTATTTTTTATGTTTTTATTTTTTTGAATAATTTTCAGAAGAAAATTTCGATTGTGCTGAGATTCTGCATTTATATATCTGGAATCAATCTCAAATCCCCTATAAAATTTTGCGGTGATAGTTTTTATTCTTCCACCACAGAACGAGCGCTCAGAAGTTCCTGCTCAGGGCTTTCCTTATTTTTTTTAAATTGGTAATGTTTACTTAACTCATTATTTTTGAATACACAGATGAACTTCTCAATATATCTGCAAAGTAACAATAAGTGAAATTGAATATTTGTGTTTTCAAATGGCCGAATTTCGTCCACTCATATTCTGATGAAAACATTGTGTTTTTGAAAACATATTTGGAGTGTATTTTTGTGCGCTCGTTCTACTTAAACGAGTGCTACATCATTTTGTCCAAATGTCTGCAATTTTAGGACTTTGAGCCAAAAATGGTCTCAAACGATGGGGTTCGACCCCCTGATGACAAATTCGGGGTCGAATTCAAATCTGTCCGTGGGACCGATCGTCTGTCCGTTAGAAAAATAACTTTCGAAGGGATTGTCCTACAGACTAGAGATTTTCAGGATGGGTTCGGTTCCCAAATAACTCGGTTAAGTTCATTAGCCAGCCAAATCGTAACGGGAGTTCCATAAAATATTGTCATTCAATTTTTTTATTTTTCAATATCTCAGACGAAACCAAATCAATCGAAATGAAATGTTAGGGCCACATGCGAAATGCTCATAGAAAGCATGCAGAATTTTGTGTACACAAAACATAGAAAATTAAAGTGGAATATTGAGAAGAAGAAACTTCATATTCCATAAAAAGATATCCGATTCGAGTGAAATTTATTTCGTGATGAAGATTGACATACTAAATGTCCATGCAAAATTTTGTGGCCATAGTGTTACACAAAACCATTGAAAATTCAATTGAAATATTGAAAAAAAGAATCTTTTTATTTCCATAATAGAATAAGTATTTGATTCGAGTAAAATTTATTTGTAAGATTTTGAGGTTCACATCATCAGAACCATATAATTCAATTTTTTTTATGATTTATTTTTCACATAATTGATTTTTCGAATAATTTCCAGAATATTATTCCCATTGTGCTAAGATTCTGCATTTATATATTTGTTATCAATCTCAAGTCCCATATAAAAATTGGAGGTAATTGTCTTATTGCTTCATCAATGAACGAGAGCTAAAAAGTTGCTCAGGGCCTTTCTTAATTTTTGTTTGTATCGACAGAAGTAATAGTAGACTTAACTGATTTCAAAATTTATATCCTTCAATCAGTTCGCAATGCTCTATTTTGTATGTAGGTATATATACGTGTTTTGCGAAATGCGAATCTAGAAATGAGAAAAATATTGAACAAAAAATCTGCCTTCAGTCTTTCAATCAGGAATTCATTCATGTGATCTGAATATAAAATTAAAATATGCTACCCTTATTATAACCGTGGTAGTAGATACTTCAACATTACCATGACTTGGGTGGCCACTTCCATCCGCAGTAAAAATATCTTCATATAGTTCATCCTAACTCATCATATTGTTAATTTAAGAAATTAAAATCTTTTGTCGGTCATTTTTGTTCTCTTTAAATATATTTTATGACTCAAACCGACGTTTTTATGCGTTTGACGGAAGAATTCCATTGAAGTGTATCGCCAGCGAAAGTAATTTCGAGGACTTTCAATGTTACACAAGAACCATAATGGTGGAACCTTTACAAATCGGGCTTTGTTCCTGAACAATTGTTCGAAATTGCGACTTGGACTAATGCTGAAAAATCTATGGCAAATGAACTATTGACCAAGATTAATGAATAGAGATTATAAATACGTCACTATAACACCTTTATGGATACATTTATGAATAGGCCGGGCCAGATCGTGAAGAAAGTGCTGGTGCAGGCGGCACCAGATGGCGTAATATCCATATAGAATCAAGCAAAGTGCTCCGAATTATGCTCAGTATATAATGCTCTAATTAATAAAACACGAAATGAGGCCAGAAATATATGAGCTAGACTGGAGTTTTTCTCGCTGATTGTGAGATGATTATGATCGAAATTGATTCTTACGATTTAATTGAAGAAAATTACATGCTGTCACACTTTTTCATTCCTTTGAAGCACAAAATATGATGATATTCCACTTTATTCATTTCATAAGTATGATTTGTTAATTAACGTATTAACAGATAAGAAAAAAGTAAAGTGGAATTCATCGAAATATTCAAGGTATCTAGTTATTTTTCAATTATCGTGTCATTTGGCGTTATTTAACTTCTATATTTTTTACTCACTTTAACTTTATTGTGATAGTTTAATCATTCCCGAGAACACATTCTACTCAAACAAGTGCTATATCGTTTTGCCCAAATGTCTGTAATTTTCGAATTTTGAGTCGAAATTAATAATTCTGATTTTTTCAGTTATCAAAAACTTCATTTGATCTTTTTGAACAACCGTTCTACTTAAACGAGTGCTATAAAGTTTTGCTCAAATATCTGTAATTTTCTAATTTTGAGCCGAAAATAATCTTAAACGATAGGGTTCGACTCCCTGATGACCTATCCGTGATGAAATTCCATTCTGCTTGTGAGGCCTTCCGGCAGCCTGTTAGCACGATAACTTTCGTAGGAATTGCCCTAGAGACTTGAGACTTTCAGGGTGAGTTCGGCTCCCAAATGCCTCAGTTGAGTTCGTTAACAAGCTATATCGTACAGGGTGTTCTTTAAAATATGGTCATTCGAAATTCTTGTTTCTCAATATCTCAGACAAAACGAAACCAATTGAAATGAAATTATGCGGCCACATGCAAGATGCTCATAGTAGGCCTCATGCAAAATTTCGTGGACATTTTGTTAACAGAACCATAGAAAATTAGAAACTAAGAATCACTTTATTTCCATAACAAATATCAGACTCGAAAGAAATTTATGTTATGGATGAAGATTAATATAGTTTCTGAATATTCATGCAGAATTTCAAAGGATCGCATCATCAGAACTATAGAATTTAAATTTTGAATTGTAAAATTTTTACATATTTCAGTTTTTAAATTGCTTTCATTATATTTTTCTTCATTTATATATTTAGTATAAATCTCAAGTTCTTCACAAAATTTTGCGGTACCTAATAGCTTCATTGCTCCACCAATGAACGTGAGTTCCGAGCTTCCTTAAATTTCCTTCCTTTTTCGATACGTTGACTTAGTTTTCTCTTAGTATAATTTGTAGGTATTATTTCACCAATGATTCAGGTATATTTGAAAATTGATTTCTTAACTTCCCATATGCTATATATCCATATAGTATCAAGCAAAGTGCTCCGAATTATGCTCAGTATATAATGCTCTACTTAATTAACAAAACACGAAATGAGGCCAGAAATACTCGTATATCAGCTAGACTGAAATTTATCGCTGATTTGTGAGATGATTATGATCGAAATTAATTATTGTGTTTGAATTGGAATGATTTAATTGAAGAAAATTACATGCTGTCAAATTTGTCAATGCTTTGTATTTCATTAATCTTAAAAAGTTGATATGATGGTTTTCTTCGTTGTTTCTCAGTTGTATGATCTGTGGATACTTCGAAGATTGACGTTGAATCAATTCATCGAAATATTCAAGATATCTAGTTATTGAGATGAAAGATTCCACCGGTGAAGTCTTGTTAGGGGAAACCAACCATTATTATTAAAAAAAATATAGAAATGATGCAACATAATAATTGAAGAATATTTCGATATAATGTTATGTTTCCTCAATCTTATCTTAATCAGGTACACGATATAAAAGTGATATGCCCCTCACACTTGTTTCTCAGTTGAACAAGAACTGTCGAGGATGACATCGAATAATAGATTTTGTCAAAGTTTCGCAAAATTTTGCCGCTTTCAACATTCGTCATTTGATATACAGTCGACTTTGGATACTTCGAAACTCAATTCAAATTACTAAGAGTTCAAAGTGAAAAAGGTTAAGATGAAATTGGAAAAAAACAACAATTGGATTAGAGATATACAGGGTATGTCTACTTTTAAAGTGGATAAACGTCGAGTGGTGATTATACGAGTGATTTGCAACAAAAAATGTCATACAAAATACGGTCGAAATATTGACACGGTATATTCTTCAATTTAACATTTCTTGATTTCACGAAATATTTTGAGTTTTTCCTCTAAAATGATCATTATTCAGTTTTCCGTTCCATCAAATTTGACCACATATTCGGAAAGGACACTAAATTTGCCACAAGATGAGAAAGTCTGTGTGCAGAAAACAATCTTATTGCATCCGTGGTAATGAGAAAAATATCACGATTCAGAAGTTAACGAAATCAGTCTTATTTGTTTCTAATGTTTTTTTCGATGAAAAATTGAAAATTATGCACTCGTTCTCTTTTCAGTAAAAAGTACCTCATTTAGTGTACTTTTGAATGACATATCAACTTTTGTGCAAGCTGCTTATTGTCCGCTATAATATCATGGCTAACATAATAACAACGAAAAAGTCTGAAAATTCCGAATCTAAATTTGCTCTATTTCGAAGCTCTCATATCGTTATTAAATATTTTCTTGCTAAGATTTAATAAGCTGCTCTAATGAAAACTGGGCAAACTCAATAAGGACAGGTATGCACAAGATGAAAGATGAAACGAATAACAGAAGTGGATGACTTATAATTAAGTTTAGGCTGTGAAGTTCTATCCTAGAATTAAAGAGTGTGGACGAGCCACATGTAACTGTTTACAACTGGAAATTATCGAAGCTACCAGAACCCATTGTTTTCTCCATTTATCGAGTGTTATTAAAAAGACCCGAGAAAACTCCAGATTATAAACAGATTCAAAAAATCGACTGTTAAATTATCGAGAGTTGTATAAAGGTATGTCTACACTGGAGTGCAGCACTGTGCGGCACAGTTGCGAACAGTGTGCGGCACAATGTCGTCGCGGTGTAGTCGTCCAGGCGAACAGCAACAAAAGTACGCGAACTTTGTGGAAAAGTTCGCGCGTACAGTTGCATACTTTATATTCGCTCATATTCTCCACCGGTGTAGACGGCTCGACACACACACACATGTTTCTGCGAACTCATTCTTGTTTCCGCTACGGTAGCGAAAACATTATTTGTGCGCGAAAAATATGGAGGGGAATAATGCGAAAATAATTGAATTTATTGAAGAAATCGATCTCCATCCCGCACTGTGGGACTGTAATCAAGGAGATTACAAAAATATAAATAAAAAACATGATGCAATATATTTTCTTTCAGCACGCTTATCACACACCTCAGGTACAATGATAGATATGAGTTGTTTAGAAACTTTGAATAAATACATCAAACTTGCGAAAGAATCTCCTGTTGCAAGATATCTTAAGGTAATTACTAGCCTTATTGAAACTGGGACACATTTTCTGTAGTTTGTGTCTCGTTTCGCAATCCAAGGAGTTACAGCAGTAATCAGGAACTCAAATCTTCGGACGATATTCGGTGAATTTTTAAATCCACTCAATGGGTCTACTTTCATCTCTTCCACAAATCGATTTGTTTTCTTCATTGCGACGTTGCAAAAAGGGCCTCACCCAACATCGTTGTTTTTTCTTCTGTTTTTTTTCGAGCAAAGTGCATACCACAACACACGCTGCAGCACAAAGCATCACGTTATCTTGATCCTCCATATTCAACGATTGAAGAAAAGCGAAACACTGAGAACAGTGAGATCTTGTTTGTGCATACTGTGCGCATACAAAAGTTACGTACAGTGCTGCACTGTGCGCGTACAAAAGTTACGCACAGCTCTTTCGGTGTAGTGTAGACGGTCTCAAAATGTGTTGACAATTTGTGCGCGTACAGCTGAAGTGCTGCACAAAATGTTCGTGAACAATTGTGCCGCACACGTTTTGGTGTAGACGTACCTTAAGAATCGGCCTGTTCTGTATGTAGTCAGTCGCCTGATCCGACCCTGTTCCTATTAAGATCAGATAATGATGCTGCTGCGATGGATCTATTCTTTCTTCTTTCTCCGTTTCTTTCCTCGATTCCGTGGCGCCCACACGCGAGTGACGCTTTGACCTGGTTGCCCTCTGCTCTCACAACAGGTGAACGCTCAAGGTGTAAATCAGATACAGATTTAGATATCCCACTGAAAACAGATGAAAAGATCAACTGAACATAAATGTTGTAATAACATTTCATACGAGGGCTGCCTTTTATATTTCGGGAGTACAGAACAAAAACGAATGTTAATTATCGAAAAACGCTATATTGTTTTTTTTCCAAATATTCTACATAAAGATATAAGTGTTTCAGAATGACGTCATCAAGCGCGAACGGGAGATTTCCCAGCTTATTTTGAGAAGAAATGTTCATATAATAATTATGGGTCCGAAACTGTTTCGTCACCGAGATACAAGAAATCAAAGTTCAAGAAAATATTTTTTTATTATTTCAAAATTGAATTGAAATTTTATATACATTAAACTACTAATGCCCAGTAAAATTGAGAAAAGATTAATAACTTCAATTCGGCAACGTAGAATTTGTGGGTGTTAATTCATTTAATCAAAAAATTGTTACGTGAACTTGGCATTTATATTATTTTCTAATGTTTCAGTGTGTACTTTTTTGAAAGGGTTAGAGATATCAAAATCGACCAGGACTTAGAATTTTCCAAATTAATTTTAATGTACAAAATAGCTACCCCGTTAAGAAAAAGGGCTGAAAATCCACATAGACACCTCCAAATTCTACGCCCCTGTCTTAAAGTGTTTAATCTTTTCTCAGTTTTACACAGCATTTCGAATTGATTAAGCGTATACCAATTTTTCAATTCAATAACAGTATTCAATTTTGCAATAGAAAAATTTAGAAAAGCCCTGGGAAGGTGCTTTCAAGCGCTCGTTCATTGGTGGAGCAATAATGCTATTACCTATTTTGTAGAGGACTTGTAGTTCATGCTAAGTATATGAAAGCAAATTCTCAGCACAAACAGAATTATATTCTGGAAATTATTCAAAAAACGAAATATGTATGAAATTGTTAATCAAAAAGATTGAAATCTATCTCTTGAAATTCTACATAAACATTCAGTATATCAATCTTCATTAACAAAATGAGTTTCACATGAATCGGATGTCTTATTATGGAAATATAAAGATTCTTTTCAATATTCCAATTACATTTTGAATGGTTCAGTTAACACTATGGCCACAAAATTTTGCAAGAGGCTTATTGTGAGCATTTCATTTCGATTGGTTTTATTTTTGTCTGAGATATTGAGGAACAAAAGTTTTGAATCGTCATAATTTATGGAATACCCTGTACGATTTGGCTGGTAAATGAACTGAACCGAGCCATTTGGGAAAATATTTTCTTGAACTACAAATTTTCGTAACTCGATAACAAAGCAATTTCTCTCATTTTTTTCTGAATGTTATTCTGAAACATCCTTTAAATACCTTTGAATGCGCTTGAACTATATACTAATAGTCGAAGAATGTTTGCCACCATGATGATACGTATATGGAAAACTTACATTCTGAATGCATCAATTGCATCAATAATTCCACATTATTTTTCACATATGAGAGTGAAAAGAAGTCGTTCGGAGCCAAGTCAGATATGTATACGGAGCATTTCTTTCGACCAATTGACACGAGCCTTCATTCGAACGATTTACAAATTGAGATTCAACACGAACAATATTTTGACAATCCAATGTTCATACAATATTTTATGTGTGCTAGTCCCACTTATGTTTCAGGGTGTCTCACTGTCTCAATATTATGATAGGTCAATATCAGTTCACGAAAGATCAATGTTTGCCGGAACAACAACTAATTTTGGACGACCTTTACGAAATTCTTCTTGGAGCGAACTTCTACCTCGATTGAAATCACCATACCATCGATAAAGGCACTTGCTCAGTCAATTCATGTAGAAAGTTGTGAAAAATAATCGCTCGAAAATGTTTATATTCAATTCCAATTTTAGGCCGAGATGAATTTTTTATGTTGCTATAAACAACACAAACTGGAATGTCATAATTATAGACCGGATTATATGCAACATAAAAACGTTGTTGTATGCATGAAAAATGATTGAAATAGGAAAGATATGAACGAAAATTTGCAGAATATGCAATATTAAATAAAGTCTTTTTGGAACTAAGAAAAAAGAAGAGTACTTTTCATTTCAAAATCAAAATATCAATAACTAACTCTTAATAATATGGCATTAAAATTTAATTTAATGTTTTTGTGAACGTTTACAATTGAATATTGTTCCAAATGTTCAATAGTTAAATTTTGAATATTTTTGTATGTGGAAAAGGTTCGCTCCACATTAACGTAACTGGGGAGAATTTGAACCTTGGTGCTCCCTTATAGCACTATAACTTCTACCGTTCCATAAATAGAACTCTCGATAGAAGACAAATCTTCGAAACCTGGATTTCAATTTTCAATATCCTTTCAAACTTATTTTGAAGTTTATTTGGAGATACAAATGGCAATGTGAAGTTCATTTGGCGTATTTTACTCATTATTTGGATCGGATTCAGCACTTTTATCGCATTTCGGAACGCAGGGAAGAAAATATGCACCGAGAATATGCATAATAACTGGATCTTAGCTAAAATATGTAAATTCTGCTGAAGATGTATCAAATATGCAATAGCATATATTCCGTCCTCTAGTCAAAATGTTCTGAATAGGTATACGAATATTCTCAAAAATGTCAAACTTTATGATAGAGCTGGCAGTTGCCAAATTGCAACTGTAGGGTTGATAAATCCCGAAATATAAAAGACAACCCTGGTACAATCATTTCCAAGGAACATCCGATAATGGTTCTCGAATTAACACCAGATCGAATTACTTACGAACTTGGAAAGTTTACGTCGCCAAGCGATTGAGTACATTTCGTATGCGGTACCTCCCTATTTGGATGTAAGTGTTTTTACCATGTATCAATAAAAGATAACTTGATTCCTGATGGTTTTATCGTTATTTGATGTAAAAAGAAAGTATCTGTATAATATTGGTTTATTATTTTCATGGAAAAGATTGAGAATGGCATGTTTCAATCAAGTTTTATCTAAATTGTGAAATAATACCGGGTGTCCCGAATTTGTTGTTTAGTGGGGGGATCTCAGAAACCCGATGAGCTGGAACAAAATGTAATGAAGAAAAATTGATTACTACTTTAAATTGTTTCAGTTTCATGTTTATAACTTCAGTAATGAAGAAGTTATGAGAACTGCTCATTTGACGCCATTTTCCAATTTTCTCTAATAGCTCGAAAACGGTTTGACTTAGGAGGTTGCGGTTTTCACCAAATGAATTCTCTCAAAAATTGAGCCCAAAATGTATCACACATTTTGTTCTACCTCATCGGGTTTATGAGATCCCTGCACTAGACCACGAATTTAGGACACCCGCGGCATTGAAGAGACCCATAATGTGAAGTCAGAAGCTCTTGAGCGTTTGGAGCACGATGATTGAAATTCGACTATCCTGAAAGCTATTGGCCTTCTCGCTCGCACCAGTTGAAGATGGGATTGTCGGACACTGCCGAGTGTAGCTCCTGTGGGGAGGAGGAAGAAACCCCACTCACCTAGTCACGGAATGCTTTCACATTGCGAGCCCGAGGAAAGAATGCATTGGGCGAGAAACTTGTAAGAGTGAGGAACAAGCCTCGTTCAAGCCTTCACATATATTGGATTTCATCAGATCTCTGGAACTGAAAGGCGAGCTGTGAAGGGTGTGGTCAGCTCTGTAAAGGGACACAATAAACCTTAGGGTCGCAGTGAACTGTAACTCCTTTTTAAACTATACTATATAAGCTATTGGTTTCCTTCTATTCATTCGTGTTTTCAACCTAGTACTTAGTAAATCTTAGGTTTTTTTGAGTCGTTCTAATCGAAAGTTATAGTGTCTACGACCGGTGATGGATTGGTTTTGAATTAATGATCGAATAAAATGAGACCAATAATTCTTAAGATGTTCAAATGGTTCTCCCAATATGAGTGCAAAAGCTTTCCTGACTTGTAGAGTTTTGTTTAAAATATGAAGTGATTTGGTTTATGTTGATAAAATAAACTTCGTAGAATATGGTAACGAATAAATAATTTCTTAATTAATCCAACTGTCATCTTAATATCAAATTTTGGTCGATTACTGTTGGAACTGATAAATTTACGAAAATTATTAATAGTGTTTTGCAATATGAAATAGTTTAATTGTTATTAATTGAGAAATCTAACGACG
The DNA here is from genome assembly GCA_013421045.1 of Propylea japonica. NCBI lineage: Eukaryota > Metazoa > Arthropoda > Insecta > Coleoptera > Coccinellidae > Propylea > Propylea japonica. The sequence continues at coordinate 107,571,878 of CM024240.1, read as the reverse complement.
AAAATGAAATATTCATTTAATTTTAGCCGATTCACAAGCAATTTCCGCGGAATGGTCATTCCATGACACTTTTAGTAATTTGTACGGTAAAACCCATACGGAAGTCACTTTAAAAAAATTTATTATTCAATAAATGTATCCTGATGCAGTGAAAACGTGTACTGAATTTCATAGAAATATCTGAAATAGCATCATTGTGGTTATGAGATAGTAACTTACGTAGTTTAGTTTGAAAAAGGGTTTACAGTAAACTGCGACCTCAAGGTCTATTGTGCTCCCTTACAGTGCTGTTCTGACCACACTTTTCACACCTCGCCTTCCAGTTCCTGAGAGCTCATGTAATCCAATATCTGTGAAGGCTTCAACGAAGCTAGTTCCTCATTTTCACAAGTTTCTCGCCAATGCATTCTTTCCTTAGGCTCGCAATGACAAAGCATTCCGTGACTAGGTGAATGGGGGTTTCTTCCTCCTTCCCACAGAACCTACACTCGTCAGTGTCCGATAATCCCATCCTCAACAGGTGCCTCCTGAGGTGACAGAGTCCTGTAAGAAAGTCAGTGAAGAGGTGTAATTGTTTCTACTAAGATCCAGATATCTTTTGTATCTTACTGTTTCGAAGAAACTTAGTGAAATGATGCATCTCTGGGAGATTCCGCAAGATTTTTTTCCTCTCGGCTTTCTCATTCTCCAGAAACTCCTTCTTGTAGGTACATTTACCTATACCACATAAGGGTTCTGGACTAGAAACTTACGTTACAAGTCCAAAAAATAGGGTTTTTATGTTTACGAAATCATTATGTTTACCTATATAAATAAAGTTTTTTTTTGAAAAGGCTTCAATAATTGCCCCCACCAAATCTTAGCACGTTATTCAGGAAATGAGCATCAACAAACTATATTCATATTTTACTAGAAACAGCTTTTCATCTGAATCCATTCGAAAAATGCTGATTTGTAAAGGAATCCAAATCCATCAATTAAAAAAATTTTGGAATTTTCAAAATTTCGGAAAAGAGCATTAACAATGAATTTAACTACATTTATTTTCTTTGGAAACAAAGTTTCTTTGTCCCTTTCCATTTGAAATTGCTTTTTGTACAGGAATTCATCAATTCCACTACCAAGACTAATACAAAATCACTGGCTTCTCGTCCAGTTACATTCCTAGTTCAACATGTGAACTTGCACAATTTTATCGATGAGGAAGGTGAGTAAATTCCAATTTTTCGCTTCGGAATCAAGGTTTGAGCCAATATTTCTTCTAGCTCAAAGACGTAGGACTATCAAAGAGAGCCAGAGTTCACGACTTCAATACATAAACCCATATAAACAAACAATAAGTGGTAACAATAGACACTGACTAGGTCGGTGTGGGTCGATCTTTTTTTCGAAAGGAAAACGGGTCAGTCTCGAAGCCAGGAGCGGCGTTTCCTGGAAGCATCAACTGAATCCTACGACACTCGGCCTGTAATAAATACTTTTATCGGCGTTAAGACATAGTGCGGGAGATCAGTGCGGTATTGAACAAATAAGTGGCCCAATTATGTCTGCATTACCATTATCTCTGTTGGTGTACGTTGGAATCGAGAATAGTTAATGACAATGCAAAATTGGTTAACGTACCTATAATCTATCTGAGAACGATTGACATCGAAATAGGTCCTGAACGTCTCGACGCTTTGTTTGTTTCTGGTTTCAAAAAAAGGAACTGAAATTGTTAAATGGTAACTGAATTGAATTGCTAGTTTCTTGATTGAGGGTGATTCCGGAGGAGACCGTCAGATTTTAGGGGAAGTTTACACCAGTCAAGGCAGTTCCGAATCAATGTTTGGTTTATGGTTGAGGGCCTTGATTGGCAGTCTACAGGGTGATTTGTTCGATTTTCCCGATTTTTCTTTCATTCATACCTAACTTTGGTATGGCTCGATCAATCTTGATGAAATTTTCATTGTAAAACAATATAATTGTGTACTTCCACTGAGTCTCACATTTTTTCAGAAAATACGGGGTGAGCATTATGATAAGTTCAGATCGAGTTTGCAGCTACCTGCTTGAGGTTTTATCATAAGTAAACATCACTGAAGCGGTCTTATTTCTTTCCGCACACGTCCACTTTTCGCAGAAAATTAAAAAAAAATGGACAATATCGTAATTTCGCTCCTAGGCAGTGGAGATATTCTGAACTGGGTAATAAAGATGTATCGTCCAATGATACGAAACTCTTCCTGAGTCCTAAAGTAGGCTTTCCAAATTCGAAATTCACTTTTAATCCCTCATATTCTGATTTAAAAAATCATTCAATCTTGAAAATATCTTTATAAGTACCTACGTAAACAAAAAAATTTACAACAATTAATACAGAATAAACATTCGAAATAATTATGAAAGGCAAAATTACGAATTAACACAAAATTTACATCGAAATGATTTCCTCTTTTTGTGTGCCAAAAAAGATAAAATCACTCCAGTAATATAAACTTATGATAGAAACTGAAGCAGGTGTCGAATTCTTGAAAACGGAATGTACAGGTTGTTTCTTCAACCTGCAAACTCGATCTGAACTTATCATAATGCTCACAATGTATTTTAAAAAAAGTGTTGAACACAATCATATTGTTTCACACTGAAAATTCCATCAGGATCAATCAAGCCATACCAAAGTTATGAATGAAAGAAAAATTGGGCAAATCACCCTGTAGACTGTCAATGAAGGTCCCCCAACCATAATCCAAACATTGTTTCGGAACTACCTTGACTAGTGTAAAATTCCCCTAAAATCTGACCGTTTCCTCCGGAATCACCCTGTATATATTATTTGGTAGAAATCAAACCATGATACTCAAAGCGTATCTATTATCTTAACTCACAATTTGAGGATCATTTTAACAATAAGTGTTTGAAATTGATCAAAATCATTATGTTCGATCAAAACCAAACACAACAAATTGTCAAAATTCGAATAGATATATTTTCTTTCAGTGTCTGAATTCTGAATACTATTTATGTATGGAGTCAGGAGTTGGCGAATTTTCCCAGTACTGCTTCCTACGTATTGATGACGTGAAATTCTTTTCAGCGCTAATTCTCTTGGTAGTTTCATCTGCAAATCTTCCTAGAGATGGAACTACCACAAAATCGTCTGAGTTTGTTTTTGAACTATCGGTGTACTATAAATTTCCTTCATAAGAATCAAGAGTTGTTTTGTCTTCCCACTCCTGCATCCTACATATAAATGGAGAAAAATTTTTTCCCCTAATTTTTTTCGTTAGTTTCGTCTGCAAATCTTCCATGCGATTTTCCTGGTAATCTCGTCTCTAGAAAGATTTGCTGACGAAACAACATATCGATGAAGTAAAATTCTTTTCAGAGCTAATTTTCATGGTAGTTTCGTCTGCAAAGTCTTCCAACCGAGCTTCCAACAGAGGATTTTGTGGTAGTTTCATCTCTAGGAAGATTTGCAGACGGAACTACCATGAAAATTAGCGCTGAAAAGAATTTTACTTCATCAATATGTTGTTTAGTCAGCAAATCTTTCTAGAGACCGTCACAGTCTAATTAAAAATTAGAAAATTACACTTTCATGAGATCATATCTTTTCATTATCGATTATTTAGGTCATTTCTGATGAATTTAGTTTGAAAATGTTCTCCGAAATTTCACCATCGTGTTTTCTAGAGTTAAAGCTCCTAAGGTCCCTTTTTTTCTATATATAAATTGAAGAATATCCACTAAATGTTCTTGAATTCGACGAACTTTTCTTGGAAGAAAATTTATGGAGTTTATTCTACAGATATTTTCAAAAAACTCTTCGTCTTCTCAGCTGTTCAAAAAGGTAGATATACTTGCTATTAAATTGTCAAAAAATCGACCCAATTACCGTTAAAGTAGTAGAAGGTATATTTGAAGTTCGAGGTGAATGAAACTAGAATTATTTATGTGAATGAAAAAAAAAAAGAACAATATTTTTATAACTCTTGTTCAAGATGACCGCCGTGTGTCAAATGAAGGCTGTCATATCCAACAAAATGAAATCAAGTCTCGAGCTCATTCCATCCAAACGATAGAGATCTTCACAAATTTCCGCAATTCAAATTCATCTCTATAACTCAAAAACCATTAAACATTTTTTGGTTTATTAAGGTTGACGCTCACTTGGACGAGACGAGACGAGACGAAGCGAAGAGTTGTTTTCCGCAGGCCACGATTTGCACTGAATCAAATGGGTAGACGCTCACTTGGGAGGCGCGAAGCGAAGATCAGAATCTAACTAACTAACTAACGCGTCGCTTCGTCTCGTCTCGTCTCGTCCAAGTGAGCGTCAACCTTTAACGAACTCTGCCTTGATTATCCGACCCCATATGAATCCTGTAAAGCGTTTGCTTATCGTTTGGAAGTAAGCGTGTTTATGGACTAAACTAACAGGCATTTGGGTAACAACATGATATAAGAAACATGTATTCTTATATCATGATATGATATGTTTCTTAAATCTTGGGTAACACAACGCTTCTCATTGGGAACAAATCGCAGATGTATCTTACGTTCTATGGAAAATCCTTCTATTTGTACCTCCTTCACCTGAGCTTCTCAACCCTTATAATGCTATTATAAGGCTACAAAAACCAAAAGTGGATTAGTCCTTGTCATTTATAAATACCGCCATTACTTTCGAGCGTTTTTTTGTGAATCTTGATGAGCTGTAACCGATCTAATATCCCGTTATTTTCGCATTGGTTTCGGTTCTGAATATGTTCAGAATCATTACTTTGCAATTCAAAATAAAACAGTTACAGGTTGAAAAATCATTTAACGCAGACAGGGTCATAGTTCATCTCAACAATATATATTCGTTAAACAATTATTTCATTCCAGACCCATTGATAATAGATACCTATCAAATCACCAAGTAGGTATGTTCAAAATTCAATTCATATTCCGTTAAAAATGTACACAATTAGCAGTCGATAGAATAGAACTGGGATTGCAAAAGCTGTTGGAATGATACTTAGAATCATGTACGATTCTCATGACCTAGAATACCTATCTCGAGTTATGTAGATCATATTTTGGGGGCGGTATGTCTTGATTATGAAAATATACTAGCTGACGTTGAAAAAGGACCACCCAGTAAAAAAATCAATAGTTCTTAGGAATATATTCATTTTATTCACATTATGATGAAAGATGATCAATAAATTAGTTGTGTCTTTCGCGACTATCATTAACTATTTGTTGATTTTTCGAGACTTTTTTTGTTGGTTTATTTATTGTGTATAATGTATTACTCTTTATTGTTCGTATAATGTACGAATCTTTATTATAATGTTTGTTATATACATTGACTCCCTGACTGTTACTGCATGTTCAGTAAATAAATCTTATCTTATTCCACGGATTTCAGTAAGGCGCCTAAGCGTATTGGGTAGTTGACTGAAAAAAGAGCCACATAATACGTATTCTAATGTAATATAGACTATCAAATTGGAAATCATTTTCTCACAAATAAAGGGTGAGGAGAGGTGTTATTTTGATATTCAAAGAAAAATGCCATTTTTCAATATAAATGATCGGATGATTATTTCATTATGAAAAAGAAGATATGCCGTCAAGAGTGGAAAATAACATCAGGCAAATGACCACCACGACCACGCTTACAGGACAATATCGTTTCAATGAAATTTTCCATAACCAAATCGTAAAGTGGCTGTCCTATGTTCTCGATAGCCTCACGAATTCCACCTTTGAGGGCTATTGGCATAGACCAAGTCGCAAGGTGCTAAATCACAAGATCTCGGTGGCCAATTGTGATCACCTATTCGAGAAATAACACGGTCCGGAAACTTTTCCCGCAAGAGAACTGAACTTTATAAGCCTTAATCCCAAAATCCTTATGCAAAATACGGTGTATTGACATTTGTGGAATGCCTAATTCTAACTAAGAACGACGGGGATTGGACTAACAGCAGCAATATTCTCGGCGACGTGCACGGGTTTTATTCTTCACATCACCAACTTCTCCCAATAGCTCGAATTTTTCCACCAATTTCTTTATTGCGGTCTGATAAGGTGCTTCACGACTACCCTAAAATGTTCGAGTTTTACGAACCGTCTCTGCCAAATTTTCACCATTTTTATAATGTACTTATTTCAATAATTTCATGCATTCTTGAAGCGTGTATCGTTCTATTTTTATTAATAGCATAGTTTCTACTTGTCCAATGTCAAAAAATGACATCTTCAAACGTGACTATCTACCGAAATAGCGGGCTATTCAAAATAACACCTCTTATTGGAAAACCCTATTTATTGCAGTTGGAATACAGGAACATATTCATTTAATTTCCAGAACATAAATCGTTCATTTCTTCAGAATAAAAGGGGGCCAAGACTTTTGACGATGTCCGTATTTTGGAATTTGATGATGTTTCTTAGCCCTTATCCCGAAAAAATACTAATTTATGTAGCCTGTATATAATTCATCCAATTCTCTGAAACTAGTGATAGAACAAGGCCAATACCTTTCGTCCAGATATCGATTGAAATATAATCTGGGAGGATTCTGCATTTCTATAAAACTTTTTCACTCCCATTGTCTGAAACAGAAATAATTAAAACTTTTTCAATTAAGATGAAATGCTCCTGCTTAAATCTTCGCACTAATTTGTCAGGAGCAGATTGGTTTGGAAAAAATTATTGCCTAACAGTAAAACTGAAAAAAGGAAATAAATTAAAATGATAATGTAGTGGTTCGGTATCTATATCAGACTCCTTCCTTTGACAAACTTGTAAAATATTTGGAATTGTGTTTCTTTTTCGTTAGCAGTCTAATTGACATGTCAAAATTCTGGAAGTCAATGAGTCCGAAAAAACGATTTTGGGGTGTCTTTTATTCAACATTTTTTCTGCAACCGTGTAGATTAACACAGCAGCCTAGTCCCGGAACCATATACTTTCCGTACTAGGCCGGAAAATTACTGTTTTTCAAAGTAAAACGGCCCAGGAGGTAGATACATCCTAGACGGTCGCCAAAAATAATAATTTACGTAACAAGTCCGGAAAAAAGAGTTTTTTGGATGAATGGACAAAATTACAGCACGAGCTGTGGGCTCGTCCTGAAAGTCGGTGAAACGGCAGTGAGACGACATATTTTATTGTGTATTGCGATTAAAAAACGATCAAACTTTTATGCCCGATTGCACCGTTCGTCTAAGCGACGTTTAAGCCCTTAAGTGACGTTTATTCCATTGATGAAACGTCATTTCAGGGCTTAAACGTTGCTTAAACGAACGGTGCAATCGGGCATTAACCCTTTACTACATGAGTTTTTATTTTTCTATGAACAAATTAAGTCCCAAAGGATTTGATCTCAAGTTGAACCTAAAAATACTCAAAAAATTCTATACTTATGCATGCGATCTGATTCCAGCGAGTGCGGTAAATCATCAAGACCATCCTTTCGCACGTCATCTTGGGGGATTTTCTTTGTTGTTCCTTTTCTCTGTTTATTTTCATACATGTGTTGCACTCGTTCTTCTCCTGTTTTGTCTAGTTGGTTTTCCGGCTGTACAAAGAGCATTTGCTATGGCTCTATCTTTGTATCTAGATTCTAGAAGGGCGTATGGTTCGTCAGACATATACTATAATGCGAGAATTACCTACTGGGTTTGTGCTATATATGGCTCAGGATGCGCGGTAAAGGGTTAAAACTAATTTCATATCAACTGTAAGCAGTTATTTCGTTTCTAAGAAAATTATCAACAACGACGTGATTCTTCTTGGCCTACTTACTTTCCGGACCAGGCCGGAAAATGCTATATCCCGGACGATTGCCGAAAAATTATTATTGTGCTGAGTCGTTTATTTCTATGTCATTGAGTATATTTGAACCCGAGAGTTATGGTTGGCACAGCTCGGTATTCCTCTATTATTCATAGGCAAAGTATCTCCCGGACTGCTTTCACGTCGTGGATTTTTATCGGCACCGCGACTTGTCTCGAGCCGGAGTGCTTCATGAAATTGAGCCAGACAATGTCAGATTAGAATATTAATGGTATGGATATAGGTAGTGTCTCATATGATTAACATACTTCGTTGATAATTTTCTATCTTAGGAGTGTATCAGCGTATGAATTTGCTACAAGTTGATCTGTTTTATTCCCCTTAACGTTGCTCATTATCTCTCATGTTTTATTCCTCGTATTTCAATGTCACGGTTTTTCAATGTAGGTATATCGTTTGAATGTACCACGAAAATAGACCACGAAAGCTTGTTGAAGCCAGAAACGTTTTTACTGTGAAAATCTACTGAGCGATCACTCATCCGGAAAAAAGAGAATTTGTTTCAACAGAAAAAGGTCTTAGATATGAGTATCTCAGATTATTCCTCCAAAAACTCCAACTCTGAAATCTGAAATCTTCATTTACACAGGGGTACAGAGTTTTTTGTGGCAAATCCTTTAACTCTGTCATTCGTGAAGAGGAAAATAGTGTGAGAATACTTGAGTTTCTAACAAATTTCATGATTACATTTAGTTTTTATATATCGGTACAAGAAACTGTACTGTTTTATGTTACATCTTCAAAATAAAAGAACAAGAAAATTGAGCCTGACAGTGTCAGATTAGAATATCTACTATATAAAAATAATTCGGGTTTTCCTCCCTGACGCTTTAACTCCAGAACGCACGAACCGATTTCAACGGTTTTGCATTCGTTGGAAAGGTCTCGGGCTCCGCGAGGTTTGTAGCAAAGAAAATTCAGGAAAAATTTCAAGATATCGAGAAGAACGTAGAAAATTGGTACATTTCTGAAAATTTCATTATTTATGACATCGAATTCAATGACAACTGTCAAGTCACCTTTCGAGAGGGAAGTGCTTCCAACAATTTCCTCATTTCAGAAGAAAAAGGCCAGATCCGAATCAAAAAAGGTACGAATATCGTTTTCGAGTAGTTCTATAACGTTAATTAACGAAGATATTCGTTGCAGGAATTCTGAAATAACCAGGAAGAAGAAAAATATTTTTGACATTGGTACGTCTCATGTGAACATTTGTTCGTTTCGAGTGGAAAACGTTATTTGAATAGGTAAGTCCATATGAAATCATCAACATCAACGTTCATTCAACGAATTCCTAACATTTCAGCGATCAAAAGCATCATTTCAGGTCGCAGTGATATTTGAGGTTTCTACTAAACCGGATTTCCCTGACAAATAACGTAATGAGAACAAAATTCGGGGATTATTCGTATTTTAGGAAAAAATACGCCAGGAAATGATATCAAACTGTATGTATTATGATAATTATCGATATTTCATATATATTTTTCGATTTCCTGATATGTTTACATGTTGAAACCCGTTGAAGTCTGAGATAAACAGTCTTCACGTGTAACAAGGCAAGTGGTGTAACGACTAACGTCTAGGTGTGTGGACCTGGTAGTGTACCGGTTTCGAAACCCATGGTGGCATGTTCTGTTTATTCTGGATAAAAAGTATTTTTTCCAGGTTCAAAGAAAGCTGATGAAAATAATTCAAAATTTTCATGTGCATGTTTTAGACAGGTACGTTTTAGATATATACAGGGTGTTTCTATAAATCTATCAATTATTTCACATTTCTACGTTATAACAGAAAGCTTTCAATGAAATTGAAGGGGCTTTTGAATTTCGAGTGATTCGTTATAGGAGGTGGAATTTTAAATATAGATACTATGCTTCGGATTCATACGGGGTGCTCCTATAAACATGTCGAATATTTTGAATTTCTGCATTATCACAGGGACATTTCCACAGAAACGAAGAAGTTTTTGAATTTCAAATGATTTACTATCGATGGTGGTTTGATTTATACAGGGTCTCTTCATAAAAATGCCAAATATTGTAATTTTCTACTTCCTAACACGAACATTTGTATTACTTTTCCCATAAATGTTCAATAGACGCTCTGAATATATACAGGGTGTGTAGTGCAGTCAGACAGATACCAAGAAATATATCAAATATCTATGAACATCAATAACCAATGATGATCTATCGAGGTATACAAAACGGTTCGAAAGACCTACTGTTCATCTGATCTATCGATTCAATTGATCTACCGGTTAAATTATCCTACTTAGAAAGGTAGATCTACCGGTTTCACAAATCTACTTAAAAAGGTAGATCTACTGGCCTGACTAGAAAATCATTGTTTTTTACATGGCAATTATACTTTATACGTGTTCACGAGTTGGAAAACCATCCGCTTTGTTTGTGTTTACGTCAGGCCAAAAAACAAAAATATGGTTTACCAAAGAGCATTTCAAAAAACGGATAGTTTGCGGAAACGTATAACGCTTCGATTCAGTATTTACTTTGGATTCTCTTTCATTTACTTAGAGAAATTTAACTAAGTAACACTTCATTTTTGTAATCGAAATGAATTTAATACTGTTGTTTCTTTTCAAATATAAAAAAAATTTTCCTCATTTTTTATCACCAAACGAAATGTTACAGAAAACGAAGCCATCTGGTGGCGAAACGGAGTTCGCCGGGTTTGCTAGTTAATGGTATGAATATAGGTAGTGTCTCGTATACATACTTAGCTATATTATATCTCCATTTACACAGGGCTACAGAGTTTTTTTTGGCAAATCCTCTAAGTCTGTCATTCGTGAAGAGGAAAATAGTGCCAGAATACTTGAGTTTCTTAAAAATTTCATTATTATATTCAGTTTTTATATATCGGTACTCGGAACTGTACCTACTGTTTTATGCCACATCTTTAAAATGAAAGAACAAGAAAATTGAACCAATGTCAGATTAAAATAGTAATGGTATGGTGTAGTGTCTCATATGATTAACATACTTCGTTGATAATTTTCTATCTAAGGAGTGAATTTGCTACAAGTTAATCTGTTTTATTCCCCATAACGTTTCTTATAATATCTCATGATTCATTCCTCGTATTTCAATTACACGGTTTCTTAATGTAGGTATATCGTTGGAAAGGTTGCACGAAGAATTCTAGGAAAGCTTGTTGTGCTTAAGAGCCTTTCCACCGTGGAATGTGGAAATGCACTGGGCTACTACTCATCCGGGCAGTAATATTGTCCAAAGCAGATAGAGTTCTAAAAAACTTATTTTTTCATTGATTATGTGGCCATTCTGTCAATTCTGTCATTCCTTAGTAGGTATTATTAACTCGTGGCATTATTAACTCGTGGAAGACTTCTGCATTTTCATAATCAGTGACACTCTCAACACAGGCTGAAATATGATTTCGTGCCAATAAACAGAAAAGACTCAATATTTGACTTTTGATGCTGGTCGAGGAACAGAGGTTACTCTGAAGTTCTCGGGAGTATTACTGAAACCAGACCTTAAATTTTGGAAATAACCAGAGAACTCAGAGAAAAAATCTATCTGCAGCTACACATACTATAAGAAGATTGAAGCCGATAGCAAGAAAGTAAGCAGCTAAGCATCCTCATTTCGTATAATCCATAGCCTCATGGACCATGGATTACTTTTCTGAGGTGGTGGTTTTAAAACTATTAAATAAACAAAAAATACCATTCGTCCCATCTGCGAACTAAATAATACGAAAAGCTATTTCCAACAAGAAAACATATTTATACTCACATGTCTATACATTCTCGCCTGTATTTAATACATTCACAACAATTAAGGTAGCACAACTACCTAAGGAGAAATGCAGGGAAACACCATACCACAGGATGTCGGCGGATCAGCTCAGCATAAATATGAGGCTTCTTAAATTTATAATGAAGTTTCTGAGAGGGTTTCGAACAAATGAATAAACAAAAGTAAGAGATTGAGATGAAAAAAAAATTCTACCAAAAGTGCAACTACACGATAACAGGATTTTGGTCAAGTCATTTCGAATACTACATATGACCATATATTAAAGTTTTTTTCTTGGCTCGAGCTTTCGAGAAATATATTTTCTCTTCGTCTTCAATATAACACTACAGCAAATAATTAAGTATATATATGCAATGTTTCAATGTTTGTGATATATTAGGGATTACAACCTGGATATGTGATGATGGTGATTCACTTACTTGAAGGCATATTCATATTTCCATATGAAAAGATTCGCAGATTTCTTCAGTTTTCATGATTAATTCTTATTCTTGTGACATTTACTGAGAGCTGAGACTTTTCAATTTTGAACAACAAACAAATAACAAACAATATATCAATTGTGATAACGGAATAAAGTTGCCACTTCAGCCCAGTATTGTCCCTGTCCAGTTTGTTGAGTGAAATTGAATGTTTGGAATTCTTTCGATTCAAGTCACTTCCTTCCAAAAATGTTCTGAAGATGGGAGGTTCGTTTCTTATGGGGCAAGAAAATTAAGATTGCGAAAGGAAAAAAAACGATTATATGAAGAATTACATTAATTGTCTTTCGTAGGGATGACACGTGGACAATTTTTCCGAAATTATAAGGTTCTCCTTCCGAAGAATCATCAAATATTTCAGGTATAAATATGATTTCATCACCTATTCTCGGGTGTGCACCCCCTGGTGATCTTGATGCCATATATGTTTGCATCATTTTCTAACGATCGAAACATGTGATCCGATAATTGAACATTGATGACAAGGCTCTTCTGAGCAGAAGCCATGTGAGAAGTGGTTGTTACATCATTCAGAAATTCAATTCGTGATGAATGAACCGATCGTTTTTTTTCAGCTATGAAATGTCCCAATTTTTGAACCCCATGAAGTTCAAGATGAAGAAACAATTATTTTCAATGTAAACTCGTCAAATATTTTTAAGAATATAGTATTATACAGGGTGTCTACTTTTAAAATGAACAATATTCGAGAGGTTATTATACAGGTGATTTTCAACAGAAAATGTCATATAACACATGGTCGAAATGTTGTTATTATTCAATTTTCTCTTCTTTTTCTTGATTTCACGAAAACTTTCAAGTTTTTTATCTTAAAAGATCATTATTCAGTATTCTTTGTGGTTTCATTAAATTTGACCACTTATTCGCAAAGGGCAACAAATTTGCTGCAAGATGAGAGAGTCTATGAGCAGAAAACACTCTTATTGCAGACATATATTATACATATCACGATTCTGAAGTTAAAAAAATCAGTCCAGTATTTTTCCAATGGTTTTTCGATGAAATATCAATATTATGCACACGTTTTCTTTTCAGTAAAAAATACCTCTTTTAGTGTACTTCAGAATGACATATCAACTTTTGTGCTAGCTGCAAACTCTGCGCCCTAATATCATGGCTAACCTGATAACAACGAAAAAGTCTGAAAAATTCCGAACCTAAATTTGCTCTATTTCGAAGCATTTCATCAATAAGCCTAACCCAGTTGTTCATAATGACTTTTTTGTTGAAAATTAGAAAATGACATAAATTTGGGTAAAAGTATGGCACGCTGTTATCATAGGATAGGGAAAAGCGTGCAAAAATATCATTATATTTCCAAAACTTCATTTATTAAACATTCGGATACAAAACTTAGCATTTCTCGTCACGGTAAAGGAAACAATAGTCCACCTCGGACCTGAATCGCCCTAATTTTCACCAATGCGGAAATGCATCCCCATATTGACATTGTTGACATGGCGAACAGATACCTTGTGCTCTATAATTACAATATTTCATTCGATTCATCCATCCCCCGCCGAAATAGCCTCAGTGACAGCTGCTCGATTTTTCATTTCGGCCAAGTCGGAAGGAGCAAGGAATGTCATAGAAGGAAACAGGTGACCGGAATGAGCATTGGAATATGCTCCATTCTGTGGTGACCGGCGACCATATCGGGGACTAATTACACGTACGTACAGGTGAATACAAACTATACCAAAAAAAAATCATTAAGGGTGAATTGATACAAACATTCGAATTTTCTTGCTGTGTGATTAATATACATCATTGGGTTGGTTCACAAACATTAGCAAATTGAAGCATTGACATATTAACATTCAGGTAATACTGCCTTCATGAACTTGAAATTGTCAAGAAAGGTTTTTAGTTCAAGTTGAATTTGTGGAATGATTTCGGATTTCAGATGCTTCTAAGTATTGAAACAGATTTGTGGAAATGGAGTAGGTACTTATAGTAAGTAAACGTGAAAAACGTAAAAGCTGTTGCAACAGTCAGGATTTTTCCTAACTTTATGTCAATGATACCTTTTTTCGAAGAACGGAATGCTCTATTTTTTAAAAAGCCCTGATCAGGTGTTTTTGTTCGTTTGTTTATTGGTGGAGCAATAGGACTATAATCTCATAATTTTGTATAGGACTCAAGATAAATACTTAATGTATGACTGCAAAATCTCAGCACGATCGGAATAATATTCTGGAAATTATTCGAAAACTGAAATACAGTAGAACCCTCTAATCCATACCTACGGGACTGAGGGTATGGTCGGAACGCAAAAAAGGTCGGATTATCCAAATATCCAATATTTATTACATTAAACATATACAGACATGTTTTACAGTGAAATAAGTGATCTTTGATCTTAGAAAATGTTTGTTAACATTGTTTTAACTGTACAAATCAAGAAGTAGATACTTAATAAGTAATAAGTAAAAGTAATGAATGAAGAATAAAGAAACAGAGCTTATAAAACTCAGTAAAATGTTAGGACGGCGCCTGGTCGGACTAACCGGAGTGACGGACCAGCCGAGGGCGGATTAGAGGGGTTCTACTGTATGTAAATATCGATAATTAAAACTAACGAAATATAGTGGTTTTGTTTTCACAGTCCTTTTGACAATTTGCATGATTATCCACTTCGTCAATTTACATCCTCAAACTCGATTTCATTTCAGGCAAAATTTTTTTCATGGGAATATTAGAATTTGCTACAGAACTATTTACGCCACTCCCACAAACTTTTGCGTACAACTTTGAACTGGTATTGAAAATTTCACTGCCAAATTTAAGTTCTATCGAATTGACAAATTCTGACTTATTTGAAAAAATTATTATTTCAGAAAAGAATTGAGTTTCCATGGTTCTGATTATGCCTCTTGAAATTTTGCATGAACATTCAATATAAGAATCTTCATTCCCAAAATAAATTTCACTCTAATCGAATATTTTGTTGTGGAAATATTAGGATTTTTATTTTCAATATTTTGATTGAATTTTCTATGATTCGTATGGAGCTTCTTATGGGTATCATGCATGTGGCGCAACAAAATTTCATTTTCATCGGTCTATTTCTGACTGAGATATAAAGAACAAAAATTTCGAATGGCATATTGTAGGAAACACACTTCACGGTTTGGTAGGTTAACGAACTTAACCGCGGCATTTGGAAATCAATCTTCCCTGAATATTTCAAGTCTAGGATAATCCTTTCGAGAGTTATAGTGTTTATAGACGGCCCTACGGACAGAATTGAATTGAGTTTGTCCAGGGATTCATCATCAGTTAGTCGAACCTTATAGTTCGAAACCATTTCGGCTCGAAATTTAAAGATATTTGGGCGGAACGTGGTTCATAGGTTAGGAATCATTACTTTATCTATCACTAGCTGACCCGTGCCCACTCCGTTGGGCATAATGTTAATAATCCTTTTTTAGTACAGAGTGTTATGTTTTGATTTCTAACTGACAAAAAGGAGGTTTATACACAGGTATATTTTGTATTTGCATGCTAATACAAAATTGGAAAGTAACTCTGTCCTAAAAAAACATTTGAGGGATTTGCGATAAACGAATTCCAGGTGGACCAAGTCGCGGTTAAAGTTAGTTTGGTAATGGTAATTTTAATTGTTCAAAACTTTGGCTTTGGATAGCAGAATACCAATCTCTACCAATCAGAGCATACCATGATCACAGAATTCTGTGGTTTGCATAATCCAAAGCCAACTGCGCTGTTACAATCATTTATAGAGACCCTGTATATGTCGGTCAGGAGTTCTAACCCGAGATAAGCCAACATGTAACTGCCAATGGAAAAAACACGGCTTTCTCAGGTCAAGGCCCACCAGAGAGAAAAATGGTATCACCTTGGGACTTGTTAATAGTGAGGGCAAAAGAGATCTTCACTGGAGGAAACTGTAGCCTTTTAAACGGTATGGGTAAATCAGTGGGAATCATGGGTATCCGCGGAATATAGGCCAGTGTCCCACTGCTGGCCCTGATAATGGTCGCCACGATTATATGGTCCGATTACTGTCCCGAACTGTTTTGTAAGCAGCATTTTCTCATTACACATGCTGGGGGGGCTCAAGTTTCTTAATAGCATGATAGGAATGCCAGCTTTCGTGAGGAAGTAAGCTAGAAGAGAAGGGTTCAAAGAATTTAAACATTTTTGGGGATAGACTTATAGTGATTGACCTGACCGGGCATTTTCTCTGAAATGGTTTATGTTTGTTCATTCACTGTATCGTTTCTGGGTGACAATATTGCCCTAGAACAAAGCAAATGATAATCTCCAATAAATTTTCAAGACCGGGATATATTGCATCAGTAAGATGTTCCAACCTGTGCAATATGTATCCAAATGTCCCGTCAAGTTTTTACCGTCATTGCTGTTGGTGTTAGAAGCGACAATTTATTCTTCGCTAAGATTGAGTAGTTTACGCGGAAAGTCGTCATCGTCGGTCGCTCAAATGGGCTCTCATGTTTGTTCGTAAATTGGGAGATGCAACCGAACTCCGTAAGTGAGATGAGTTTCTGAGGTATTTGATAGTACATTTGTCCCATATAATTAAAGATGTTTTCGTAAAAGTTTCCCGAGTGGCCCATTTTTACGTATTGAACAAACTGACTGTTGCTCTAGTTAGACTGTCAGAGGTAGCTTAAAGGTGGATTGTGCTGTTTTCCCATCATTTAACAGAGTAGCGGCAATCGCCGAGAGAGGCAAAAGCTAGTCCATTTTCCCGGATTGTCTTACTTTTGCCAATACCAAATTTGCAAGAAACGATTGCCAGTGCCTCCCGAGGCGTCAAGAAAGAAGTTAAACGTCTGTTATTAAGCACAGTGAATTTTTGTGCATCAAAAGCTTGTTCTGGCCTTTAACTAATTTCGGTACATTTTCATAATAAAAACTGACAACCATTGGTATCCTACGAACGTATCAGTAGTATGTCCGTTTCATTCTTATGTGGCCGAAGCCGAATATCGATAGTGTGCTAATTCTGTTTCGAAGAATTCAATTCCGATGACGTCCGCTGCGCCTGCGTAAGGAGACGCGACGCGACTGAGCTGCGAATGCTGCGATCACGCGATCAGATGTAAAAGGCCACGCCCCCTTCTCCCGAAGCGAGCACTTACGCAACCGAATTAAACCGAAGCCTGGCGCGTCTTCCCTGATTTGGCCGGCTTTCATACGATTTTTACCCGATTCACTTTGGCAAAACCGACTACCACGTGAAAGCCTTCTTATTTTTTGTGTGTTTTATATAGCCTATGGCACTCTTGAATAATGTGGCTTTCTATTGGTGAAAGAATTTTTAAATCGGTTCAGTAAATCCCGAGATTAGCCCTTTCCATTTACAAATATACAAATATACAAACACACAAACTTTACCTCTTTATAATATTAGTATAGATAAATTTCAGTGCTATACTTCTATGTTGATAAACTAGTTATTTTGACCCTTTCCATTTCATACTCATTAGGAAAGTTTTCTAATTCAAATTTGAGTAGTTCCCTACCTATGGATGCGTAAATAATCCCTCAAGACTTATTTACCCAAAAAACACATTTTCAAAAAACTTCGTGCTGCTCAAATCCACCTCACCATATGATCGATGGCCACCATTACCTCATTTAACGGTAGCGACTAACCAAATAGCTATTCAAAATAATACCTCTTATTGGAAAACCCTTCATTTTGCAATTATGCGAGTAATCTTTCTAAAATTTAACATGACTCCCACTTTCATCGATCCATAACTAATCCGTCACGACTTATTTCCCTTAAAAACATAAAGAAACCAAGTGCTGATCAAATCCACCTCACCATATGATCGATGGCCACCCTTACCTCATTTAACGATAGCGACTTGAGTGAAACGAAAGTAAATCAAGAAGTAAATACAACCCGGCGCACTGCTGGATGACTTACCAAGTCCGTAAACGAGATATTTACATTACCTACACTTGACCGTCTCATTTTCTGCAAACACAGCAAAGTGGCTGCCCTATGTCCTCTATAGTCTATAGCCTCACGAATTTCACCTTTGAGGTCTTGAATCGACACTGGGCTATTGGCGTAGCCCCAAAGGAAGAAGTCGCAAGGTGTTAAATCACAAGATCTCGGTGGCCAATTGTGATCATCTCTTCGAGAGATAACACGGTCCGGAAACTTTTACCGCAAAAGATCAATGGTTTCGTTGCTTGTGTGGCACGTAGCACAATCTTGTTGAAAGTAAACGTTGTCCAGAACAATACTATACAATTTGGCCATAAGAAAAATTAACCATCTCGCTTTAGCGCAATTCATTCACGGTAACTGTTGCTCCAGCCTCATTTTCAAAAAAGTAAGGTTCAATGACTCCGCCACACCATAAATTGCACCAAACAGTTACACGTTGAGGAAAGAGATGCTTTTCAACAATAACTTTTGGGTTTTTCGAGCCCTGAGGCGACAATTCTGCTTGATGATGAAGCTACCGAGGTGGAAATTCGCCTATCTCAAGATGATTTTTCGATGGAATTCCGGATCATTTTTATGCATTTCAACGACCCAATCATCAAAGACACGACGTTGTTGATGATCGGCCAGCTTGAGTTCTTGTTAACTGTACTTTATAAGCGTTAAGACTAAAATATTCATGCAAAATACGGTGTGTTTGCGGAATGCCTAATTCCAAAGAACAGCGAGGAATGGACAAACCTGGGTTTCTTCATTTTTATATTGAATTTTAATAATTTCAATGTGATCTCGAAGCGTCTATCGTTCCATTTTCATTAATGGCGTAGTTTCCACTTTTCAAATGTGAAAAAATGACAGCTCTTATTGGGAAACCCTTTATTTTGCAATAATGCGAGTAATCTAACTCAAATTTGAAACGACTCCCACTTTCATCGATCCATAAATAATCCGTCACGACTTATTTACAAAAAAAACATTCTAAAGAAACCAAGTGCTGATCAAATCCACCTCACCATATGATCGATGGCCACCATTACCTCATTTAACGATAGCGACTTGCTTAAACGAAAGTAAATCAAGGAGTAAATACAACCCGGCGCACTGCTGGATGACTTACCAGTCCGTAAACGAGATATTTACATTACCTACACTTGACCGTCTCATTTTCTGCACTACGACACACCATAGGAGGCCTCGGCGACATTGATGAATTCAGAGGAGGAGATCGCCTACACGGTGAATATGTGAAATGCCAGAGGTTTCTTGATGTTTTACGGTAACGGCTAAATAGATGATCTAGTACTGATAAAGTTCATTTCGACCACACGAAGATGTTCACGGTGCGAAGAATGCCCGTTGTACAACGAAGAAGAAAAAATCTCAACAAAGGTGGCGAAGGTTAAAAAACCGGATGAAACATTTCCACTGGTTTTTCTTAATTTCGGGAAAGATAAAGCAGTCTGGGGAAGGAAATGGAATGAATTAATTATCTCGGTTACTGTATATATTCTTGAGGTATTTATCATTATGTATATTATGTATATCATGTGAAAGGCCTTCCTCTTTCTCTATTAAAAAATGTTATTGCCAAAATTGAACTAGAAACTCGAATATTTCCAAATCTGATTACTTTACGCCCTGCACCCCTCTATTTAATTCTTTCAAATGGAAATAGATAGATATATAGATTCATTCATATTCTCATAAACATATCCATTAGGTGAAGAGATAACGTCAAACAGAAATAAAGGTACAAAATCTTAACCCACAAGTAAATAAAGAGCGCTCAGATCAAGATGTACTCCTGAATGCTGTAGGGTTCTCTTTCTATTAGAAATTTTTCAAGGTAGATTTGAAGAACTTGAAAAATTTTATGGTTTGTATAATCTTAGGAATCTTATTGAAAAGGGTAATACAGATATACCCGGCATTTTTCTCAGTTAGGGTTAAATTATGTTTTGGATAATGCAAAGGGAACATGCGCCTGGTTCTGTTTATGTTCTCATATCGACTGAAATGAATTTCTCTATTTTTATGAAAAAATAAGAGACACCTGTAGATGAAAAGGCCAGTAAGTGTCAAAATTGTTTTTTTGAAATGACCACGACAAGACTGTGTGGGAATAGCCCATAAATAACTCGGATAGCCGATTTTTGAATAATAAATATTTGATGGACACCAGTACAACCTCCCCAAGCAATGATTCTAAAAGTTGGAAGTGCTTGGAATTTTAGCGTAGTAAACTATCTCTAGTACAATTATGATCTATTGCCTCGCCTTTACTCTCAAAGAATACACGACCGAGAGTAGTTTCCGTTTGAGACACGCTAAGTGTTCATGCCAAGTCAAATTTGAATCTATAATCACGCCTAAAAATCTAGTGTTAGAAGAAACTGAAACAGTGTGATCCAGAAGGTCGATTGAATTCGGATAATTAGTAGGTAATAACTAGTATATATGAAGTGTGATACATCAAATGAAATTTTATCTGATGTCCTATTCAGCGACGTGGCTAAAGTAGAATTAGTCGTGCCCATTTTTCAATGAAAAATCAGACAACAATTCACAATTTGTGATTGGAGACTACTGAAATCAGACCATTATTCTTTTACAAATTATTATTAAGGGAAATCCACTTATCCATTGATTCGTAGTGTCGAATGCAGGTTTCCCTATGCTTTTTCGAATTAGAAATATCTCAATCTCTATATCCCACGCCCCTTAACTTCTTTTTCCAAATGAAAGGTAATTTTATTACCTTGATAAGCTTCTCATTTCATTCGATTTATCACAATCCATTTATTTATATTCGAAAAAAAAAAAGCTGTGCGGAGTAGGGGGAGAGGTATTTTGAATACCAACAAGCATAGCAGGACTTGCTCTTGAAATTACAAATCCATGGATTCGGGAATTTCTCTTTGTAGTAATTAGTGAAGGAATAATGATATGATTGCAGTGTCTTCTACTGATTCTATAAAATATCAAATTTGTGCAACGTTCAAAATAGTTTGTTTTGTTACACGTATTTAATAATTGTCCCAGTTTTCAATAAAATTTCAACTTAATATCCGCCAAATTATCTCCATGTATCTTCCTGTTGAGCTAAATATTTATGTTTTCTGATGGATACAGTCTAAATACTATTTCAATAAATGTTTCATCATCAAGAATTTCACCTTAACAATCAAATATTGAAATTGAAATAATAAACTGATATTCCTCATGAGAATACCGTTCATTCCTCCCACAATGGTAGCTATAAAAAAATCGTAATCGAAAAAGACCATTCAATCCGAATAGCTTGTAAAGTAGAGTATCTCAAATCTCTCAATTCCTCATTGAAGCGAAATAAAATATTTTGTGAAAATGGCCGGAGACAATGGAAAGGAATGTCCAGAACGAAGTCGCATACGAAATCAATAATGGCTTGATTCAGAGCAATTTAAGCCGTTTCAGTTTTTCCTGATAGATATTATGGAAGATCACCCTATGGAAGTTCAACCCATTAAATGCTAAATTCTTTATTGAAAACATGTTGAACAAGCTTTGAGTAGTCAGTATCATTCTGTTGAGCTAATTTTCATGTTTTCTGATGGAAAAAATACTATTTCCGCCGACCTCGCAATAAAAAGTGATTTTAATGTGTACGAAATTGATCATTAATGACCCATTTTAATGCTCAATTCCGGCTATTTTAATGTGCAATCATCATGGCAACTGGCATGGCAAACTCTACTGGAACATAGATACATAGAAATTTTATTATGTCAAATGTAAGTCTTGTGCAAAATTATAACGTATTTCAATCAAGAATTCATACACAGTTCATATTGAGATCGTCGGAAAAATCTTGCCATCAACTCGGTTATTAATCGAGCGACTAATGGTCTCGAACTATTAGCGCGTTCGCTCCGCTCACGTGTCAAAATATCTTGACCATTAGTCGCTGTCTATAATAACTTAGTTGATTGAATAACTATTTCAATGTATGTTCCATCATCAACAATTTCATCTCAACAATCGAATATCGAAATTGAAATAATCAACTCCTCATAACAATACCGTTCATTTCATTCAACCATTTCCTCCCACAATAGTAGCAACAAAAAAATCGTTATCGAAAAAGACCAAATAGCTCGTAAAGTAGATTATCTCAAATCTCTCAATTTCTCATTAAAGCGAATAAAAGATTTCGTTAAAAATCGCCAGAGACAATGGAAAGGAATGCTGTCAGTACCGAAGTCGCATACGAACTTGATAATAGCTTGATTCAGAGCCAATTTGAGCCATACATTAGTGAACATACCGTTCGGACTGTTCTTATCAGATATCAAACAATAACTGTCTGCCGATTGAAAACAAGGTGAATTTCTAAACCAGGTGTGTGGTCTTTTCCCGTTACAGCGTCCAAGTGTAAGTTAATATCAGTCAACAATGGCCGGCGACACTTACACCTGATTTAATGGTAGTGATTTTTCAAATCATGAGATATAAAATGAATGTCGTTATTAATCTCGATCTGATTTTTTGCTACAGAACGGACGGCGAATCCTTCACGCGACGACTTGTGTAGATGGACGCTCAGAGAGATGAAGAGGTTTGTACATCTATGAGTATAAAGGCATAATTACTCAGTGACATGAAACAAGATTGTAGATCTATTGGGGGGAGTATATTCCACTACGGCCTCCAAATGCCCCATCAGAGCTATTATCGCAACAACTCTTCAGCTCGCCCTCAAGCTTCAATGAACTACAAAAATTAAGAGGACTTCAGGAAGCTAGTAGATCCTATAATTCCTCTGTCCAAGACATTTTTTGCCCAGGTCGCAATAGCGAGGAAGTCTGCAACTAAGTGAGCAGGAGTTTGGTCCTTCTCCCAGCAGAGTCTACACATGTCAGACCCTGTTTCCCGATTCTCATCAAATGCTTACCAAAGTGACAATGTCCTGCTGAAGACTCATTCAGGAGTGTTAACTCATTCCTACTAAGATTCAAATACTTGTGGACCATCAGTTAAGTTTATTCAAATACTTAGGCATCGAATTATCTAGTTATGGCTGCATTGAAGATGAGGTATCTCAACAAGTCATGAGGGCAATAAAATGCAGGCTGCCTTAACGACACCATATATGAGGAATAAACATCTGAACAAAAAACGAAGGCATTTTTAAAGGTACCATAAGACCGATCATGACTTACACGGCTGAACCAGACCAGATACTGCGAGGACAAGAGTATGCTGGAGACAGCGGAAATGAAGATTCTTCGTAAAATTTCCGGAAAAACCCTGCATGACAAAGAAAGGAGTGATGAGATCAGAAAGTTGTGTGAAGTGGAAAAATCGGGAAGTGGAAAAACAACAGAAAGGAAGAATGGAACGCATAATAGAAATAATGGAGCAAGACAGAATGGTGAAGAAGGCAAGGGATAAATCACCTTCAGGAAGAAGAAGTATCGGTCGACAATGAAAGAGTTGGAGTGATAGCTTACCCACCGAATAGAGATCATCGCGAAAAGAAGAATAGGCTCCGAGCATAAGAGGAAGACGGAGAAGAAGAAGAAGACAGTTAAGTTCTAACGGAACTTTTTGGAATATATGCCTGAAGAATCTCTTGGCTCTTTTTCAAAGGGGCATATACCTGTAACACAAAAGGGTTGTACGTCCATTTTATAGTGTGTTTGTGACTCCTTTCTGGCCAAGTTCTAGCCTCTTCGTTTACTTTGGTTCTTGAGTGACCAGGAAGTCAGACTGAAGAGACCTTATTGTTCTCAGTTACATATTGCGTTTTCTTCGTCACCCCATATTATTATCAGTTTGGAGTCGATGACATATAGGAGATCATTGCTTTGGTAGCAGCTCTATTATCAGAATGGATCACTTTAATTTAAAAATTCCTTTTTAGGTCTCTATCCATGCATATTTGGTTTGCAAGCATTTCTGCCGAAAGAACACTCGGGAGCCAAATGATAATCTACCCTTGTTCTTGGTCCATATACTCCAGCATCGTCCCCCGTAGTGATTTTATAACTGTCTGTAAGTAGACCATGCTATTAAAGCACTGAGCTCCTACGTCATCGACTGAAAGATGATCTGGGAGTGCCGGAACAAACTCAATGAGGTAAGCAAGAAGAATAAGGTCTTTTAACCTGGGTTTCTGGCCATTCGGGAGTAAAAGGAACGAAAAGGCCAATACACTTGCCGAAGAGGGCGCACGAATGTCACTCATTGGCCCAGAACCCTTCTGTGGTATAGGTAAATGTACCTATAAGGAGTTTCTGGAGAAGGAGAAAGCAAAATGGGAAAAACTCTGGCGGAATCTCCCAAGGATGGATCATTCCATTAGATTCCTTCGGAGCTTTGAAACAGCAAGATCCAAAGAAATCTGGATCTTGGTAAAAAACAATTACACCTCCTCACTGGCTTACTCAAAAGGATACTGTCGCCTTAGAAAGCACCTGCTGAGAATGGGATTGTCGGACACTGACGAGTATAGGTTCTGTGTGGGAGGAGAAAGAAAAATCCCTATTCACCTAGCCACGGAATGCTTGGCATTGCGAGTCTGAGGAGAGAAGCCTTGGGCGAGGGAGAAACTTGTAAGAGTGGGGAACTGACTTCGTTGAAGCCTTCACAGATACTAGATTTCATCAAATCTCTGGAACTGGAAGACAAGCTGTGAAATATATGGCCAGAACAGCTCTGTAAGGGGGCACAATGGACCTTGAGGTCGCAGTGAACTGTAACCCCTTTTTTACTATCAACTATCAAGTAGATCATTTGACGGTATTTACTTTGAAGTTTTGGTTAGTGTATTTCTATTCCAATTTTTTCCTTCTCCCATAGCATTGAGGTTCTTTTGATGCTCAATTCTTTCGATCATAACATCATTAGGTACGTTCGCTGATGAGATGTACTCTTTCTTGTTCTGTTTTTTCTTTGAGCGCTCGTTTACTTAAACGAGTAGTGTGTATCGTTTTGCCCAAAAGTCTGTAATTTTAAATTTTGAGCCGAAAATGGTTTCAAACGATAGGGTTAGACTCCCTGATGACAAATTCGTGGTCGATTTAATGTTGTTCGTGGGGCCGTCCGGCCAATGTACAGTGCAACCTTAATATAACGAACCTCAATATAACGACTTTCTCGATTTAACGAATTTTTCCATAATCCCCTTGAATCGTCCACCATAGAGTCAATATGAAACTTACCTCTACATTACGAAAAATTTTCACGAACAACCCTCTTTATAAACGAATTTTCAACTACCAAAAAGAGTGTGAATACCTCTACTTAATGAATTTCGTCAACTCAAAACCTCTATATAACGTTTTCACCAATAACCCTTAATCCAGGTATGTGTTTCAGCCGCGACAGGTTTCGACGCGTATTACGTAAAATACGAAGTTAGTTGATGGAAAGTAATCAGTGCTGCTCCTCACTTTTTGCAATGGAGCTCAGAAACGTAAAAGGCGTTCCTTATCTGTCGCAGAGAAGCGAAGCATCATTAATTATTTTGACAAAAATCCTTCTACAAAAAAATTAGACATAGCTACTATAAGTTCGGATTCCCGCATGTTCATTGGCTACAATTTTAAAATCTAAAGATAAGTTTTCCGTAGAAATTGGTTTGCCTTCAACATCAGAAAATTGAAAACGTGGGAAACAAACTACAATTTATGACAATGTTGATTTTTCACCTCTTTTTATTTGTTCTGCGGATTTTGAAAGGAAAAAAAAAAAAAAAGAATAAATGTTTACCTACTCACTTTATTGTTTTGAAAAAGAAAATATAAAATGAATGAGTAATTGATAAAAATGAGTTTTCATTTATGAGCAAAATTATTAGTCGCTATAACAAGATGAGTTAGTAATGTCGAGGTGAATAAAACCTCGGTATAACAAATTTTGGACCAACCAACCTCAATATAACAAACCTCCGTTTTACGAATTACTTGATATAACGAATATTTACTGGTTCCCTTGCGATTTGTTATATCGAGTTCCACTGTATTACTCTGAAGAAGTTTGATTTCCCCCGAGTTAAAGACCTACTTTTTATTTATTTATCCTTCCTTATTATATTTTGAATGAGTATTTTCATTGATTTCCTGAAAGAATCATTCAGAAATAATGGACCCTCAGAAAATTATAGTGTTTTTGTTTAGTAGTCAGGTTTTTGAGAAAAAATATTGAAATCTCGGAATGAGCTAGCGAAACCAAATGATTAGAAATGGTTGCTGAGTGTGATGCACTCGTTAGAATTGATTTCATCATGTAGAATCACAGTTCACAACGATGTGAACTGACCTCTCTGTTGTGATGCGCCCTCACCACTTATTATGCTTACTCGTACGTCATCATGGCGCGTTTGAATTTACGAGAATGGAAACCTCATTTCAATATTTAATTGAGGAATAATCACTTGAAATTTTGGGATAATCATTGAATGGGTATATTCATTTGGCACTACTTCTAATACTGTGACAGGAAAAATATCTCATATAGTCCGTTCACGAAAGGTTGAGCACATAGTAGGCGTTTGTTTATTTATCTGAAGTTGGCAGTATTTGCTGTCATAACGTAAAATAAAGTCAACGTTGCCGAATGTACCCGGCCTCGTCCGACAAGCTTGCGAATTATCAGAGAACTCTATGCAATATTGACAACATTGCGTATCAATCTGACAAGAAAATGAACAACATAACCTAAAATCTTAATATACACAGTGGAATATGCCAAATTTCCATGGATAACCAACGGCTCAAACTTTCGTGAACGGACTATATGTATTGAAAAAACCCATCTCCTCTGAATTAATTTAAGGGGTTTCTGCTCTTGTATCATAAATAACCACTTAGATTCAATCGAAGTGATTTTAAATTTAATCCCCGGGCACACTTCACATCCTTACCTGACTCACGAATGATTAGTAGTTTGAACCATTAATATCATCAAAAAACGCTTTTCAGGTCCAGC
>CM024240.1:107437696-107544695 GCA_013421045.1 Propylea japonica | reverse complement strand
TGCCTTTGTTTAAGAGCAATATCGTTGCCCAGAAACGATACAGTGAATGAAATGAATAAATTCATTTCAGTGAAAATTCTCGATCAGGTCAACACTATAAGTCTATCGATACTGTATTGAGGATACAGTGCACTATACCCAGAATTTTTAAATCTTTGAACCCTTCTTGCTTACTTCCTCACGAAAGTTGGCATTCCTATCATGCTACTAAGAAACTTGAGCCCCCAACATGTGTAATGGGACAAGGCTGCTTACAAAGAGTTACGGGACAATATAATCGTGAAGACCAGCGACCATTCTCGCAGGGTCAGCAGTGGGACAACTGGCTTATATTCCGCGGATACCCATGATTCCCACTAATTTACCCGTACCGTTTAAAGACTACAGTTTCCAGTGAAGATCTATTTTGGCCTCTCTATTAAGTCCCAAGTCAAACATTCTCCTTGTGGGCATCGACCTGAGAAAGACTATTTATCCATGGGCAGTTATATGTTGGCTTATCTCGGGTTAGAACTCCTGATAGACAATATTATATTGCTACCAAATGATAGAAATCAAAACACAAACATTCTGTACTAAAAAAGGATTATTAACATTATGCCCAACGGAGTGGGCACGGTCATTTAGTCATTACATAAAAAGGCTCAGTCTGAGTTGAAATATTTCTCGATAATTTGAAATAGTTCGAAGAGTTCTCAAGATTTTATATTTGTGCGAATTGAGAATCATAAAACTGGTAACCAGGAATGAATATCAGCGAAAAACCAAGCATCGTCTGCTCAGGAAAATACTGAGCCGAATGGTTCTGTGAATTCATTTTGAGACTGAGTAGATCATATCACGTATAATATAAAATTTGATGACTTCACGTCAGAGATTTTATCGCGCATTTTTTCTTGATTTAACTCGGAATATATCGATAAAACGGAAAAAACTTGGACCGTTCATTCTTTCCATATTTCATAGCGTGAGCTGTGCAGTTTTTGTCTGACGGTATGTAATAATTCTCTTCTTTTTTCCAGACCAGACCGATTTCTGGTTTCGATGCACCTGGGAAATCTGCCCAACTAAAGAATGCAGAATTGGATGGCTACTACGAAATCAGGTACGTAGAATTCTGCATTTTTTATTACACACAGCGGAATTTTACAATTCTCTTTTCATCTTCTTACGAAGAATGAAGAAACTATTTTTCTTTCGGAATATGACTGAGAATAAATGCACCACTGAACTTTAATCTTTATCGAATAATTACACTTCGTTCTGAAACGGGCTCACTGATATAATTTAGCTTGAAATAATGTTGTATTTTATTGACAGCTTTACCACATCGGTGAATTGGAAAATATGAAAATGGTTTTTCGTTTTAATTTATTGCCGTTTTCATTATTGCAATCATTTAGGTTGCAATATCATTTGGGAAGTCTATGAATATTAGTTCAAATAATTGATCTAATAATTCAAACTCATCGATACATGTGATTTGAGTTGACAGTGTATTTCACCTTTTTTTTTTATTTCATGAACATACTCAGTTCAGAAAATCTAGAATATTTTCATCTATTTTTCTAGTTGAAAGATATTGAAAAGTTATAACAATACTATATTAAATATTTTTTCAAAATGGCGAAAATGGGCATTGAGAAATGTTTGTCAGGAAAAAACAAAAAATCCATCCAAAGTTCTAACTTTCCTACCATCAAAGAGCTGAAATATTGAGTGGTTATAATAATCTTATCCTTATTAATTTATTTCATTTCGAATCGAAAGTTTACGCATCTCACGCATCAAGTCAGTGATGAAATTTTCCAAGTAATCATTTCATTCTTCCTGAAGTACTACACTCATTTCTTAAAAGTTTAAGGAAGGGTTTGGCAACGGATATTTTTTGAGCGCTCGTTCTCCTCAAACGAGCTCTATATCGTTTCGCCCAAATTTTTTCAGGGTTCTACTCCCTGATGACGAATTCGTGTTAAATTCAATTCTGTCCATGGATCCGTCCGTCCGACCGGCCGTTAGCACAATAACTTTCGAAGGATTGTCCTCTAGAGTCTTAAATTTTTAAGGTGGCTCGGTTGAGTTCGTTAACCAGCCAAATCGTACAAGGTGTCAATAAAATATGACCATACAAAATTTCTGTTCCTGGATATCTCAGACGAAACGAAATCCATCAAAATGAAATTTTGCGCGGCCATACATAAGATGCTCATAATAATTCATTTTTTTGGTAAATTCCGATTGTGCTGTGATTCGCCATTTATAAATTTGGTATCAATTTCAATCCCATATTAATTTTGAGCTAATATTCTTATTGGCAACTTCCACGGTGATGTCAGCGCCAGTGCGGCGGAATTTTAAAACACTCTATGTATAACAGTACAAATGTAAACAATCCTGTGTTAGTTATATGAGCACATAAAGTTGAATTTAATTTTCATTTGAATTTTTTCTTTGTACTGACTCAAAGATTGAGGTATTGTTTTTTTGTGATATATTCAATCAATTTTTTCGATCATCTTTTCACTCATTTAGGACTTTTTATTGGTGTTAAAGTGTTAAAACTACTAGGTAGTTAGTATGGTTATATTCTTATCAAACTCACTTAAATTTAAAAGTTCTTTCAGTACTTTATTCGGAAGACATGGACAAGGGACTGTACAGTCTAATATTATTGGTGGTTTTCAAAACCGTGAAAACATGTCGGAATATTTCGACTTATTTTCCTCTGCAGATGGAATATAATAACTGGTTTGAGAACCGAATACAATACAGAAAGCATTTCAAAGAAATATATTTTTGCAAGTTTGCTGAGATATTTGGAACATTATCGCTAGTGTAAAGCCGGGTTTAGACGAAGCGCAACCCACTCGCGAGTCAAACCTCGTCACCTACTCGCGAACCAAAACTCATCCTCGCGCCAGTGTTTACACTACGTGCTGGATTCGCCTAGAAGGGTGAGCCAGGATGAAGGCGAGGTAGTAATCAGCCTAGTATAAAGTCCGAGACTCGACTAGCTCCAGAAGCTTGTTCAAACGACACAGCGAGGCTTCTTTGATGCGCGACTGAATACCGACCGGTAATGGCTCAACCCGAGGACGAGGGGCCTCACGGCGAGGGGCATTTTACACTATGCGAGGGAGCGGAAGCGAGGCTGGTGCGCGAGTAGGTGCGCTTCGTCTAAACCCGGCTTAACATACGATAAATTTAATTTCATTTTTGTGAAAGTTAAAATTAGCTGCTGTTTTATAGATAACCTGCTGCTCGTTTTGTTTCCAAGAACTTTCAACACCATCTTTTCCACACAATTGAAAATTTCGAAATTGTTTATTCCAGTGAAACTTTTCAAAGCACTATCACTATTCAAGATATCACTCAAAGTAGATATACGAGAAGTATCAACTTGAACACTAGCATCACAATTATTAGGTACACTATTAACAATGCTGTCAACCAAGTCACTACTAACATCATCAGTGCTATTCAACAAATTTAAAATTGCATGTGCTACGCTGATTCCTTCTTCAGAATAAGGATTCTCAGAGCAGCAAGCATCGTCTACACAGTTCTTCCTCTTTTCTCTTTCAGCGTATCTTCTTGTCCTCATTGAAGAAGTTGATGGCAAGTCTCCATGTTGAGTACTCACAACTGGAAGATTCTGAGAGGGAACAGAGTTCTTTTTCAAAATAGGTTTTTTTCCTGTTCCACCTATAACAGAAAGTAGTTAATAATTGAATGCCACACACATAACCTCAACTCACCTTTGTGATAATTATTTTCCAGAAAATGCAAGGAACACACTTTCATAAATTTCGTGACCGGTTTACCGATCCTTAGTTTATTGATCCAGGCCTTTCTCTATTCATTAATTGCATTGTGGCACACAACAATAGTCATTCCACATATTAGAGAGGATAATGTTTTATATTTTCCTTTTAATTTGTCTTCCGAACGAAAGAAAACACTGAATTACAAAAAAAACTACCGAAATCTATCACTAACACATGTAAATCATCTGTTCACTACTGTTATAGATTAGTTTCGATTTCTGCCACCAGGGTGAGTATCGCTGGGCAGCAGAAGCCAATTGCTCCACCGAAGTACGGGCGTTCAAAAGTTTCTGCTTAGAGTTTCTATTTGATTTATTCACTCGATTGATCCCATGTCTGGATAGTTCGATGGCCAGCTTATTCTCTGGATATTATTCTCTCGAAGAATGTTCTTAACACTTCCGTGTGGTGTGGTTGGACGTTATCGTCCTGATAAATGAAATAATTCCGAGAATAATTTCTGAATTCATTGGGCAGGCGGTGATCTGCCAATAACTGAAGCAGAACTTTCTGTCATGGTGATAGCCGAGCTACTCTCAAAGGTCTTCCTGCCTTATATTTTAAACTCTCCGTTTATAAATACATACCTCAAAATGACGATGTTAACTATACGCTTCTATTCCTTCTAGTAAAATTTGCGAAATAATGGTTCTTTCTGTGCAGATGTAACTCTGGATTGAACAGTTAACGTTCTCCGAGCAACGCTGCCGGTTTCAGGGAAAGGTCTACTAAAAGCCTTACTGAATTCTGAACGTTTCGCAATCTGATGGTTCTACAAAGCTTTTTTGTAGGGCTACTAACCATGATTTTTCGGCATTTTCTACGGAATATTATCAATATCACAACTCCCATTTTTCACTGACAACTGATAAACTTCGAATATTCTTGAAAAAAAATCACTGGTTTATTTATCCGATCGAAGTGCAGAATCGACCCACAAAAAATTTTCATGTTATATTCAACTTACTGAGAGTTGATGAATTTGACAATGTGTGTATGTACGTAATAAAAAACTTACTAACCCATTCCATTTCAACAAAAAACTACCTCAACGGTGTGCTTTCAATTGACACAAGTCCATAAGAATATGCAATAAAAAACCCAATCATTCCTATATGAATCACAAGAAAAGATGTACGAATCTTCGGAACTCCCAGTCTAAGCCATGTAGCGTTAGAGAGGAAGCGACATCAAATATTTGGGAATTGAATTTTACCATAAATAAACATTAGTTTGTTGATTATTACAATGTCACAACTGTTGCGAAGCGACTTCTTGGTCTTGTTTTCAGAGTTGGTCGGGATTACGAGAATCCTAACTGTTTTACTACCCTCTTCAAGTCCTTTGTCCGTTCCCGACTCGAGTATGGCAGTTTTTGTCTGGGGTCCAATATATGAGGTTCATATCAACCAACTAGATTCGATCCAAAGTCAGCTCCGAAATTCAAAGCATTCAAATTGGATGGTGTCTACCCAACCCGGGTTTCGACAATCAAACGTTTCTGAATAGGTTCTCATTCGAGCACACGGAAATTTAGATACCTACTCTTTAAGTCCCTTCCTCTTCAAGCAAAGCTGAATTTAGTTTTCTAGGCAATGGTAGTCTATTTGAAAAAGCTATAACTTAACTGCTTGAACCAACGACTAACATGATGCTTAGATCACCCTCAAGCTTAAACTGAGGGAAGAACTGCGTCTTAGGCACACTGATCATTAGCCTGTTAATTTTAAGTTTACCTGTTTTCTTTGTGTTTGTGTTCAATTTTTTTATATCCACCATTTTTGTACAATTTAATATGTTTTCCCGCACTTCAGAGTTCCTGATGGAACCAAGAAGTCGAAAAGATAATGGATAGGAAAATTCGCTTATACAAGCTCCATGACCACTACACACCATTAATCAGAAGGAATTTCAG
Source organism: Propylea japonica (assembly GCA_013421045.1). Classification (NCBI taxonomy): domain Eukaryota; kingdom Metazoa; phylum Arthropoda; class Insecta; order Coleoptera; family Coccinellidae; genus Propylea; species Propylea japonica. The sequence continues at coordinate 107,538,953 of CM024240.1, read as the reverse complement.
ATCGACGAAATAAAAATGGGTAAAGATTAATTGACGACTTCGGTCATTAATAAGTGGAATAGGCGGTTTGAGATTGCCCATTTCTGCCGATATCCATCTTGTTCATTCGTCGAAATGTAAGGAAGATCTTAGGACACGACCAATAAAACTTCATATTCGCAAAAGTACCCAATATACAGCATTTTTATGAATTATTTCTTCTGAAAGGGTATGATCGGAATTTGCTTTTGTAAAATTCTATTTTACTTTTTATTTATAGTTTCATGTATACAGCAGCTCAAATATATCATATAAGGTTACACATTTTCTGTATATTCCAGCTGGTGAACTTCTCGTCGCTTTTCAAGAATTTCCAAAAAGCTCAAAGTTTAACTCTTGACTCTTAACTCTTCTCAATGTCTATTTCGTCTAGTTCTTTCGACTTTATTCTAACTCTCGCATTTTCTTACTCAGATCTCTCGACTTCTACTCTGAACTCTGCCGTATTATCACTGATTCGTCAATGAATACTTTTCTTCTCGTCGATTCTATCCGCTTCCTCTTTTAAGTCGAGGGCGTACTTCTACGCTCAAATCCCTACTTAACGTGATCCACTCACTCACAGGAAGTAACTGCAATCGTGAAAACTCGAACTAAAGAAAATCGCCGTGTGAAATATCGTCATCAGTGTCAGACACGCATCACGTACTCTAGTCTTCCAAAGTTTCCCAAACATTTAGAGTTTTATTCCTTGAACAAATATGTTCCGTTCAGGAAAGTTTGAGCGCATAGTAGGCGTTTGTTTATTTATCAGAAGTTGGCAGTAAACTGTCATAACGTAAAATGAAGTCAACGTTGCCGAATGTACCCGGCCTCGTCCGACGATCTTCCGAGTTATCAGAGAACTCTATGTTATATTGACAACATTGCGTATCAATCTGACACGAAAATAAACAACATAAGCTAAAATTTCAACATAATAATAAGAAGGTTTATTCGAGACACCTTTACAAAGAAATAATCACGTTCGAAATCTGAACATTGAACACTTGTTTGAACAACAAAATTACATACAAAATTATCGCAAATCAAATAAATGACAATATAGACAAATGAGATAAAATAACTATGTCACACGAAAGTTCATCCAGTTAATAAAGCATTGTAATATAAATGACGAAAAAAATACAATAACGCAAGAACAACAAGAATCGAGAAACCGAACAACATAACGGGAGAGCTCCAACCAACACTATATGCGTGAAAAAACAAAACACGAATGTACAAATTAAAATTACTATATGAACACAACAAATGTAAAAAAGTTTGAATATATTAATGAAATAAATATAAATAAAATAAAGTTGTATAGATAAAATTAGGGATCAATCAGAATAAATAAGTAAAATATATTATTGTATAGATAAAATTAGAGACTAATCAGAATAAATAAGTAAAAATATATTTTTTTATAGATAAAATCATTATAAATTAGTTAGAAGAAAAGTTCTATAGGTAAAATTAGAGACTAATCAGAATAAATAAGTAAAAAGAGATAGTAATAGTAGTTCAGAAAAAGCCAGTATTGACAGGAATGAACAAATCCACAAAAGAAATCACGTTAAGTAGTAACGAACTATGTACTTAGACAACCTTCAGTTCTCAAAAATAATCTCAGTTGACCTCGCAATCGAGTTATGTTGCGCAAATTCTTGAGATACTCCGATAATGAATTGTACATCTTTGGTGCGTTATATGCGAAGCTCGTTCTGGTAAGAGACCTTTCAATTGTGGAAAGATATAGTTTCGTCTCTGTCTGGTATCATATTCACTGTGGAATATGCCAAATTTTCATGGCCAACCGACGGCTCAAACTTTCGTGAAAGGACTATACATATACAGTGTGTTTGGTCATGACTTAGCGATAATTTAAGGTCATCAATATACCTAATATTATCGACAAAAACACCCAAACTTGGAAGTGTACCCCGTTAGTTTTGGAGTAGCCCCCATTTTTAATTTACTTCTTTATTTTCCTTGACCCTTCCAAATAATATCGATTCCTTTGGACATAAAGGTCCTACAGCCGTGAAAAAATGTTTTTTGAAAGATGATACTACCACCTTTCATTGAAGTATGACATTATAAAAACATTCAACTTGAAAACGCCATAAGAAAATTCTTTAAAAAGTTCATAGTGAAAATATGTACTGATTTTCTTAGTGAATCCGCAACGGTACAAGAACTTACACATTGTATTATAATTTTTTTTCAATGATTTAACACGCAAGGACACAAGCTACAAAATAACACTCACATCATTTCTGTGAGTTCTGTAAGTTACATAATTTTAGAGTTATTGCTGTTCGAACAAGACCCTTATGAAAATTGATAAAATAAAAATGAACCTCAGTACTGTACTTTGGATAATTTTCAATGATCAAACAAAATAAAAAATTGCTCAAAATGGCCGCCTCTGCTCTGTAGACAGGCAGTGGCCTTCATGACGTTTTGTCTTGTGTCTTTTGCTCGCGTAGTGATCATGTTCGAGCAGCATTAACTCTCAAATTATGTACCTTACAGATATGATGCGAGTGTTGTTTTGTAGCTAATATCCTTGCGTGTTAAATCATTGAAAAAAAAATTTAATTTCAATATGCTAGTTCTTGCACTATTGCGGATTTACTAAGAAAATCAGTACATATTTTTACTATAAACTTTTTTAAAGTTTTTTTTATGGCGTTTTCAAGTTGAATATTTTTATATTGTTATACTTCAATAAAATGTGGTAGTATCAGCTTTCAAGAAACATTTTTTTCACATCTGTAGGACCTTTATGTCCAAAGAAATCGATATTATTTGGAAGGGTCAATGAAAATAAAAAAGTAAATTCAAAATGGGGGCTACTCCAAAACTAAGGGGGTAAAATTCCAAGTTTGGGTGTTTTTGTCGATAATATTAGGTATATTTGATAACCTTGAATTATCGCTAAGTCATGACCAACACACTGTATATACGCTTCGAAGAAATTTAATTTCTTTGTTTGTTCAATTGAAAATCTACATATATGTACTTATAAAATCCTGTTGTTTTCCAAAACTACTTCACATTTCAGTGCAGTCAACGAACAACCACCTCATCGGTGTGCTTTCAGTTGGATTTTCCAATAGGAGAAAAAAAGGACGAAATAAAGATCGAGGAAGATTAATTGACGACTTCGGTCATTAATAAGTCGAATAGTCGGTGGGATTGCACATTTCCGTCGATCTCCATCGTGTTCATTCGTCGAGATGGGCGCCAATCTTTTCTTCGACGACTCGAATGTGAAATCATTATTTTTAATGAGCTGGTCGTAATTACTGAATCTTTGGTGTGCGGTTAGTAAAGGGTTGTTTAGACGTTGGGAGTAGGCGGAAATTGCGAATTTCTGGATACTGAAGTACTCCCAAACAGGAAATAGGTGTGATGTCGGAATAATGGCCTTATCGGCCATAATGGTTGCTTGCTTATTCGCGAATGAAGAATGTGCGGATAAAATGAAGTTTAATTTAGTAGGATATTAGGGTAATATCTTCACGACTGGTTATAAATTATATCTCAGTGTAAAGGCTGTTTATTTCACTTGGGATTCACGTACCTCACAAGTCTAGGTGATTCTTAAAAATTTATAGTCAATTGAAAGAATCGCTTTCTTATAATTCTAGTATCAAATGGATCCGCGAGAGGTCATGAATGAGAGCAGCTTAGGATTCAGATCATCAGAATATCAACAATAGTATTCGAAGATCAAAATTGGAAAGCGTACAGGGTATCCCATTTTGGGCACTTTACGGGATATCTCCGTTATTTTTAACGTTAGCGGGATGCGGTTTTCGCGACAGTGTGCTACTTTTTTATGAAACTAAAGATGGCGCAATTAGTTTTTGCATAGCCCTCTTAGTTTTTGCTCTACAGGGCTGAAATGGAAAGTATCACTTTTAATCACCCCCCGTATCTCAGTTGTGCTTGAACTTGGAGAAATGGTTGAAACGCATTCCTATAGATTTTTTTCCGTAGAATCCAGTGGCGTAGTCAGTTTTTCAATTAAACTTTCCGCTTTCGAGTTATCGAGCAAATATATGTTTTTAAATTGGACACCCTGTATATTATTTTTAATTCTTATTAAGCACAATCTCAGCTTTAAAAACATATCATTTTATGCATTTATTTTCAAAATCATGCTCAGAATTCAAGATTTTGTAATTCAATTGTTAATAACTAAGTAGTAGGCTATGAGTGTTTATTAAAAACAAAAATAAATGTCAAGATTTCATTAGGAATCGAAAATAATGTTAACATAATATCTAGATCGCAAACAAACATGTCATATTTCTCGTAATTTTCGTAAGCAGCCGTTATGAGAAAAACTTAAAACTGAATCATTAATATAATATAATAAATAATAAAAACTGAAAGAACTGTAAACTTTTAAACCAACCGACAAAGCTTTGACATTTTTTTTTTCTTTTTAAGAAACAGTCATAGAGCCTACTACTAAGCTATTGACAATTGAATTACAAAATCCTGAATTCTGAGCTTGGTTTTGAAAATAAATGCATGAAATAATATGTTTTTGAAAAGCTGAGATTGTGCTTAATAAGAATAATACACAGGGTGTCCAATTAAAAAAACCATATGTTTGCTCAATAACTCAAAAACATACATACATTACATTCTAGTAAAAAAATTCTTCTGTTCTTCATTGATGTCAGAATGAAGAATGCAGAACAGAAGAATTTTTTCACTAGAATGTAAGAAACATCAAGTATTACCTAAACACATTGAGGACAGATTAAGAAAAATGAATGCAGGAATAGACAGTAATACAGGACCAATAAGAAAGAAAATAGATATTTTTGACTTTTCACTGTCACTTCCGTGATCTGCATCACTAAACTCATTTATTTTGCCTGATTTGTAGGTGAAACCATCAAGAACTATGTTTTTCGTTAATATCAATTGCAAAGCAAAATTCAGTTTGTTAAGGACTATCTTGGATACAATATGTATTGCTCATTTCCTAAAAACTTTATAGGTTTTCACTTCCAGTCAGAAACAGAAATATGTAATTAAAAAAAATTTAATCAAGATGCAGTGCTCCAGCGGCAATCTTTGCACCTATTTGTCAGGAGCAAATTGGCCTCGAAAAAATTGTTGCAAAATAGTAAAACTGAAAAGGAAATTGAATTAAAAGGATAATGTAACGTTTCGGTGTCTATATCAGACACCTTCTTCAGACAAATTCGTTAAATCTTCAGAATTGTGAAGATTTTACGATTAAGATTTAAGGATCGTTATTTTGCTGCTGAAGAATTTAGTGGAACCTAGTTGTATTTCACAATTTCCAAACATTTTGATCTGTCGTAATAACTCACTTTACCCTCGTAAATATAGAATCCTTGAGGCCATCAACAAATACATAAAATATACCCAAACTGTCAGTTCCCAAAAGTGGAGAAAATCACGACGTACTGCAAGTGATTTCGCGAACCTCCATAAAATTTCATTGCTTTCCAAACTTCAAAACTCACGAGATGCACCATCGATGGGACATAAAATTGCGAAAATGCGAAATTCTTAGGTAGTACGTTTAGACAATGTTGCCGTCCGATGCGCTTCGATCTCTGCGAATGTTTTATGGCACATCGTAAATATTTGGTATAATTTATACCAAAACAACCCGATAAAACAGTTTCACGTATAACTTTCGGGTCGTTTGGCAGTTTCGGAAGTTGGAATGGGTTGACCGAATTCAGCTTCGGAAGCCGAAACGAAAATGGGACCTTTCTTCTTCCACCACATCATCATTTATGCGAACCAAGCGGTAATTTGGACTGATAAACAGAGCTGGGTCTATTTATTGACGGAAGTGTGTGGTGAAAATTCAAGGGAAGATTTAAAGTGGGTCACTAATTTAGAGAATGAAATTGAAGAAAGCCCTGACCTTGAGAAAGCTTCTTCGTGTTTGTTGTTATTGGGAAAGTGATAATTCGAATTTGATCAACCCGAGTGACATTGAGTTCATTGTCTCAAGTTCGAATTCAATAATCCTATTCAAATCTCTGAGCTCGAGCGTTTCGGGAAGAAAACTGCAAAATAGCAGTTTATTATTTGTCCATCGGCGAATGGATAAAGTTCTTGTCTGTCGTCTAAAGATCTTGTGTAATGGAGGAAGGAGCAAATGTTTCTCCGAGATGGCGCTCTTTATATTCAATTCTCACTAGCTAACTGCCAAATATGGTAGGTATTACAATTCTACTTTACCTAAGGTGATTCAGAGAGTTTTTTCTACACTGAATTCGGCAAAAAATCAGACACAGGTGTTTATAGATTTTCTAGAGATTCTTCGGACTATATGATGCATAATTAAATCCGTAGAATGACTTCAATATTTGTCGATTATATCGCATGAGATATGAATGATTTCTCAAAGACTATTATAAAGGGTCTTTCAATAAGGACGGGTCGATTTTGACATGAAATAAAAAAGGCCGTGTATGAGATTTTAACGATTTTTTTTTTATTTGAAAGAGCTATATATGCCATTATGTGTGGAAAATCACATCGTTTAAATGTCCGCCGCGGCTTCTCACGGTGGCACGAATTCGAGTTGTCCAATGTTCAACAACTCTGCCGCATAGTTCGGGTTGAATTTCAGCGATAGCCTGAGCTATGTTGACTTTAAGGGCATCGGTCGATTGTGGCTTATTGGTATAGACCTGCGACTTAAGAAAACCCCACAAAAAAAAGTCTAAAGGTGATAAGTCGCAGGATCTCGGTGGCCAATTCACGTCACCTCTGCGAGAGATAACCATGCCCTCAAAGCGTTCATGCAGAAGATCCATGGTGGCATCCGCTGTATGGCTCGTAGCGCCATCCTGCTGGAACCACATGTCGTCTAAGTGTAGATCGTCCAATTTGGGCCAAAAGAAATCGGTGATCATCCTTCTGTACCGTTCGCCTGTGACGGTAATGGCCTCACCAACATCGTTTTAAAAAAAGTACGGACCAATAACAATAGCAGCGATGTTCTCGGCCGATCTGGCGGTCTTTGCACGTACGGGTGTTGGCAGATTGTTTATTGAACCGGTCGATTCGAATTTGGCCACCAAACGTTGGAGAGTCGACTTTGAAGGACCACCTCGTCTGCCGTAAAATGGGCACGTAACGTTTGCACTAACGAACACTCATTTTGGTAATACATTTTTAACATTTGGACGTGTTGCTCAACCGTGTAACTTGCCATGGTGATTGGCATTACTAACTGAATAAAAAAATATAGGTTAGAAAGACGACGTTAAAACAACATGGCCGCCACAGGCTGCCAACATCGACCCGTCCCTATTGAAAGACCCTTTATATGAATTATACCTTACCTGATTTCGATCGAAAAAAGGTTTTTCGAATCAAAGGAACTCAAATATTTCTTTTCACGAACATGCTGGTCCAATGATATTCACGAGATCCCATAGAATCCTTTATGTAGTTATTGATCAGCTAAATATAAACTTCTGGAATGGCTAGTTTCGAAAAAATTCAGAAAATAAAACTTCGAATCCTCATGACTCGAAAACCACTTGACGGATAGGACCACTGAACGAACTAGTTCGACCACACATTTAAGTTTTCAAGTTTTTTTTCAAAAATCTCAGGAAAATATCATACCAGTCTTCAAATCATCATTGAATACCGAAGCATAAACTTTGAACCTCATCTTGATTCATCAGTATAGTCAGTAATATTTCAGTTTTTCGGTTAAACAATTCGATTTCTATAAGTTTGATAAGTGTAATTTTTCCAAACGTATTATTCCAAAGCTTGCCTTCTGTCTTCAGATGAATTTTTCTCGTTATGATAATCTACCATCTTCTCTACATTAAGTATATAGATTTAGTCCCGTAGAGCAACTGTTTTGATGTTTGATTGTTTGGGTCTTCACTCGACGAAAATTCATTATATTACGATAGAAATGAAACAATCATTTTCTGCTAAAATATATTTGTTCAACACAATTTTTTCGTCAAATTATTGACTTCAGCAGGTGAGTACCACTATTTTGAATAGTTGCTCTCTACGTGTCGACACGAAATCAAACGAAAATTTCTGCAGCAATGCTCTTTTCTCTCAGTAATCAATTCAATATCACTGGGTTATAGCATGAGAAGGAGAATTAATTTGCTGCTTATACCTACATTTTCAATAAATTAAAAGAATCCATGTAGTATCTGAAACTGATTCCAGAAAATGAAAAAAAATTTTATCAAAAAACTCTGTTGAATAGTCTGCCATATAACAAATATAAATCTTTCTGAGGTCGCTTCGAAATGTTATTACATTTCCATAATATTCTTTCTTCTGTAATCATTTAAGTCGTTATGATGTTTCTGAAAGGAATCATTTCAACTTTGCTGAAACAAATACAAATCGACCTTTGTGGCACTCGAATAATAATCCTTTTTCAAGAGGCTTATATTATAAAATCATCACCACCGAAGAAATACTGAAATGACGAAAAGTTCAGCAAATTTCTGCCTCAAACATTTTCTCTACGTGGTACGAAAATCTGGATACAAATATTATTTCAGTTATCTGGCTGTAGAGGTTGATTTCAAACTGACGAAACAACTCGTGTAGTATTCCTAAAAGCCACAAAAAAGATTAATCAATGAAAAAAAGGCTCGTATTTCAAATAGGTTATCCCATTACGACCGGTTTTTGATACGAAAAAAACTTCTGTTATCCCTTTGATTTATTATCTTATTATACACTTGTGAAACGAAAGATCTATTGATAATGCCTGACGAATAGCCTGTTCTAGATCATGCTTATCTGCCTGGAGGTTATACGGAATCTAAACCACCAAATTAATCTCGTTGAGATATTGCCTAGGCCTGTTTTTGGCTATTAATATTGACGGTATTTCCTATGGCAACATTATCTACACGTTGAAGGAATATCAATGATATCGTTGAAGCTCAATACCTCATGTTATGATACGATAAATTTTTTTCTAAATCGGCCCCCCTACCAATATACATATCCCACGAAAACAATTTTCGAACGAAAATCATAAGGAGTTATGGGATTAAAAAAATGTGTGAGTACCATTTTCTCAATGAATCATATTATTTAAGCTTTATGACTCAGTGTTTTTTAGGACTCCTTAAAAATATTAAAAACTGTCAACTAGTCATCGCAAGTTGAAATATTCAAATTATAGTCATCAGAAATTATTTGGTTACAACATCAACTATCTTAACGTCATATTAATAATTAATATGTGAAATGAATCTCGTTCTCCTAGATGGCGCATGTGTAAATTAGTTGCATCGAAATTTCGCAAAGTTTCTACAACGTTAATATGATAACTGTAGTTGCAGCACGACGTTGTGAAACCCGAAAATGATTGACCAAACTGGTGGAAATCATGGATGTGAAAACGTTGTTTTAAGGTCGGAAAGTCACTTTGTTTGGTTGAGCTACTTATTTATATACGTCGGCGCAACATTGGGTTCTCAAATCGAATTCTCTTGATTATTTAATTCAGTGAACATGGAATAAACCAATTTGAAATGTATCAAAACATTAAATGAGTGCGACGTGACATCCCAGCAAAGAAGAATCTACCATCCAAAAGTTTATGCTGAACGAAATGAAACCCATTCAAGTGACACTCAAAGATATGGAAATGAAGAATTGGATTTCCAACTTGGGAAGCATCTAGTGCAGACCGAGTATGTAATGATTTCAATTTGAAACGTGGCACGACAAGAAAAGTTCTCGCAAAGTTTGCGACTGAAGAAGACCCAAGCTAGCATTTCTCATTCCCGAAATCAGGCGGGTCTCGAGCAACTAGATCTAATTTGTTCGTCCGCATGACGGCAGAACTGCTGGATTAATAGCTTCAGCACGGCTAAAATTTGTATGCCGCCGGTATTTTGGCAGTTATGTTTATGAACTTCCAAGAAAAGGGGCGATCTATCTTCATTTCCGTTGCCGGCATACAACTCGAACCGCCTCCTCTTTTGAAGATGCTGACAAATTATTTCGGCTGTACGAATATAGAAGAGAAATAACTAATGGAAACTGATAGGAGATGGCTCTGAACGATATGGAAGATGGATTCATACGGCATAATTCAAGTAGATTGTATGAGTGTGTGAGGGTGAAATATGAATATGGCGCTTTCAGGGTGGATTTAGGAAAGAAAATATTCGGCTTCGTTCGTGGGTTTGATAATAGAAAGAGGAAGTATGGCAAACTGTCAGAAGTAATTTCACTTGGGAAGTGAATGGTAATAGGTTCCTTATGAATGATGATCTATGGGTGTTGGCGTGAGTCTTCCATATAGCCATAGTTGTGAAGTGTTACTGTTATGAAGAATAAAGTGAAGTTATGGATATGAAGAAAGACCTATTGACCAACAAGCTTCATCAAAATGTATTTAGAATGATAGGTACTCGGCGCATGATTATAGAACAAATTTTAATAGATAAAAAACAACTAGAATATCAACAAATAATTTTCGGAAGGTTAACTTTCAACACTAGGATAACTAGAGTACATTCATAAGTTCATGATTTTTTAACAGTCCATCTAACTCTTACTATTATGACTGTCATTATTAATGCCATTTCAGAAAAGTTAATGATCAAATAACACATTGATGTGTTAAGCTGGTCACTCACGTACAGTTTTAACTGTACCGGGTTTTTCACTATACCTAATTTGACCCCCCCCTCTAACTTTGTTACTAAAGGAGATAAAAAAAATATTTTCTGTAAGAGTAAAATCAACTGAGGTTTTTTGAATGAGTCCAGAAACTGAAATATATACAGGGTGGCCAACATATTGATGGCAACTTCATTTTTTCAAATGGAACACTCATTTTCCCTTATTTCGAATCTGTAACATATATTGGTCTATCTCTTATATTATGGGATCCACAGAGTTTCAAATTTTAAGAACCACATGCCAAGATCTGTAATCATTTTACAAGTAGTAGGTAGAGTGTATTTACTGAAAACGCTTATTTTTGGAGTTATAATAACAACAAATGCAGCTATATTTTTTCAAATGGGACACCCTGTCATGTATATTCTTCCTTTTTTGGTAGGCTATTTCCTCCTAATCTCGAATATAACTGCGGTGGATGTGGATGAGTCTGTTCAATTTTCAGAGTTTCAAAAGTTTTGAAAAAATATGACACCGAATAAAAAAATAAATGAAATACCAACTAAATTCTTTATGTCCAAACAATCTACTTAAAAGTATTATTTTAGAATGAGTACCCAACAATTACTTAACCAATGAAAAATCATAAACTATGGCGTTGACGGGATTAGTTCCAAATTATGGGTTTAATATTGGTTGATTTTGTATCATTAATATTATCATCCGCTCCCATTGATTGTCATTATTGCTTAAGTAAATTTTTTCCTTCGGGGGCGGCTATAAAAACGTGTCAAACGTTGTTAAATCGGGAATATTTGGTTTCCATAAAATGGGTGCGTCATTACCAATCCAAAGATCAAATTGCCCACTTAAATTTTCACGAACTTCCAAAACGCTATGCCAGATGGTTATTGAAATTTGAATCTCTGTGGTTCTCAAAATAAGAAAGATAGACCAACATATGTTACATATTCGAAATCAGGGAAAAAAGCTAACCAAATGTGGAAAAATATACAGGGTGTTTCATCTGAAAAAATAAAGTTGCCATCAATATGTTGGTAACCCTGTATATATTTCAGTTCCTGGACTCATATCAAGAATCCTCAGTTGATTTCGTGAAATTTTTATACGAAACATTTTTTTGTATCTCCTTCAGTAACGAAGTTAAAGGGGTGGTCAATCTATAGTGAAAAACCCGGTACAGTTAGAAAAATCGAGTTAAACTCTGACTATGCCCATTCACGTACAGGTCAGACTGATAATTTTAACTGTACAGTTGAAACTGTACGTGAGTAGTCGGCCTTACAATCCATAACTCTGTAGTATTGTAAATCATAACTCACTATAGTGAGTTATGTAAAAAAAGACATCAGCTGCAGTTCTCCTTTTTATCTATCTAAGAAAAAGAAGATTATCGGTAATAGTCTTGGTATATATCCAAGGGATATCTATATACCAAGTTGTAGACCTACTAACTTCAGCCCCTTCTATCGCTATGACCTTTTTATCTCTCCTTCTATCTCTCTTTATTTGGCGAATAAACGTCGGACACATTTCGGTCGCGTGCGAATATAGACGACAACTAACTAACAACTTATTTCTATGTAGAAGGTGGGTCTAAAGTATCACGAACTTCATTCTTTGGTGAAATATCATATAGGTCTAGATCTTATCATTCAATATAACTTCATTTTCTGGACTTGTTTGTTCAGAAATCACAAATAATGAATCACAAATAATTAAACAACATTTTACTCAAATCTTCCTTAATTCCTATGAGGAAATGATCATCAAACAACAGCTTTCGTTGGGATATATTAAGAATTATGAATATCCAATAATTATTTTCAAAATGGTAAAAAACTGAAATACCGACGAATGATTCACAGAAGGTATACCTACTTTGAATGGTTATTTAGTAGTTAAATTCACAATATCAGAGATACAACAACAGAGATACAAACTGTTTTGAAATTTCGATAAATCAATAAAAACCCATTGAAAATTTTACCTATTGTGAAGAAATTAAATTATTATTTTATTTTAATGGATTTGATATAAAGAATGAAAATTTTATAATATTTCAGAAATTTATATTAGACAAGGAAAGTTCACGTGGCCCGAACAGTCACTTAATTCATAGGAAATGAAAAGATAGCGGTATTTGATTTTCAGGGTTTAATATTATTTAAAAATATAACAGTGATTGGCGACGTTTCGGGCAGTGCCCTTTTTCTAGCCTTCGAAATAACTTAAAATAAATTATTTCGGCTAGACAAAGGGCACTGCCCGAAACGTCGCCAATCACTGTTATATTTTTAAATAATATTAAACCCTGAAAATCAAATACCGCTATCGTTTCATAAATAAAACAGGGTAAATACTTTCCATTCGATTAATTCATAGGTTCATGAGTTCCAATAGTATTTCCAACAGATAACAAAATGTCATTTTAGAGAAGTTGACTACCAGATAATGATTTGATGTAATCCATACCTAACTCACCAGTATTATAAACCATAACTCACTAGTGAGTTATGCGAGAGGGACATTAGCTTCAGTTAAACATTATTTCGGTTTTCCCTATGCAAGAGAAGGAGTACCAATTCAAGATATTAAACTTGCTCTGTATCTAAGTGATTGAAGTTTCAATCATCTGGATCTGCACGCTCTCTCAATATTCATGTAGGTATACTGTCACTGAAATGAAGAATTTTCCACAAGTCTGGATATGATGGCTTTCAATGTAATTCACTGTATCTTCCGCACTTGTTGTTTTGTCCAGAAATCATGAACCAACATTTTACTCAGTTTTTCACAATCAGGAGAGCATCACATGAAAATAATCTTCATGCTCTGAATGATATGGAAGATAATAATTCAAGTAGATTGTATGAGTGTGTGAGGGTGAATATGGAGCTTTCAGGGTGGATTTGGGAAAGAAACTATTAGGCTATATTGTGGGTTTGATAGAAGGAAGCCCGAGAACGCATTTGTCAGAAGTATTTTCACTTGGGAAGCGTAAGGTAATAGGTTCTTTATGAATGATTATTGCATGGCATCTCTGGCTCCGTCTATCTTTCCGTAAGGATGCGACAGAGAGTCCTTACGAATCTCATCGTGAAAAGTGCTAGTACAAAAAAAATTTATCGTGACATGGTGTGGTAGACCGGCCGGCGCGACTACTATAGTACCCTATTTTTTTTACATCTTGATAGTTCGATTGTGCGGTGAGTTTCAGGTGTATTTGTTCTGTATAACTTATAACGAGGTAATTCATTGTTTTTTTAGCCATGTGGTCTTACGAAAAATAGCAAGCTCGACTGCAGAAATAACTAGAGGTTTTAGATGAGGAAGAGGATCAAATAGCAAATGACGAACATTCAGATATTGATCAGTCTAAAAAAAATTTGAATATTTAGAACAACAACTTGCGAGTGATGACTCAGAGCAGAATATTTCTGATGATGAGGAAGAAAATCAAAGTAATACACTGTCGTTTTTTGGCAAAGATAAAGTGACGCGTTGGAAAAATTTCCCCCCACAACAAAAAACTGCCTAGAAAATGGCCTTCAGTAAGCTAAAATATGTTTGCTGAATCATTTTTATTTGATGAAAGGTGTAACTTTTTGTTATTTCTAGTCTTCGAATCCTTAGAGTTTGATTTTTTCTTTTTATGACTGAATAAAGTAAGGTGTATGAAGAAAATTGATTTTTTTGAATTTCTCCAATATATTTGCATCAATTCGAAATATGTACCAATCTTTCATTTTCTTGTCACTCAGTTATGTTTTGAAAGACATCCATTTGAATTTTTAGGCAAAAACTCTTTCCACTTAGCATTCAGAGCTCAATGAGTATGCACGGTCTGTGAGACCGGCGCGACTACCTATGTTAAAAATTTTGATGCGACTATTCGAAGATTAACCTTGGCGTTTGTTTACCTAACTTGACCATCTAATCCGTCGTTAGAAAGTGCAGTGCTATTAACTCGATCACTCAGGTTGATCTATCGTAACCCTACACGAGAGCAGGGTCGTAACGTCACCGCATGAGCACTGCAGTTCAATTTTGTAGTTGAAAAAGGCAGAAATAAGTCTTCTACTCCTCTCTTAGTAATTTCATTTATTTTTTTCCTGAAAATTATGTAAAAAGAAGAGAATTTGGCCCAGTGCAAAATGTATGGTTCCATGAGCCGAGAAAATAATGTGAAACAACTTCTTCATAACTTTGTATGCAGATCCTTATGCGTTGAAGCTTAAGCCATTTTTACTTTTTCAACATAGGTACACAAAGATAACATTGAACATGCGAGGGCACACCAGAAATTATAAGAAATATTTCACAGAAGCCAATAAATCCAAGCAAAGCTAGAGACAATCAGTAAATGAACAGGATCTGAAAAAATAAACTCTCTACTTCTTCAACATAGGTACTCAAAAATAACATTAAACATGGAAGGTCACACCAGAAATTATAAGGAATATTTCACAAGAGCCTATAAATGCAAACAAAGCTAGAGACAATCCGAAAATAAACTGGGACTGAAAAAATAAATCCTTTCAATATTTGGTTATATCATTGATACGACTGTCACTTCAAATCCAAAACCTGATGTGTTCGAAAACTCAGAACCCGGGTCCGTGATCCAAGTAGATCCTTCACGTGATCCAATAAATCGAGTAAGTAACCCTGAGTAAGTTTCCGAAAACGCCTCTTGAGAACCTAGTTGATTAAACTATTTTCAATTACATGCAAAATAAAATACTTTTTGTGTTGTATTCTGAGTTAGTATTCTAATTGACCGAAGCCATCCAGAGAACTCTGAACAATAAAGAAATCGCCATGTGTGCTTTCCTAGATAATATATCTGGGGCTTTTGACAACACAACGCACGTGTCCGTCAAAGATGCACTTGAAAGGCGAAGAGTGAACAAAACCATTATCAAATGGATGTATGAGGAGTTATCGACGAGAATAGCTGAAACATCGATGGGTGGTAAATCTGTCTCTGTCAAGGCTACTCGTGGGACACCTCAGGGTGGAGTATTATCTCCCCTTCTATGGAGCCTAGTGGTGGACGAACTACTACATAGGCTAACGGAGCTTGGCTTCGAATGTGTAGGCTATGCTGATGACATAGTCCTAATAATTAGAGGCAAATTCGAAGGCACTCTTTGCGACTTACTGCAGAAAGGCCTTAGAATTATTGAGCAGTGGTGCTTGTCTGTGGGGCTGAACATCAACCCAAACAAGACTGTAGTAATTCCGTTCACTCGGAAAAGAAAACTTCCCGACATGAAAACGTTATATTTAAACGGAAATATCTTGGAGTGGAAGTCAGAAGTAAAATACCTATGAATAACACTGGATAGTAAACTTCTGTGGAATAAGCATGTTGATACTGCTACTGTCAGAGCTAAAAGGGCTCTAATGGCGTGCAGACGTCTATGCGGCAAAAATTGGGTTTGTAACCCAAAATACTGCGATGGATGTACGTCATGATTGTGAGACCTATAATCACATATGGGGCAGTAGCCTGGTTTGCTAAGGCAAGTCAGGTGAGTACGAGTAAAAGGCTCGATAAAGTACAGAAGCTTGCCTGTGTGTGCATCACTGGAGCTATGAGAACCTGTCCAACTAGGGCACTAGAGATCATTACGGACCTCACACCTCTACATCTAATGGTTGATAGGGTAGCCCATGAGGCTATTCTCAAAATATCTAAGGAAGGTGCAGGTAATGAGAGAATAAACAATCAAAGAGTCTGTTTCTCTCTGAATAACTACATTTCATCTGCGAATCTCCCTAGTGATGCAATGATCAAGAAAGTAATCACTGAGAAAAACTTCATGACATTGCTAAGTATATATAGGTATATATATAAATTGTTGATTGAAGTTTCTTGGGTTTTTTAGCACTAAGTTTTACCAGTAAATAGTCATTTACTTTTAATAAAATATATTGACTCCGACATATGTTTCGGCCTTATTATGGCCTTTTTCAAGGATAGTACAAACATCAATAATTCCTGTAAAAATACAAATAATGAACATCACAATGAATCAATTTAAAATTTTCCTACACTTACTATTTTCGTCAAAATATCACATTTTCAGTTAAAAATATAAAACACAATTACACATTTTCACAGATATGACACAAACAAACATTGGTAAAGTTATGAACGTCAAATTAAATTTTCAAAATCAAGACGAATAAATATTACGACATCTGTACGGATTGATAAGAGTGTATATTGTTAAATTTTAGATAACTATCTTATTCATGTTTATACTCATTGTTGTTTTTGTAGATGGAGTTACTTGAGGGATTTTATTTGAAGTTGTTCTATTTTCTTTTATTTTATTAAGTTGTGATATATTTGGGCTAAATTCTTGGTGTCCATTTTGTCATTCATAGCCTCTTTATTCTTCTTTATGTGAATCATCTCCAATATATTTCGGGTTTTACCATTTTTTTCTTTTTCTAAGATGGAAAAATTATTGAAATCCATTTTATGCTTCTCAGTTTGTTCGTGTTTCTTCAATGCAGTGATGTTTTTACAATATTTATGGCCATTTATTCGTTCCTTTATGTACTGTGATGTTTGTCCAATATATACCTTAGGGCAATCTAAACAATTTATTTGGTATACGCAATTGGATATTTTTGTTTTTGGGATTTTTGATTTCAATTTTGAGTTTAGGAAGGTTAAGTTATTTATATTTTTATATGCCAAATTTATTCCATGCTGTTTAAGTATATATATATATATTCTTTTGAAATCAAGAGCTAACATAATACAATACATAAAACAAAAATAAAAATCCCTAACTGAGGTTGGTGCAAAACGGGTTACCATACAATTTTTTCATATGATACCAGAGCTCAGGGAAAAACCCCAGTAGAAAAAACCCTGTCTCGCCGTTTCAACAAAAATTACACTTAAAAACTATTAGAATATTGAAGGTTTTCTTCTTTACTTAGTCCAAATGAACGATGCTAAGTAAAAGAGATGATTGGAAACGGGAATACACCGACTATAATCTCAAAGAAAATACCGTAAAATGGTATACAGATGGTTCCAAAACCTCTACAGGAGCAGGCGCCGGGATATACTGGCCAAGCACCAAGTGTGCACTGTCGCTGGGCTCCTATATGAGCGTCTTACAAGCGGAAATCTTAGCTATTGAAAGATGTCTAGATATAAATCTAGAAAGAAACTATCAGAAGTGTGATATAGCCATACACTCAGATAGTCAAGCTGCTATTAAAGCACTGAGCTCCTACGTCATCGATTCTAAGATGATCTGGGAGTGCCGGACCAACTCAACGAGGTAGGCAAGAAAAATAGGGTCTTTTTAATCTGGGTTCCCGGCCACTCGGGAATCAAAGGAAACGAAGAGGACAATACACTTGCCAAAGAGGGCGCACAAATGTCACTCATTGGCCCAGAACCCTTCTGTGGTATATCTAAATGTACCTATAAGAAGGAGTTTCTGGAGAAGGAGAAAGCCGAGAGGGAAAAGCTCTGGCGGAATCTCCCAGGGATGGATCATTCCACTGAGTTCCTTCGGAACTTCGAGACAGCGGGATCCAAAAGATATCTGGATCTTGGTAAGAAGCAATTGCACCTCCTCACTGGCTTTCTTACAGGACATTGTCGCCTCAGGAAGCACCTGTTGAGGATGGGATTGTCGGACACTGACGAGTGTAGGTTCTGTGGGGAGGAGGAAGAAACCCCCATTCACCTAGTCACGGAATGCCTTGGCATTACGAGCCTGAGGAAGAAATGCCTTGGAAGAGAAACTTGTAAGAGTGAGGAACTAGCCTCGTTGAAGCCTTCACAGTTACTAGATTTCATTAGATCTCTGGAACTGGAAGGCGAGCTGTGAAGGTTTTTTTTGGCCAGAACAGCTCTGTAAGGGGGCACAATAGACCTTAAGGTCGCAATGAACTGTAACCCCTCTTTAAACTATCAACTATCTACTAGTATTCTAATTTGTCACACACTTCAATTCCAAGTCAGGTAAAAACGCAAAATATTCAAGCTGATAGAAAGCTAGAATTGTAGTCTGTTTTTTGCTATTTCATCATCACAATCTGATATCGACGCAGACTGAAATATAACCGCAAATATTACGGTTGAACCCTCGGGCAATTCGGATTGCCGGTTCAGAATCGAGATTTGGAGTTTTTTTCAATACGAAAGCTATATTTTCCCCATCTCGTATTGATTTCTGTCTGATTGGTGGCCTCAAGTCCAAAAAATTATGCTCCGCGTCCGAACCATTTAACGGTTCGTTGAATTGCTTCCGCATCGAAACCAAGATGACGACGACCCCAAAAAGAAATTCTCGTTTTAGGAGTTTGTTCCTAGGGGAACAACGGGCCACAGTTTTGCAGAAATGTCTGTGAGTGTCCAATTTAAAACCAGTAGTGGTCTGAAACGACTCGGTTGGACTCAAGAATGATTATTCCGGGGTCAAGAACATTTCACTCTTACTTTCAAACGGAATAGGTTAGGGACTAGGGATTTCCAGGGTAGGTGCAGGGTCGGAGTAGCCCTGTTGACTTCGTTGATTTTTTGTGTATTTCATAAGTAAAAATCTGATCGAGTAACACTTTTGGAATGGAATAGCTAATGACTTAAAATTTTCGGTATATTTATAAAGTACTAGCTTTTACCCGCGACTTCGTCCGCATAGGGTAAGGTGGGGCAAGTTGACGAGCTTAAGGTAAAAAATAAAATAAAAAATAAACTACATATAATTTTAAACTTTT
The DNA here is from genome assembly GCA_013421045.1 of Propylea japonica. NCBI lineage: Eukaryota > Metazoa > Arthropoda > Insecta > Coleoptera > Coccinellidae > Propylea > Propylea japonica. The sequence goes on along the minus strand of CM024240.1, from coordinate 107,519,474 downwards.
CAAAAGTATAACAGAATCATACAACATTTAATTGTTTTTTTATGAACTAATCTTAAATTAGAAAACAAAACATAAAGGAAAAAATGGAAAATTTTCAAACGTGTTACAATTTCGTCATCTTGCCCCAATAGTGGGGCAAGATGACGCACATATTGGGGCAAGATGACGATTACATGCAAAGGTCACATATGAGGACACCCCTGTTCTCCTAGCTCGTGCAGGCCTCATGCCACCAATTTTCGCATACACCGCACTTTATCCAATCTTCAACTAGAGGCTCAGTGTATGGTTCTTCGCAGCTGGGACAAAAAATTTCAAATTCTTTTTGAGCCTCTTCAGTATATTTTATTCCAGTCGGTTTGAAAAGGTTTCTTTTAGCCTTTCCTTCACATTTTCTTTTCTTAGCCTGAATTTTTTAATTTTTTTCTCGTTCTTTCTCTTCAAGGTCTTGTTTATTTGGAGTTGAAGTCAATATCGATGCCTTCTGCTTTCGTTAACTTGCCCCCGTCAACTTGTCCCCGAGCGAATTTATGACAAAATTTTTATAAATAAAACAAACCATAAGTTGAATTAGTGTGTGCTTCTTACATTCTCAATCTATTGGGTCCTAGCAACAAAATAAACTTCAATAAGGAAAAGTTCTGACCTCACTTTTTGCACAGAAACTTACTTCAGCTCACGGCAATATTATAACGACCAACCAGTAAACACAATTTCAAGCATACATTCGAACGTAGTGAAGAAAGCGCCACATATCTTTTTAAGGTATAACTAGGTCCCGGCTAGACATCACAGGGTTTGATATAATACAGATTTCTGCTTTTGATTTTCATCAAAATCAAATTCGTCGTCTTGCCCCATTCGCTAACTTGCCCCACCTTACCCTAAGTTTTTTTGTTTTCTCCTGGCTGTAAGTCCCCCTGCAACAATGTCCCACTATCGTGTTCCAGTCCTCAACTTCACATCAAAATTTGTTCGAAAGCAACCTGAGCTACATAATGGATAGCTCCGAATCTTTCCTTAGTGAATATAAAAATTAAAAATCGTGTACAAATCAGATAAATAGTTTTGGCGTAATGTGATTCTAGACAGAGTTTTAATGTTGTAGATAGGTAGCTGTGTACAGGTTCCTGTGGGAATGAGATATTTTCCCGAAGTAAAAAGTAGTCTGAATTTTGGTACCTTCCTACCCTATAAGTTAAGTAGTGTGATGAAATGTCGCTAAGTTTCGATCCAAGTAAAACTGTTAAATAAAGACAGTTGCATTGAAATTTTATCATAAATTCCCTAAATTATGGCGCCTACCAACCCTCTGAGTTAGAAAAGTGATCATATACTAACTTGAAGTCTTAATAACACTCAGTTAAAAAAAAACATCAAAATCATTTCAGTAGCTATTGCGTCATGCGCTTCTTGACACGATCACGCTAGATTTCCGCGGGAATGAGGTATTTTCCCGCCTTTGAAAGTAGCCTGTGTCCGTGCCTAGGATCCTATCTTTATATTAACCAAGTCTTATAAAAATCCGTTCAGACTTGAATGAGGTAAACTTTCAATACAAACGATTAAAAATCACTAACTTAATTAGTTTTCTGCCTACTGCCTACGCCTTAAGTACGATAGCATGAATATTAATAGCCCATATCCTTTTCTTGGTTACTATCTATCACCTAACTAAATTTCATCAAAATCCGTTCAGCCGTTTAGGCATGATAGAGCAAAACTCCCAGCAAAAACCATAAAAAATCACTAATTCAATTCAATTTTCTGCCTACTTCCTACCCCCTAAGTGCGATGACGTGATCATTTTGATTTTATATCCGTTTTAAGGTAACCATCTATTACCTTACTAAATTTCATCAAAATCTGTTCAGCCGTTTAGACGTGAAAGAGCAAAAGTCCCAACAAAAACGACTAAAATCACTAACTCAATTTAGTTATATGCCTACTGCCTACCCCCTAAGAACGATGGCGTGATTATTTATAGCCTATGACCATTTCTATGTTATCATCTATCCCCATACCAAATTTCATCAAAATACGTTCAGCCGTTTAGTTGTGAAAGAGTAACAGACAGACAGACAGGGTTACTTTCGCATTTATAATATTAGTATGGATATCAATCTTCATTCACAAAATAAATTTCACTCGAATCCGATATCTTGTTATGGAAATATAAAGATTCTTTTTTTCAATATTTCATGGTTCTTTTAACACTAGGTATGGCCGCAATAGGTTCACAAGGAGCATTTTGCATGTCGCTGCAAAATTTAATTTCGATTGTTTTCGTTTTGTCTGATATATTGAGGAACAAAAATTTTGAATATCCATCTTTTATGGAACATTCTTCACGATTTGGCTGGTTAACAAACTCAAATGCGGAATTTAGGAACCGAACTCACTGAAAATCTGAAGTCTCTAGGACAATCCCTTCCAAAGTTATCGTGTTTACGGCTGGAGGGCTCAACGGACAGAATTGAATTCGACCACGGATTCGTCACAAGGGAGTCGAACCCTATCGTTTCTAGAGTAGAGCGAGCACTCAAAAAAAACGGTATTTTTTTCGGTTGAAAATAAATTTCGATTTCCACAAGAAGAAATATGTGTTCAATAGATCAGGGATGAAACCCTTCAAAAAATCTAGCTAATAACATCAAAATAGCTATTTTTGTGTTAAGTGCGTAAAAAGAGTGTTTTTTTCATGGCACATGAGAGTGTCAATGTTTGGCCTAGCCTAAACCGCAGGTCGAGGCATTTGTGAATGTGAGTTTACATTGTCTTACATATAAGAGTAATTATTATGATTATGCTTCCAATACAAAATTTCTATGCATCTACTGATCTTTCTCTGTCGTTACTGTAGAAACGGTTTGTGGACATGCCGTCTGTTTGAATTTTTGACATTTGTTGCTTTTTGTTTTTTTTTCAAGTTCATAGCAAAAACGAATGTAACGCTTAAAGTTGAGATTGCTCAACTGTCAATAATGGCTTCTTAATCGAACTCCAAAAAATACAGCAATGCAATTAGTGATATCATGAGTTCCCTCAATTGAGAAACCATTCAGGAAACACAAATTCTGACCACCCTGTACAATGCAAAAGTGAAAGTAATGAGGATTTTCTGTGAAATCAACTTTTGCAACTAAAATGAAGTCACAATGAAAAAAATATTTTTCTATGAAGATCTAGTTGCTTAACGACTTATCCGCGCATTTTTGTACATGTCAATAAAGTAAAACGTTCCGGAAATAGTACATTCTCAAACAAGCTACTCCGCCACTACCTCAAAAATATTCATTTCATCCACGTGTAGGCTTGATATAACATTTGTTCCTTAGTCCCAATATACCAACTTGTTCATAACGTCAACAAATCTACCTAACAAGTTGGTACTAATTGGATATGTCATCCTCGAAAACACCTAGTAAAAATATAAGATTTCCTTCGGTTTTTTTTTAATCAACTGGAAAACACAAGTTATCACATCGGTAAGAAAATGGAGGAAGTGAATGTGAAAAACATTTTTCTATATGAATATAAAAGGTTTTCCAATAAGAGGTGTTATTTTGATATTCAAAGAAATATGCCATTTTTCAATATAAATGGTCAGATAATTATTTCATTATAAAGAAGAAGTTATGCCGTTAATAGGCAAAAATAACATCAGGCAAATGACCACCACGACCACGCTTACAGGGCCATATCTTCTAATGAAATTTTCTATAACCAAATCGCAAAGTAGCAATAACTTTGAGATATTGAATCGACAGGCTATTGGCGTGGCCCCAAAGGAAGAAGTCGCAGGGTGTTAAACACAAGATATCGGTGGCCAATTGTGATCCCCTCTTGGAAAGATAACACGATCCGGAAACTTTTTCCGCAAAAGATCGAAGGTTTCGTTGGGTTCTGGTGTTAACTGAACTTTATAAGCCTTAAGACCTAAATCTTCATACAAAATACGGTGTAATGACGTTTGTAGAATGCCTAATTCCAAAGAACGAAGAGGAATGGACAAACCTGGGTTTTCTTCAACACTTTTGGCTACAGCAGCAATACTCTCGGCTGTTCTTGAGCGACGTGCACGGGTTTTATACTTCACATCACTAATTTGTCACAAAAGCTCGAATTTTTCCACCAATTTCTATATTGCGGTCCGACAGGGTGCTTTACGACGACCCAAAAATGTTCGAGTTTTACGAACCGTCTCTGCCAAATTTTCACCATTTTTATAGTGAATTTTAAAACTTTCCTTTCAATTCGTTCTTAAAGCGTAAATCGTTTCATTTATATATATGGCGTACTTTCTACATATTTGTCAAATATCAAGAAATAACAGCTTCAAACTTGACATCTACCGAAATAGCGGGCTATTCAAAATAACACCCCTTATTGGAAAACCCTTTAGTATTGCTCAACACTCTATCCGTGCATTTCATTTTCATATATCGACAAAGTAAACAAATTCCTACACCAACATCTCATGAAAATATTCATTGCGTCCAAATCTACTTATTCACCACGATACCCATCTCCTTTAAACCCACGAGGGGTTGAACTTTCGTCGAGTAAGAAAGAAATGTATCCACTCAAAATTCTCAACATCGGTTCCAACCCAATCGAGTTACTCTTAAGCGAAAAAACCCTCTAGTATGTTCCTCTAACGAGTGCGGCATAACCCAATAAATACGGAAACGTAATAAACCACCCCGGGTCTCATGTTTTTTTCATACGCGCGGGCCTTTTTGACGGCGCCGGAGCAATCAAAACGCCGTTCGCTGAGATGATTCCCGTAACCGGGGTTGACTTTTCAATGGGCCCGCAAACCGGCTGGCCGTGCGATATTGAGCCAGCCGGCTGAAAGTGAAAATAAATATTTTCTTATGGAAGTCAAACGTCCACGATTTCGTCCGTGTTGGAATTGCTATGTAAATAAGGGTTAAATAAAGCTGGAGGGAGCAGGGCGTGTCGATGATTACGAAGGGGGAAATCGTAGAATGTTATCCTACTTGTCGTACTACTGATTTGAACATTGACAAGACTAGCTTCGAAGTACGTTTTGATTGTTGATATTATTATTCCCTACTTTCATATTTCATCATTATTATCATTATAAATCAATTTCAAACGAATAACCAACAATAACTGATGCGATCATCATTGATGGTTCAGCCCTTGCTTATTCCCTTTTTGTCCTAGAAGGAATAACCGGCCCCCGGCTCTCGTCGCTTGAATGCGGTTTCTGGTTATTTGTCAATTGTCAATATAGGTTATATTTATATTCTTTTATGTTTTATGCAATAAATATAAAATTCGATTTGCAAATGTATATTATTAAGCTTCAAGTTCGACTTCATGAATCCCAAAGTATTAATGTTTGAAACATGGATTCAATGTAACGATGAACATATTATGTTTTTCAGAATTTTCCGCTTGACGAAAAAAAGTTTTTTGTTCTGACAGAAATGATTCGAAGAGAAAATATCACCTAAAAATATACAGGAGAACACTATTCAATAGATTTAAATTCAGATGTATCGATATTGCTGTGGTATTTGGCTACATCTCACACGTCACAGTAAAGTTTCCTATTAATAAAACTTTTTCTGAGAACTTAAATAAAACTTCATAATTTTTTCTAACAGTCGAGAGCTATTAATTGTAACACAAAGCTTTTCTCATTATCCAAGTAGAGAAAGAATTTTTTTTTACTCAAACACTATCAGCAATTATTAAGAACTTCGGACAATTCTATTTTGAATAATGTTAACAAGTCAGAAGTTTTTGGATTGACATTAAACTTACTGGGAAGAAGTCATGTTTGCCAAATTCTAACCTAATTTTCTTGGTTTGACAACATTAGTGAAAAAATAAGATTAAAAATGTATTGGAATCTTCACAGGCTCACGTGACATCTAATGTTTTCAGGATATGCTTATTGAGTTGAGAGCTTTCGAAGAAAAGTTGATTTATTGCATAGAAAAGGGGGAATTATTTGATGTGTTTTTTAAGCAGTGAGCCACTCTTATGGTACTATTCCATAGTGGTACACTACCAGATTTATACTCTTCCTATTAGATCTCTGGTTCAATATTGGCTATGGTTATCTTGACCATGCTGATGCTATGCGAATATCTTTAAACCTGCAATGGCCTATCCTAATTCAGACTAGATAGATAAGAGTTATAATTTTTATTTTAACTCGACCTAATCTTGGACCCAATTTAATGTCTGCAAGGTTTTGTTCGAGGCTTTTGTCATAAACGCATTGAAGAGGTTCAGGCCTGATTGATTAAGCTAGAAGGACTCCAGTTTATAGAGGGTTTTCCAATGAGAGGTGTTATTTTGATATTCAAAGAAAAATGCCATTTTTCAACATCAATGATCGGATGTTTATTTCATTATAAATAAAAAGCTATACCGATAATAGTAGAAAATAACATCAGGCAAATGAAATTTTCCATAACCAAATCGCAAAGTGGCTGCCCTATGTCCTCGATAGCCTCACGAATTCCATCTTCGAGGTCTTGAATCGACTCTTGGCTATTGGCGGAGACTTTCTCTTTCACGTGGCCCCAAAGGAAGAAGTCGCAAGGTGTTAAATCACAAGATCTGGGTGGCCAATTGTGATCACCTCTTCGAGGATAACACGATCCGGAAACTTTTCCTGCAAACGATCAATGGTTTCGTTGCTTGTCTGTGAGTTCTTGTGTTAACTGAACTCTACAATCCTTAAGAACCAAACCTTGATGCAAAATACGGTGTTATGACGTTGGTGGAATGACTTATTTCAAAGAACGACTAGGAATGGACGAAACTGGGTTTTTTCAACAGTTTTGGCTACAGCAGCAACATTCTCGGCTGTTCTTGAGCGACATGCACAGGTATTTTTCTTCACATCACAATAGCTCAAATTTGCCACAAATTTCTTCATTATGGTCCGACAAGGTGCTTCACGACCACCCAAAAATGTTCGGGTCTATGCCAAATTTTCATCTTTTCATTTTTTTATAATGAATTTTAATAATTTCAATGCGTTCTTGTCGTATCGTTCAATTTTTATTAATAGCGTAGTATTTACTTGTCAAATATAAAAAATGACAGCTTCAAACGTGACATCTACCAAAATAGCGGGTCATTCAAAATAACATCTTTTATTGGAAATCGCTTTACATACTTTTGATGGCTGTGAGATGATTCCTGATTCCTGATGGCCGTGCGATATTGAGCCAGCCGGCTGAAAGTAAAAATAATCATTCAGAGATGGCAGTCAAACGTCCGTGATTTCGTCCGTGCCGAAATTGCTATGTAAATAAGAAGTAAATTAAATGAGCATGCATGGCTGGAGTGTTGTGATTGCGTTTCATAAGAGGGAAATCGTAGAAAATTGTGGTGATTTGAGAGCAAGAATGCTTGGAAAGTATTAATATTTCAACAATTAAAAGGTTTAGTGCTGATAACTCAAATGAGAACATGACTCCTTACATTATCTTTGCCGAATATTATATTCGGTCGCAACTTTTCCTCTGCTGAATTTTTCTCCTCCAAAATATTAAAGTATTTGTTACTAAGTAGTGCTTTTCAAATGTCACTATCGGTAACTATCCACATTGACATAGGAATATCTTACAGCTATTTGCTGTTATATACACTCATTATTTAGCATCTACAAGAAAAATTACGTAGCAATGAAGTTTCGAGAAAATTTTTATTAGCACTGTGTTGAATTAAGACGTATTCGAAAAATTTCAATAAATATACCGCTTGAATGTGAGAGAACGAATGATTAAGATCATTCATGGAACTATACGGGCATTTTAAAATCACATTGTAAAATAAAATACTGAAAAAACCTTTTGTGGATATCACTATTAGTCGGGTCTGGAATGGCCCAACGAGTCTGAACAGACACACGTGTCACTCAAGCCACTTTAGTAACGGAGAGGCAGATCGGTGGGAACATATTGACATAAAAGACAGCACATTTATATATGTTGCGACAGCCAGGGAACTCTGAAATCTCTATCTGATGTTAGAGTTGACTCTCTTCTGGTAGAAGAATGCAGGAAAGCTCTGCGTGGGCTGGGCTCTGATAACTTTTTGAAAGTGGTCTGGTGTCCGGCTCATGCGGATATACCTGGTAACGTTAAGGCAGATGAACTGGCTAGGCGGGGAGCCGGATTAGCATTTGTTGGTCCGGAGCCTTCGCTGCCAATCTGTCGCACATCTGTCAGAAGTTTCTTCAGGAACTGGCTGAACAGGGAATTTTCCTCGGAATGGAGCGCAGGGGTGGGCCTGAGGTGGTCGAGGATTCTCATTGAGAGACCGTCCTCGCGATCTGAGGTCAATAGGCTTCTGCTGCTGGAGAGGAAACAACTCAGTCTGGTGACTGGTGCATTGACTGGTCACCTGTTTAACAAGCATTTGAAGAGAATGGGATTGACGAGCTGCTCCCTATGCCGGTGGTGCAGGAGTACTGATGAAACGGTTGAGCATATTTTGTTCAACTGTGAAAACCTTACTGAGTTAAGGTCAACACACCTAGGAAATCCAACACCTTCTATTCCTATGGTGAGAGGGACCACTCCTGGCAGGCTCGCGACATTTCTGTCTTCGTGTCTGAGGAGCTGAGTCTCTGTAGAATGATGCGGGTGAACAATGGGCCACTAGGCCTCAGTTCGGCCGGTAAGGCACCGCACAGAGAAGAAGAAGAAGAAGAAGTAGTGCTTTTCAAATGTCACTATCGGTAACTATCCACATTGACATAGGAATATCTTACAGCTATTTGCTGTTATATACACTCATTATTTAGCATCTACAAGAAAAATTACGTAGCAATGAAGTTTCGAGAAAATTTTTATTAGCACTGTGTTGAATTAAGACGTATTCGAAAAATTTCAATAAATATACCGCTTGAATGTGAGAGAACGAATGATTAAGATCATTCATGGAACTATACGGGCATTTTAAAATCACATTGTAAAATAAAATACTGAAAAAACCTTTGTGGATATCACTATTAGTCGGGTCTGGAATGGCCCAACGAGTCTGAACAGACACACGTGTCACTCAAGCCACTTTAGTAACGGAGAGGCAGATCGGTGGGAGCATATTGACATAAAAGACTTCATCTTGTGGGTCCGAAACGATTCCTGGGAACCCCACATGACATAGATAAGCAGGGGTAACGAATAGAATGAAGGTTTAACCAGAGTTCTTCTGGTTGACCCATCCAGGCGGCTATTAGCCCTATCTATTCACGCCATAATTCTGCCTCAAAAGGAAAAGCCTATGTTACACTTAATTAATCAGAAGATGTTTACCGCGCCATGAATATCAAGAGAGTGAAGGCAGAGAATAATATTAATCGATTGAAATCAACCAATATTGAACTCATACTTCGAAGCTAATCTCGTCCTCGTTCAAGGCAAAATGCAAGGAAGTGGTATCAATCAGAGCACCTATGGATGGCAATTTCGTCCTTATTAGGACTCTTCAGCACAAGATAGCTCTGAATGATTCAAGGTATTTCTTGGAACTTTCAGCGAAATGGCATCTTCTTTAAGGTATAAATATACCGAAGACGCCATCTCTGGTTCCATATGAAAACCTCCTTCCATAGCAAGAACCTTGGACGAAGTAGCGAGATGTTTACCATAGTAAATAATAACAAGAGGTCTAACACGTAACATATCGCCATGAATATCAAATCAGCGAAAGCAAAGAATAATATCAATCGGGTGAAATCAACCAATATTAAACTCATACTTCGGAGCTACTCTCGTCCTCGTTCAAGGCAAAATGCAAGAAAGGGGTATCAATCAAGTGCTTTCACTCTTTTGATATTCATGGCGATGGTACGCGTTAAACCTCTTCTTTTATTTACAACGATGTCAACTGACGTTACCCTGAGCCAGGCCCGCCGTAAGCGGGCGTGCAAGGCGTGCCCGGCACAAGGGCGGCACGTCTAGGGGGGCGGCAAATCCAGTGAAATTGAAATTTTTTTGGAGGGTACAAACAACGTGGTAAGCGGGGGGGAGGAGAAAAAAAAGGGGGGCGGTTGTCCAACTCCAACTGCTTTAAAATTTTGCCAACTGTCATAGAAACATAGAAATTTTGCCATATGCGATCGAAACTTTGCCAACTGCTTTGAAATTTCTCCAACTCCTTTCAACATTGGGGGCGGCACGGGAGGACAGGCGGCCAACATCGATAATTTCAGTATATCCACGGAATTCAGTGAATTCACTGCAGTGTTTCTTTCAGGTATATTTCCGGGAGGGGCACTGCCGCCCCCCGAAGTTCCGCAGAACTATTTGTTAATAGTTCTTCTGAGTTGGATCAATAAATAATTATTGATATTTGAACTTGTTGAGTTTAATAATAATTCATTTTACCTGAATTAGTGCAAAATAGATAAGTGCAAGGTGATCGATAATAATAATGGTAAGTACTTATCTAAGTTTATTTGTTCATTAACTTATAGCAATAATTACTATGCAAGGAACATTAAGGGCTCTGAATACTTGAAAAGTAGACTTTTTCAGTCCCTCGCTAAAACTTGCCATTAACAACCCCCCCCCCTGAATTGCTCTCTGGATACGCCCTTGATGTAGCGCCCTATTGGGGGCGGCATAACAGTATTTGCACGCGGGCGCTCAGACAGCTAGCGGCGGGCCTGCCCTGAGCGAACGGCGTCGTGGACTGAAGACGTAAAATTTGCGAAATACAAGAAAGCTTCTGTCAATGCAAGAATGGTTAACTTTCTCGCTACTTCGTTCAAGGTTTATGCTATGGAAGAAGGTTTTCGTATGGAACTAGAAATGGCGTCTTCGGTATATTCATTCCCTTAAGAAGATGCCATTTCGATGTGTGTTCCAAAAAAAACCTTTTGTATCATTCAGAGCTATCCTGTGCTGATGAGTCCTTATAATGACGAAATGGCCATTCATAGTTCCTCTGATTGATACCAGTTCCTTGCATTTTGCCTTGAACGAGGTCGAGATTAGCTCCAAAGTATGAGTTTAATATGGGTTGAATTCAATCGATTAATATTATTCTCCGCTTTCACTCTTTTTACTTTATTAATCTTTATTCAATTAACATAGGTCAAATAATTTCACGATAGAACCTACTGCAGTAAACACTCTGTTCGTTAACTTGAGCTTCTACAGCCAAAGTTCATTTTTCGATAGGTACATCGGCTTTCCATGCGATATTATCCACACTTAAAGTGGATATAAACATTTCCAAACACTCCAAACAGAAATTAAACGTCCTCATTTCCGTGCCGAGTGCAGCATGTAAACTCGACGCAAATACGCTAAAAAACGGGTGTATGGGGGCGGCGAACAAGGGGGCAGTTTAAGCGGCGGTGATGGTCTGACGGAATTTATGATATTGGCAGAAGACATTCAAGTGATTTCACCATAGGTAACGGGACATTATGGTGTTGAAACAATAAAAAAACTAATGAACTCGCAGGTTCCGACTTGACATTTTTATTTAAATTATCAAAAAGAATATTACAAAAAGAACCGCGTGAACGTAGGGAACGAGCCGACAGAGTAAATACATTTCTAAATGAATTGGTCAAGTTAGAATACAAAAGACACATTTTGTATGGGAATTGGCTCCGGTGGATTTGGCTGAAAATTTGATATGATGTTTTACTAATCCTTCTGATCAAATGTCTAAACAGTCACGAAGCTGAAAATGCATACTTCTAGGAGTTGTTAGCGATTTTAGTATCCATTATGGCTTACGTATTATGGGAATTGGTTCCCGGTGTATTTGGCTGAAAATTTGATATGATGTTCTACTAATCCTTCTGATCAAATGTCTTCACAGTCACGAAGCTGAAAAATGCATACTTCTATAAGCTTTTAGCGATTTTTTGTATCCATTATGGCTTACGTAGTACCGTGCACACAGAAATGTTTGAAAATATTACGAATTGACAGAATCTGCTTTCAATAATCACGAAATATTTTCAAACATTTCTGTGTGAACGGTAATACGTAGCCATAATGGATACAAAAAATCGCTAAAAACTCCTAGAAATATGCATTTTTCAGCTTCGTGACTGTAGAGACAGTTGATCAGAAGGATTAGTAGAACATCATATAAAATTTTCAGCCAGATCCACCGGGAGCCAATTCCCATACAAAATGTGCGGGGTCCTTTGTATTCTAACTTGACCAATTCATTTAGAAATTTATTTACTCTGTCGGCTCGTTCCCTACGTTCACGCGGTTCTTTTTGTTAGTTGTTCTCAAGGAATTTTGGTATTACACATTACACTAAATCCTGGTGGCTCCTTCTGATCTCCAGTTGCATCTTCTCTTCAATTGTATTCTTGACCTTCAAGTACAAGAACATGATGGCGCCAATTCACACTAGAAGGAATGCTACTAGTCCTAAGATTTCTGGAACTGACAGGGTCTTTGCTTCTACAGATGAAGTAGCTGAACTATGCCCCGTTTGTGCAATGATAACCTCTTCCTGTTTTGTCCTGATCCCATCTTGGCATGTCGTTGAAGTGTGTATTGTCAGAAGAACCACATACCATCACTGATGTAACCCATTTAGACCTCTAACAGTTTAGGACTGGCAGGATCGCCATGTGATGTACCCAACTAAGGTAGTTTCGACCAATCGTCTATACATGGGGATGGTGGATTGATACAGTTAGACTCATCAAAGGTGTTTAATTAAATGGACATTTCACTGAATAGCCTGGGTATATAGTAATCAGACTTTCCTCTAAACAATTTATACTTGTTTATTTATACATATCCACTTGTTAGTGTTCATACTTAATATTATAACTGATAAACATCGTCGTCAATGGTTATTCCCACACAGATTACGTTACGTGTATCTCAATAACATGCGAGGTTTGACCGGCCTTGCCGACTCACGTATGATAATCATAGAGGCTGTTCGTATTGATACATACTACAGTACATTAAGGTTGGATAAAAAACTCAATTGGAACTCTCACCTTAACAAAGTGATTGCCAAATCTACAACGGCGTTCTGGATATGCCGCAAGTTATTTGGCAAAACTTGGGGTCTGCAGCCTCGTATGATCCACTGGATCTATGCGACGGTGGTAAGACCTGTTATCACATATGCCTCTTTAGTTTGGTGGACTAAAACTGAAGAAAAGACAAGCCAGCAGAGGCTGAATAAGCTTCAAAGACTGGCCTGTCTAGGCATTACAGGAGCTGCGTATACAACTCCTACAGCTGCAGTAGAGGTAATACTGGATCTCACCCCGCTGCACATTTATGTTAAGAAAGAAGGTCTCATGAGTGCCCTAAGAATGGACCAAATAGGGCCTGGCAAGGGACACGGAAATATTTTCAGATCACTCGGTGGTGACCTCCCTTTGCTACCGAGGGATTCCATGCCAATCGAGTATGACCTTGACGCCAACTACGAAGTGATCATAGGTGATCACCAAGAAAGTGTGGAAGGTTTGTCTCTACTTCGTAAAAATCATCTCATCTGGTACACAGATGGGTCCCTAAGGGAACGAGGAGCAGGCATAGGCATATACGGTCCCAAATACAGGGAATCGGAGCCTTTGGGAAAGCCAATAACAACGCTTCAAACTGAAATTCTGGCCATAGAAAGATGCGCCCAAGTCTGTCTGTCCAGACAGTACAAGGGAGCCAGAATTTGTATTGTCTCTGATAGTCAGATGGCACTGAGGCAGCTTATGGCCGTTGATTGTAGATCAAGGACCATTTGGAGCTGCAAACAGTCCCTCAAAACACTGGCGAAGTACAACAAGCTAGTTTTAACTTGGGTACCTGCCCACCAGAACATTGAGGGAAATGAAAAAGCTGATGCCCTTGCAAAAAGAGGAGCAAACACACCCTTCACCGGACCCGTGCCCTCCTGTTGGGTATCACCTACACTGATTAGGGCAGAGGTGTGCGTTTGGGAAAAAAGGGAGAAACACTCTTACTGGATAAACACATCCGGTCAAAGACAAGCAAAGAGACTAATCGAACTTTCCAAAGAGAAGGCTCAACAAGCTCTATCGTTGTCAAAAACGAGTTAAGGCTGCAATCGGCCTTCTCACAGTGCACTGTCCCGTGAGATATCACCTACAAAAGATCGATAAAGAAAACTCCGACATTTGTAGGTTATGTGAATCGGCCACTGAAACCACCGAGCACATACTATGCCAATGCATTGCGGTGGTGCAAACCAGACTTACTCTACTAGGTGGCGCGTTATTAACGCCAGCCGACATAAAAGCGAAGTCTCCTAAAGAAGTAACCAGCTTTGCTAAGGAGGTTAGATTCCTGGGAAAAACGTAGTTTTAGCATGGTAACGCACAAAAGACCTTATTGGTCGCAGTGCAGAAGGGTAATCAACGTGCCGATCGACCACTATCTAATCTAATCTAATCTAATCTAATCCATATGATTTGCATTGGTTAAACTTTGCGTTTTTCGTTTACGTTTCGGGAGTTTTTATGGTTACGTCTATTGTGAATCCAGCATAACTCTGGCCGAAAAATTCGTGATATCAGGAGCTGAGCTTTGGGTAATGGTGGTACTGCTGAAGGGGCACTGTCGGAACAAACATCATTATACCGATGGAAGAGTCAGCATATGAGATTTACAAGCTCTTTTAATAAGAAGCAGAAACAGCCAAACAATGGTATACAGGTATCCGGAGCTGGCTGACTAACAATAATTCATATAAGCCAAGGTTACTTAGGAGGTTATTCGTTTTGTCAACGCCATTGACGACCTTCTTGGATTTCCACGCTTGTATAGGGTAGAGAACAAAAAATCTACATGGTCCCAACTCCCAATTCATGGACCTATCCATAACGATTACAGATCTAATCACAGTAATAATAGTAACTCGCATGAGTCAAAGATAGGTCCACAACCCACCCGTTCATGCGATATTAACCACACGAAAAGTGTAAATAAACATTTCCAAACAGAAGTAAACGTCCGCATTTCGTGCCGAGTACAGCATGTAAACTCGACGCTAATACGAGCAATAAACGGGCGTATGGTGGCGGCAAACCAGGAGGCAGTAGGCAGTTTAAGCGGCGGCGGTGGTCAGACGGAATTTATTACATCGGCAAGAATCAAAAAAGAGACTCTTCTTTAGGTGACAGAGCATTCTGGTGAAGAACTTGCAAAATTATATCAATGTTAACATCTGCTGGAACCGAGCCTTCTGTGGGCTTTAAAAAACCTATATAATAGCGGTTCAGCAATGGAAATTGAGTTACAGAAAAACCCTCATGAAAAACACCCCTGGACGTACTCAGGACAATTAATTCGTGATGGTTTCACCTTCATAAGCCCCGTTTACACGTACACTCCGAACCGACGCTCCTGTAGCGTGGCTCCGATGCGGCACTCCGGAACGGCGTTCCAGGAGCGTGAGGATTGATGCGGGGTCGTCAAATAGAGCAACACTTTTGGATTGCGCATCGATGCGGCAGATTTTACTGTACGCTCCAAAACTCTCCGTGTCAATGCAAAATACAACAGTTTTGGAGTGGAGCGTGGAATTTCCGCTGTGGCGGAAACTCCACGTTCCGTGCTCTCTTATAAATACCAGTCAGTTGATTCGAATACCCGTAAGTGAAGAGTGTGGTGAACATGAATTCGAGAAAAAGGAAGGCTATGGCTTGTTTAGGCCTGTATGTCATCAATGAAGATGAGAAGAAAACTCCTCGGAAAAATTTGGGTTAAGCAGTGGAGGTTGAATAGAGAGCGTTTTGGTCATATGCCTCTATAAAGGAAACTCCGAGAAAATTATCCAGAAGACTACAGAAATTACATAAGAATGGATGACATAACTTTTTATTTTCCATAAACACGTAAAGCTTTAGTACATGTTCATAAATAATTCTGAATTATCCTATTCCTCATTGTGTATGTAGGTACTGGTGAAAATGAGCCGAATTCAAGTTTATAAACATAAATAAACATTTCCAACTGCGAAAATTCGAGAGAACGATAAGCATCTTCTGCTACATATCTCGGTAGATCGGAGTGAGCGTGTGATTACGACGTTGATATCACAAACCAGCACATCTGGCACGTCGCATCAAATCGACACTTTTGGACTCACGATGGTCTAGCATTCACACGCACAGGAATGGAATTAAGGAATGGAGCGAACGCTCCAAAACTGCCAGGAAAACTGTCCGTGTAAACGGGCCTATTTACCAGAAACCTTCTGAAGTTGTCACGAGCTGAGCCTCGGGCGATGCTGGGACTGCGGATGGGGCATTGCCGCTATAAATAATAATTGCATCGAATGTGAAGGTTAGGCAGGCTTTATGGATCAGAAGCAGAAAAAGTTCAACACGCGATATGCGAGTATTCAGGGCTGGCTGGCTTAGAGACAATTCATATGGAGAATACTAGATATCGAAGAGCTAACGGCCAGGCTGCTATAGAAGTTTTTTGATGTCATCGACAACCTCCTTGGGTTTCCATAAACGAAAAGTGTAGAAAACAAAAGAAGAAAGGCTAACTTACCCGTAATCATCCCAGGTCTAATGATAATTATAATAACTGACATCAGTCAAACATTTTTTACGCCATTGACGACCTCCATAGGTTTCCACTAATGAGTAAGGTAAATCTGAAAGGTTTCCCAATAAGAGTTGTTATTTTGAATAACCCGCTATTTCGGTAGATGTCACGTCTGAAGCTGTCAGTTTTTGACATTTGACAAGTAGAAACTACCTCATTAATAAAAATGGAACGATACACGCTCCAAGAGCGCATTGAAATTATTGAAATTCACACTTTTGAGCCGTCGTGAAGCACCTTGTCAGACCGCAATAAAGAAATTGGTGGGAAAATTCGAGCTGTTGGGACAAGTTGGTGACGTGAAGAATATAACCCGTGCACCTCGCCCAAGAACAGCTGAGAATATTGCTGCTGTAGCCGGAAGTGTTGAAGAAAACCCAGTTTTGTCCATTCCACGTCGTTCTTTGGAAATAGCCATTCCACAAACGTCATTACATATTTTTTTGCATGAAGATTTGGGTCTTAAGGCTTATAAAGTTCAGGTTACACAAGAACTCCAGCTACGTACCACACAGGCAACGAAACCATTGATCTTTTGCGGGAAAAGTTTTCGGACCGTGTTATCTCTCGAAGAGGCGATCACAATTGGCCACCGAGATCTTGTGATTTAACACCTTTCGACTTCTTCCTTTGGGGACACTTGAAAGAGAAGGTCTACATCAGCGTCAATTCAAGACCTCAAAGATGGAATTTGGGTAGCCACTTTGCGATTTGATTATGCAGAATTTCATTAAAAGGATATGGTCCTGTAAGCGTGGTCGTGGTGGTCATTTGCCTGATGTTATATTCCTCTATTAACGGCATAGTTTCTCTTTATAATGGAATGAACATCTGATCATTCATATTGAAAAATGGTATTTTTCTCTAACCTCCTATTGAAAACCCTTTAATCCAGTCGAATTGTGCTTTTAGCAGGAAAGTTTTGGCGTAGTTTAGATTTCTTTCATTTTTTCTGTTTTTTGGGGTGCTGAATCCGAATTTGAGGTTTGCTAACAAATTTTCTAGACGGAACATAGAAAAAATTACAAGAAAAGAATGAAAATCTCATTCTTGGTCAGTTTTTTGCATATAACTTTGACACTATCAACTTTTCCTGAAATACCTTTCCATACATAATGAAAGAACATAAAATTTCCTACAAATTGTACTACCACAGCTTGTTTTGCGACGATTCGTTCTGGTTCAAATAATAGTTGGAAATGAGGTATTTTCTATGACTCAATAAATGAAAAAAAAATTAATTCTATGGTTCCGATGATGCGATCCTCTTGAAATTGTGCATGAACATTCAGTATATCAGTCGCGATTCACAAAAAAAAATTTAATCGAATCGGACATTCTGTTATGGAAATATAAAGATTCTTCTTTTCAATATTCCAATTGAATTTTCTATGGTTCTGTTCACACTATGGTCACACAATTTTGCATAAGGCTTATTATGAGCATTTTGCATTTGGCTGCAACATTTCATTTCGATTGGTTTCGTTTTCTCTGAGATATTGAGGAACAAATATTTAGAATGGCCTTGTTTTATGAAACAAAATACGGCCATTCAAAATGTTTGTTTCTCAATATCTCAGACAAAATGAAACCAGTCGAAATGAAATGTTGCGGCACTATGCAAGATGGTCATAATGAGCTTCATGCAAAATTTTGTGACCATAGTGTGAGCAGAACCATAGAAAATTCAATTGGAATATTGAAAAGAAGAATCTTTATATTTCCATAACAAGATATCTGATTCAAGTGAATTTTTTTTTATGAATCGAGACTGATATGCTGAATGTTCATGCACAATTTCAAGAGAATCGCATCATCGGAACCATTGAATTCAAGTTTTTTCATTTATTGAGTCAAAGAAAATACCTCATTCAAAACTATATTTGAGCCAGAACAAGTGGTCACAGGACAAGCTGTGGTAGTAGTAGGTATGTACAATTTGTAGGAAATTTTATGTACTTTCATTTCGTATGAAAGGTTTTTCACGAAAAGTTGATAGTTTCCGAGTTATGAAAACTGCCAAGAATGAGATTTTTTCTCTTTTTTTGTATTTTTTTCAATGTTTCCTCACGAAATTTTGTTAGCAAACCTCAGATTCGGATTCAGCACCCCAAAAAACATAAAAAATCGAAAAAATCAAAACTACCCCAGAACTTTCCTGCTAGGGGTTCTTTTGAGCACAAATTGACTGGACTACTTTACATGGTTGCAGTTTCTGGAATGGTAACCCAGCGAAAGCAAACCCAGTTCTTATATCCATAATAACTCAGATGAGTCAAAGATTTTTCAAGGCAGTTAAGCAGTGAAACGCCCTTCGTAAACTCTATTTCTTATAGCCTGGGTTTATTTTTCGATAGGTCCACAAACCGGCCGTGCATGCGATACCACACGAAAAGTGTAAATAAACATTTCCAAACAGAAGTAAAACGTCCGCATTTTGTGCCGAGTACGCATGTAAACTCGACGCAAATACGCGCAATAAAACGGGCGTATGGGTGGCGGCGTACTAGGGGCAGTTTAAGCGGCGGCGGTGGTCTGACGGAATTTATGATATTGGCTTTCTGGAACACACGAACGTTCCCAGAAGTCCTGGCGCAGTGCTGCCGCCTGTCGGGACGATCGCTCGCTGATTTATAATCTGCTAACTTTCGCAAATGTGGAATTTTCGCCCGATGATTTTTTACGGCTGACGATGGTTTTCGGTGGTCTGCTCGTTCAAGGATTTGGTATGTTGAGAGCTGGCGCCCTTTCGATGTCGTCGAGAGATTTTCCTTCCGGTTTTTTTCAATGAAAAAAGATACCACTGGGATTCAGAAGTTCTTCTTCGTTGTAGGGATTTATACTGGAAAGTGGACACTCTTTCAATGAATTACCTCAATGAGTGTTTTAACAACCCGATGAGATTTTAAATTGTTGAAATGTCAGAAAAATAACTTTCAAAATCAAATAAACAATAATTACGGAAGTCACTTTCTTTAGCCTATAATACACAAACTCCAAATGAGAACACAACGGCAGGCTGATATGGTCGTCTCGATAGGATGAATCACAGCTGCAACCCTAGAGACGAAAATACAACAAAATATTCACTCATATCATCATTAGACAGTATTTGGAACAATTAAAAATTCCTTGCCTGTATAGTTTTGTACTGGCGAAACTCTCAAGAAACATTTCTTTACGAAAAAACGAGAATAAATCGGATGGACTCAAAAGAGGGTTTAATTTAGGCCAAATTGGTTTTATTCTATTCTGAAATTGAACCTGAAGAAATGAAGAGTAAGAGCGATTGTTCAATTAGTATGCTAATTTCTGGAAAAGCACACTTCAATAGGGTAAGAGTTTGAGAACAGGGATACAATTGGTTTCCAATTTATGATACGGCAAAATAAGCAGTTTTTCCAGTGATAGCTACGGTTTCTTGAATGAAATGATATCAATAGTTATGTAAGCGCTGAACGCTAATTTATTTTAACAATCGTGAGTAGTAACGGTTCAATAACTAGTGCGTTATTCACTCGAGATAACTTCACAGAATTTGAAGTGTACAGGGTGAGCTAAAGAGGTGATCCTTGACATTTAACTAATATAAGGGATGGAGAAAAATGAATGAATTGCGAAGATCGTCTTTAAGGAGTCCAAATGGCCGAATCCAATATTGCTGAAATCAGTTTTGATTTGATTTTCCAATTGAATGCGTTTCGAAAAAAATCCTGTCTTTATCTTGAGGTTAAAATGTTCAGAGGTCATCTCTTAAACTCACCTTGTACACATGGATCGTCAAGTAAAGCAGGTGTGGAGGAAGGAGCTCGTTTGCAAGAAAGAAATCAGACACTTTGTATCGAAAAGTTCGGCAGAATTTTGCATTTCTCTATTTTTTAAAGACCACTCACTTCTTTTTAGATTTTTTTAATTTTCTTTTCTACTCATTTGTACTAGAATTAAAAAGGAAGAATCTAGCAAATGTTTCATTCCATTCGAATATCAAGCTTTCTTTTACAAAGTAACGAATATTTTTGGCTGCCATTTTATTGAAAAACATCAAAAGTTTTTAATGAGCTGCCTAGTTGGATCTCGCTTTTGTTTCACTTGTCAAACCTCCTCTCAATTTTCAACCGATGGAAACAAAGGTGGAAAATACAACAACCGGAACTTGTTCATGTGAGAAAAACTGAAATTCCGTTCGTATATCTTCAAGCGGTGTTCCTCTTGATCGTGCGAAATATACAACGACTTCCAGGTTATTAAACTAGTCCTCGGCCCTCGGTTAGAGATGAGGGTCCTTGAGAGTCACCCGCTCGCAAGTAGTAACTTTTATCAGTTACGTTAACGGGCAGATGATGTCTCGACGCTGGTCGGTTTATATGGCCGAAGACGAAATTCAAACAATACACACCTTCAAGCATAACGACTGCATAACGACTGCACGTTTTTTCCCTGGGACAAACGCACCAAATGAATGTGTCTTATGTTTTTGAATTGCACAATTCTGAAACTTATGTCTTTTACTGGGAAATAAGTATTTTTTACTCAAATTGTATTGTTTTTTTTTCATAGGTCATTTACATTGTAAATAATAGGTTAAGTAGGAATAGCTCTACTGAACTTCGCCTCAAGCGATATTTTGTGTTATATTTATGCACAATAATAAAGACCATTTTTATTATCGACTTGAGCCTATTAGCGCAGAAAGGGTGTGATTTCTCACACCTCCTAGCGACCAGCTATCACACTCCTAGTAAGGGGAATATTCACTCATCCCGAATAGCAAGTATCAGGAGATTGACCGTTGAGGTCTTCCGTATTCTTCTTCCCCGGGGCCCTGGGTTGTTCGTCCTGCGTTGCTTGGTCCTGCATTTCTGGGTAGATGTCCTGATAGTCGGTCTTGCAATGTTTAACTCCATGGTTGTTCCTGGTTTCCATCGTGACCTACAAACTTCCTTACCGTTCTAGCAGTACCGAAGATTATTGCTTTATGCGTCACTCTGTAAAGGTTTTCATCTAAATTCAGCTCCTTGAGGTTGAAATAATTCCTGTGGTTGATATCAAAATAGGAATGGTTCTGGAACTGTTCAAGTTCTCGATATTTCGCTATTTTCTCAGAGTATTTTTAACTTATATTATTGTTATTTGGGATGTCTACGTCTATAAGGATTGCTTTCTTCTCCTCTTTCTTCACTGGAATTATGTATATCTGGCCTGTTATGAGCAACTGTTAAGTTCGTTAGTACTGTGCGGTCCCAGTTCAGCCTGTAATGATCGTTCTCCAATATTACTGCAGGCTGATATTTGTAGTATGGAATTGATTCAGTTGAATGGCGAGCTCCTGATGAAGTACTTTACAAACCGCATCATGTCGATTTTTATTTCTGTTCCAGATAACATTTGGCAGCCTCATGTGATATGTTGGATTGTTTCTGATGTTTTGCACCCGTAACGGCATTTATCATCTGTGAGGCTGCTATCCTTCCTGAATTATTTCTGATATTTTTTAGTAGGCACTATTTGATCTTGAATGTATAGGAGGAAACTTCTGTTTCAGGAAACAGTTCTCTAGAAGTCAGCCAGTAGTTCGACGCAGGAATGTCGTCATGTTCCTGGGAGACCTCGTTCAGGTGTCTTCCATGTAGGGGCTTTTCTCTCCATCTTTGAATTTTATCACTTGTTGTCTGTGTGGTAATTTCATGAGAGTGTTCGTTTAGCAGTAGAGGTGTTAAAACATTTGCTTCACACAGTATTTTACGGAAGTCCGATGTGTTTGACTTGTCAATGAAGTAAATTATTTTATCCATTTTGACGTTTTTAAGACGACAATATTCAACCCATGGTAACAGGGGTAAGTTGACGTTATCTACTGAGTGAATTACATTTTTTTAATTCACTAGGGAATAAAATGTTCACCACTCAGTTTCTTACCTTATTAGTACCATTGACCACAGTGAACGCTCTTTTCTTTTCGTATCTGGAATCTGAATAACCAATACGCTGCCCCGATCTTCCACGTCATCTACGGTCATAGTCACCAGCTCGCGCCGATTCTGCACCCTCCAGCAACACCCATAATAAAAACTACCTTTATCAATAAATATTGCTCATCAGGAGCGGCATCTAACTCCTCTCTTGTGAATACCTTCGACTTCTTTGCTACGTATCCCCTGGAATGTTGGTGAAATCTGCCGATGTCTATTTTTCTTTCAGAGCCAACATTTTCTTAAGTTGCGAATAGTAGGACCATAAGACGACGACTTAACTTTCTTGGATTGTTCGGAAATATACGCCAAAATTATTTTTTCGTTGACACCTTTGGTTTTTTTATTATTCTCCAGGCACAAAATGCCGTACCTATATTGCTTTTCGTACAATATTTTGATTTAATGGAATTACTGCTTCTGCTACCTCATTTGCTTCTTGTATAATGCACTCAGGAACAACAACCTCGTCGTCACCGCTCAATTTTTTCGAAACAATAATTCTTTGACTGTTCTATAATTTCATTGACACTTGCAAACATTAATTACATAGTGCCCTAGCAACCATCGATCGAAGGGAAATCTCGTTATGAATTTGAATTATACCTAATATTTCCTCTAAAAGTATTCATTATCTGAATTTTCATCAGAATGGGATAAAATTTGTATACGACACGTGAGTTAAAAATGTTTATTCACTCGAAGAATTAACCCACTCGCCCTACGGGTTCGTGGGTTAAACTTTCTTCTCATGAATGAACATTCATTTAACTCACTTGTTGTATAAATAACTAAAATTATTATTATTACTTTGTAGTTGATTCGCAGGAATTTTCTGAAAGACCTCTTTTATTTCCCATATATGATTGAAACCTCTTGTATGTATAGTTTCGCGTAAAACCTTTTCTCCATTTCCCACCGATGAAAACGAAGGTGAAAATACAACAACCGGAATTGTTCATGTGAGAGAACTGAAATTCCCGTTAGTATCTCCTCAAGCGCTGTTTCTTTTGATGGAGCAAAATATCCAACGACTTCCAGGTTATTAAAACTAGTCCTCGGCCCCTTGCTTGGAGATGAGGGTTTTTGAGCGCTACCGCTCGCAAGTAGAACTTTTATCAGTTACGTTAACGGGCAGACGACCGTCTCGACGCTACTCCCACGTCTCTGTCCGTTTATCTCGTTGAGAACGAAATTCCTCATTGTACAAACAGATAACTGAGAACTTGGAAAATGGGAAGAATTATCATGTTATTCATAAGAAGCGCCCTCTCCTAAACTTGCTACTTCGGGAAATGTTAAGGAACCTGTATGGGGTCGAAAGAGGTCATAATAAGGCCACCGCTCAAGTGCTCTAGACATGTTAATTGCATGAAATGTTTACTTAACTCCTCAAGCCATGAGAATCCCTAGTATTATGTTCTTGAGATGATAACATTTCTCAGGCCAGATGGTAGTCTATAAAAATTTGGTTCCCGAACGAAGATTTGACTTTAAGAAACTTAGAGTAGAAAGTTTTGAAATGAAATCATCGTGGAGAAAGCCTTGGAAAATAAAGAGATAGTATATGTTTAGCGGATAGGAAAAACCTAACATTCCTTAGCGACTGCTAAGGCGCAAGCAGAGACTGAGCAATCGAGAGTACACAAATGTTGTTTTTTCTATGGGTAAACATACTCTTTACCGCGAATCGTTTAAATTAATTAATTAAATTGGAAATATCGCGTATCATTTCATTCACAAAAAACTTTCAAACCAGAAGAGATAGACAAAATCTGATACCCACCTCTCGATCTTTTTTCTGAGAAACTGACAAGAGTAGTATTCATTTTTGGCTACCTTCATTTGTTTTGGGTTATAAGCGGAAATTGGAGAAGTGTCGATACCGAAAAAAATTTCATCCTCCTCTAATACTGATGATAGCGCTCTGAAATTGAAACATTGTACAGGCACTTTTCACGTAGAATCAGTGGCGTGCTCGCCGTTTTTGCACCAGTTTTAATTACGAAGCAATGACCCAAAGTTTTTTTTGAATGGAAATACTCGATTTCATGCCATTTTCTGAAAGCTGATTTTTTTCTGATTTCAAAATATATAAACATCGTATGGTTCGTAATCAATATGAGTATAGAAAATGGTCAAAAACCTATTTTCATCTGAGTCTCAATATTTTCTATGGTTTCAACTGTTGATGAAGCACAGAAAATTTAGCATCATATAATTACCACAATCTCTTTTCAGTTGTCTTTCATTTCAAATGTGGAGTGAAATCTCCTCAAAAGAAAAGTTTGCTATGGGCCTCTCGCATGCTTAATATGCCATTGGCAGACGACGTCCCGACGCTAGTCTCTGGGTATCTGTCCGTTTATCTCGTCTAGAACAAAATTCCTCTTTGTACAAACAGATAACTGAGAACTTTGGAAAATGGAAAGAATTATCATGTTAATCATAAGACGCCTTCTATGAATTGCAACTTAGGGAAATGTAGAAGAACCCTGTATGGGCTAGAATGAGGTCGCGTTGAGCAAGTAGCAGTAGATCAACGCTCTAGTGCTCTTGACATGTTTATTGCATGGAAGTTTAGTTAAGCCATGAGAATACCGGAGTATCATGTTCTTGAGAATATAACAGTTCTGAGGCCATCTAGAAAAATTTTACATTCACATATAGATTGAGTACCTGAACGAATATCTAAATTTACAGGCCAGAATTGATATTTTTGACGAAGAATTATAATTGATGGAAACTCATTGAAAATCAAAATGAAAAATAATTTAGAGGCTATATGAGAGGGTGACATTTTGGGGGTGTAGAACGATTTTCTTTTATTTCAGCGAAGTTGTAGGTAATAGAAAGTTCTCAAACTTTTGTATTCATACATTTTTCACGTGACCTCATTGTCAACGCCATTAACGACCTTCATGAGCGCCACCCGCTGCTAGTAATAATTTTTATCACTTAGTAACTTTTATCAGTTACGTAATATGTTAACCAGCAGACGACGGACATCTCGACGCTACTCCCACGTCTATGTCTGTTTATCTCTCCGGGAAAAAAATTCCTCATTACACAAACAAATTGCTCAGAACTTTGGTAAATGGGAAGAATTCATTACCGGATTAAGCATGCGCGGTGCCTGTAGCAAAATTTTTTGAAGGGCTTCCTTCTTGAGAAGAATTTACCCAACTTTAAAAAAATGTATTTATCTTCATAAGATCATTATTTCTTGAATATTGGCTCTTGGTGCTTTCTTCTGTCACAAAAGGTAAATGTTTCATCATTCATATCGAAATTGTTCATTTATCAGAGAAAAAGAGTAATTTTCCCATTTCACAACTGATATAGGAACCTACGACTGAAATAAGCTCGTATGTTATGGCTGTTCCACACGGGTGTAACGTGTAATGTAATATTACGCGTAATTTATTACGCGAAGTGTGGACGGCTTACGAATTCACGGCGAATCTTTAACCCGAATCCTCCTCGTTCGGCCCTAAGGCCCGTATCCACAGTGCGAGGCTGCTCGCTGCGAATTCCCCGTGGCGCATGATCGGCTTGACCTCGGAGTACTCGGACTATGGATACCACGGATGCTCGCTGTGAGGCGTTCGCGTCGAGCAACTCCGGTATCCACAGTCCGAGGACAAGCCGAACATGCGCCACTCTCAATGTATCGTTGGATAGTACGACGAACAAGTTTCTTATTCAATTGCAGTTTTGGTAGCGTTCGCCAAATTTCAATATTCGATTTTTTCTTCAGTTGGAGAGCAATGTCCGTATTACGTTTCAAATTTATTGTCAAAATTTGAGAATATTTTCCGCTTACATCAAAATCACTTCGAGTAATAATACATAACTTGTCAGACAACGTTCGGTCAAACTTTCGCTGCATTCGGTTTAGTAGTTCGGACTTTATAGCAGTTAGATAGAGGTGGACACTTCAATGCAAAATTTTCAATTTTTCACCTCATTCTGACGTAAATCGAGAAAGCACCCTATATTTAATAACCGTTTTGAAAAGTATATGGGATTTTTGTCAGTTGAAATCTCTTCTATCTCAAAATTTACAAAAATAAAAACATAACACGTCATTACGCCTCTTCACTTTTCCTTTTTAAACATGTTTTCTTCCTTGGATATATCGTTATCGATTTTCCAAAAAGCGTCCCAGAGATTATGACCGAGAATTTAATTTCTGTATAGCAGAAGAAGATCGTGAAAGTTCACAATATTTTTCTCTATTGTTTCCATCTCGAGAAAATGGGGAATCCGTAGAGAGCCAACTGTTAAACTTTTTCTCCGGGGTAGTAGATAATTAAATTAGCGAATGATTCCCAGAACTTTATACGGCTACTTTCCTTTACGGTTTTCATTCGAACTACAGAGTGCATGTAGGTATAACGTACCTATTTTGGTAATTTTCTGAAAAAACCTAAATTGAAATTTGATGTGAAATATCTACAACTAGTAATTCGGACGAATGTTAACTTTTTCCATCAGTGGTGAGACCAAAATTATTGTATAAATAACACGAGCCACATCTGTTTTTCAGGAATATCATTCAAAATAGATTCAAAATCCCATTTTCGAAACTGATTTACCATAAAAATGAAAAAAAAGAAACAAATTTTTATTGAATTTCAAGACAACCCGCCTTCCAAAGCTGATAACAATAAAAAAGTCTGATCAAGTACCTTTTTTTCCTATGATTTTTTCAGCTTAGGACTCCGCAAAGTTTTGAAACTCAGCCAAAAGATAAAAACACCTTTTATTTCTGAATCAAAAATGAATGTTTGAGTACATCCTACAGAAAACTGTTCTAGCTTTCAAGCCTTTTTTCGGCAACTTGCAGTGACTTCAGGAAGCTGAATATATATTTTTTGAGACACATTCAGGATGACCATGTCAAAAAATTAAAACTGCCAAAATACAGGGTTTTATAAATGATTGTAACAGCGCAGTGGCTTTGGATTGCAGAATACCAATAAGAACAAGAAAGAAATTCATTTTCCTTGAGTCGAGAATAAAGAATCATTGGACTTACGGAAGATTAGGGAAAAACAGGGGAACTGTTTTCTTCGGGAAGAGACTCAATTTGTCGCGGTGAAAAGTTCAGTTCTTTAATCGATT
The DNA here is from genome assembly GCA_013421045.1 of Propylea japonica. Classification (NCBI taxonomy): domain Eukaryota; kingdom Metazoa; phylum Arthropoda; class Insecta; order Coleoptera; family Coccinellidae; genus Propylea; species Propylea japonica. The sequence continues at coordinate 107,491,780 of CM024240.1, read as the reverse complement.
ACCATCACCAAAAGACAACCTTGCTCAATCCAATTCTAAGATTGTCAAGAAGACCGAGTACTTACAATTATTGTTTACTGCACCATGAAATATCTATGCAGTTTTTCCTACCGTTGAAATTCACAGTGCTTAATGTTCCCCCGTTAACGAAGAAAGATGGCGGCACTTCCTGCGCCACCGAATCTATTGTAATAACTCATCGGGTGTCTAGGAGGAACGTTCGGATAGTCCGAACGTTTGGGACTTACCCGGAGTAATTGATAATAGGAATTAATCCAGTTGGAACGCTGCTTTTGTATGGCAAGACGTCTTCAATTAGTTATATCGGAACGGGTCAAAAGACAAAGCGAAACGGCATTTACAACCAGATATTTTGGAGTCAATTTGATTAAGCGCGGCGAAAATAAGGACTGGGTCGTAAATTATGATGAAGGGGAGGTTTCGGGGCAGATATTACGATTTACAACTCTGGATTGACAGTAAAAGGGAGAAAGTTAGGTCTGATTTATAAAAAAGACGATTGTGTCCGTTTAGTCTGAGATCGAAGTCGATATTTAGGGTGTAGAATCCACAAGATATTTATTGATGGTCTACAAACAGTTCCTGGTACATCTAAGGTGTAATGTTGGTCGAGGTATTTCGGAGAATAAAATACTTGTACATCATATATTTCGTAGCCTTCTGTACAATCACACTTAATCGAAGAATAGCTGGTAATGAATGCATGATATCTATACTAAAACTTATGGAAAACTAACTAGTCCATACCCATGTCTGTCTGTCCAGACAGTACAAGGGAGCCAGAATTTGTATTGCCTCGGATAGTCAGATGGCACTGAGGCAGCTTATGGCCGTTGATTGTAGATCAAGAACCATTTGGAGCTGCAAACAGTCCCTCAAAACACTGGCGAAGTACAACAAGCTAGTTTTAACTTGGGTACCTGCCCACCAGAACAAGGGAAATGAAAAAGCTGATGCCCTTGCAAAAAGAGGAGCAAACACACCCTTCACAGGACCCGTGCCCTCCTGTTGGGTATCACCTACACTGATTAGGGCAGAGGTAGGCGATTGGGAAAAAAGGGAGAAACACTCTTACTGGATAAACACATCCGGTCAAAGACAAGCAAAGAGACTAATCGAACCTTCCAAAGAGAAGGCTCAACAAGCTCTATCGTTGTCAAAAACGAGTTAAGGCTGCTAATCGGCCTTCTCACAGGGCATTGTCCCGTGAGATATCACCTACACAAGATCGGTAAAGAAAACTCCGACATTTGTAGGTTATGTGAATCGGCCACTGAAACCACCGAACACATACTATGCCAATGCACTGCGCTGGCGCAAACCAGACTTACTCTACTTGGTGGCGCGTTATTAACGCCAGCCGACATAAGAGCGAAGTCTCTAAGGAAGTAACCAGCTTTGCTAAGGAGGTTAGATTTCTGGGAAAAACGTAGTTTTAGCATGGTAACGCACAAAAGACCTTATTGGTCGCAGTGCAGAAGGGTAATCAACGTGCCGATCGACCACTATCTAATCTAATCTAATCTAAACTAGTCCATATTGCTTACTCAGGAAAAGGTATTGGGTTATTGCAGTCTATTGGACTTTGGTCGGATCGCGTCATTAGTGAAAATACTTAGTCTGAACTATTGAATTACGAACGGAAGTTCAATGAACCTAACAATTTGGAAATGATTGAATTTCTACGAAATAAGACTTGATTAATCCATTACAGTGAGATCATCAGTTGGGTAGCCAGACCGTTTCGATAAATCATTTTGACATAAGTTTGTGACACGTTTTTTTATCATTATTCCGAAATTAGATTCGATATTCAGGATGAAATACCACTATTTAAATCTATGGGAGATGATAACCCTTCAGTAGGGTCCTGCCGCGGTCTTAAGCCGGTCCCAAACAATGCGTGCATTCGGCGAATGTGCCTTCGTAGTTCGCCTTCGGGTACCCTCCAACACACTGCGGCAATCGCGAAATGTTCGCGTTCGTTTCTCTGTTGACAAACTTTCGCCAAACGGCCTCAGTATAGAACAGTAGCGGAGAGCAGTCAGTAGTGTTTTTTAAAAACACCGAGAAATCACGTCGCTTAATTTGGCACGACTCTGACTGAAGACAGAATAGGCAATCTACTACGCGTAGGTAAACACACTGTCTGGGAGCTAACTCGAAGGAGCGCGAATGCACTTCGTCTTCCTTTGATTCGTGCCGTTTTACCGACAAGACTTCGGATAGCAGGCGAATGCCGAATGGTACCCGAAGTTGAGCTCCCACACACTACGCGAAGCACCGCCAATGCCGAACATTCGTCAAATACACGCATTGTCTGGGACCGGCTTTAGAAGAACAGAAGATTCGAAAATCATCACTTGGAACGCCAGACTGGTTTAAAACAGTCTGGCAACCCCTTGCCTTTTCTTCAGATGTTTTGAGATTCACTTAAATGATCAGTTACATTAATCTGTACCAAAAAATTTATTTGCATAAGTCATTTAATCATGCCGTCTCACTCGCACCCACTCATATATACTGTCTCGCGCTCGCACCTGCAGCTGAACTACAAGCTTGTCTGGCAAAGGGTTGGCACTATCAAAAATGTCTGGCTAATGAGGAAACATTATCTGATTATTACCCAAGTATTATATATAAAAATCAGCTTTTATACTATAAGTAAGTAGAACTACATATAATTTAATGAATATTAAGGGTGTCTGGCAAGGGTTGCCACTATGGTAAGTGTCTGGCAATCAATGACGTGATTTTTAATGATATTCTGAAGATTATATCAAAAAATCACACTTTTTCATTTGACGAAATTAGATCAGTATTTTACACCCCTTTAATACCGTTTACCTGCCAAAGCCAGGGTAACCCAAATTTCATAATGGTCCATCGTTCTTACCTGTGTTGGGAGCATGCGTAGACAAGTTTTCAGCTTTTATAAAATAACGAAGGTCTGGGGTTCACGGGCTCTTGCTCTAAGTAGATATTTGGGTCTGCAAACATTTCCTGGCTTATCTGAGATTCTGAAAGCTCATCATTTGAGGAGCTAGACTTCTATTCAATATACGTATAAAGAGCCCCTCGAAAAATGTTATCAGATTCAAAAATATTCGAGAAATAAAATATCAATTACTATAACCAATAAATGAACTAATACTATGATTCCAAATATTATTATTCTTAAATTTGAGGAGTAGAATTAAGATAAAATTGAAACTTGGAATTTTACCGTTCATCGAATTTGAATCAGTAACAGAAGCATGGTTATCCTACTAATTTCAACATTAGAATAATTATTCTTTTCAAACCGAATACACCCCACATCACATTCCGCTTAGTTCACATTTCATGAATATGGAATATTTACCCGCAATTGAAATAACCTATTATACATACATGAGCAGGAATCCGTATATAAAACATACATTACGCAACAGTCGTGGCCCTAATTTCCTTATTTTTGTTTGCTCTTCAAACTGGTTTCACGGAAAAGGGGAAGACAACAAGAAAAAAACATTTACGACAAGATTTCCTGAAATTATTTCATTATAAGCGATTAAGTGGCATTAAAACTCTCGAATATGTTTTTCATTATTTCTGTTTCGTGGATCCAAATGACAAATTTTCGTTCTATATGAGAGCAGCTGCTCAATAAATGTCAACCCAATTGGATCGTCATATTCAGGGAATTAAATTTCAAGCCCAATTTACTGGAAATACATTAATAAACTAATCATATTTTTCCGAATATGATCTTTATTGTTATTTTTCATTTTATTTTTTCATATAGTTATACGCCCTTTCAGAACCCAACATGTATTGCCGAAAAAAAATTGTTTGCAGATTTTCGAGGTAGCGTGGAGATATAAATACAAGTGTAGTAATGGAATTTAATGAACAAAAATAATGAAACTAATGACTTCAGCATATTCAAATCTGAATTACTGTTCATCAAATCTAAATGAAGCATGCAAACCACATCAGAGTTCTCTTACTGTTTTTTTATTAGAATAATTCGGTTCTTTTCAAACCGTATGAACCCCATATCGCATTCCGCTTAATTCACGTTCAATAAATATGGAATTTTTACTTGGTAATTGGAAAAACCCAGTATACATAAGCAGAGGAATCCGTATAACATATACATTAAGCAACAGTGGTGGACAAGCATATATTTTCCGTTTTTTGAATGAGACCCTCCTCCGCATTCCTTATTTTTGTTTGCTCCTCAAACTGGTTACACTGAAAAGGAAAAGACGACAGGGAAATAACATTAACGACCAGAATCTCTAGAGCTTATTTGATTATTTACTAGCGGGAAAAATTGGACGGTTTCATGATTAGGATCGAGTAAGATTTTTTGCGAGAAACGAAAAAAACTGGGACAGAACTTTTATGAATATAAATACTTAAATTTTTTATCCTGCTTAATCGATGCTTTTAATGTTAGTCAAAAGTTATGATATCATTCTGAATATTATTATTGGTATTTCTATTTCTCAAAAAATCACAATTCTTTTCATGGCCACACATATATTACTGAATTTTCCAAGTCATATTTCGTCCAGAAATCGAAGTTTTTGATTTTCGGGGTAGGTTTAAGACATTAATAGAAAATTAGAATTCAAGGAACGAAAAGAGTAGAACTAATAACTTTCAGAATATTCATCTGAATCAACGGTCATACAATTCAAATACGCACGTCAGAGCACTTTAGAGTTTTTTTTACAATTTTTTTCTTAGAATGATTAGTGTTATTCTATCTGAATACATTCCGTATTACCTACATTCCTTTCAGTTGCACTTTAAGCATATGAATTGTAATTGAAATAACCCAGTTAATACTCGTATAAGCAAGAATTCGTATAAAATTTACACTAAGCAACAAATAGTCGTGGACAAAAATAAATCTTCAGTTTTTCAAGTATGGCCCCTTACGCATTTTCTTATTTTTGTTTGCATCTGAAACTGGTTACACTGAAGAAGAAAAAAAATTTTTTTGGATTTTCGAGGTAGAAACATAAAGAGAAAAGTTGCATTTAATGAACTAAAAGTATGAAACTAATGACTTTCAGGATAAACAAAGCTGAATAATCAAATCTGAATAGAGCAGGCACGGATCCAGGAGGAGGGAACTGGGGGTAACGTTCTATCCCCAATGGCCCTAGACCACTTTAAATTTTGCTGATATACTAAGAGTAAAATAAATACAGGACGGGCAAAAATTCAATTTGACCCATTTTTCTGAATGGAGCTTCGATTGGGAACTCAATCGAATTGACTAAAAAATATCACTCATCAGTTCGTTGCGAATTGATTGAGATAAAACATTTTCAAATGCTTTTTTCGCATTCAGTTACAGTCACAGTTATAAACAGTATTTCCCGAAATCAATTCAAAATTGTCTGTGAGCATATTGATTGAAATCCACTATCTCAAATATATGCAGTGGAATGAAGTCAATCTTGTACCAGCTAGTTTCAATATTTCGAAAATATCACTTATCATGAATGAAACAAATGTTTTCAGTGAACACGAAAATCGGAAATTTATGAACTGTTATGTTTCCTTCATTTGGAGTTGTTTCATGAAAAAGTGTTGAATTTTCATGAACCATTTACTTGTCATAAGATTATTCATTATTTTACAAAGCGTCAGTCAATTCAAAACATTGCCTAAAATACCAGTACCTTTCGGTTTTTGAATATTCAATGTTCACCCTCCCCCAAAGTCGAGCCTGGAATGAAGCATGCAAGGTTTTCCTACTATTTTTTTCATCAGATTAATTCGGTTTTTTCAAACCGTATAAACCCCATATCACATTCCGCTTAGTTCACATTTCATGAATATGAAATTTTCACCCGGTAATGAAACAACCCAGTATACATAAGCAGGAATTTGTATAAATTATACATTGTCTTGAAACAAAAAATACGAGTATTTCTGGTTTTCGAACATAGCGCTCTTACGCATTTCCTTATTTTTGTTTGCTCCTCAAACTGGTTTCACTGAAAAGGGAAAGACGACAGGGAAATAACATTTACGACCAGATTCTCTAGAGCTTATTTGATTACTAGCGAGAAAAATTGGACGGTTTCATGAATTATGATTCGGGTAAGATTTTTTGCGAGGAACGAAAAAACTGGGACAGAACTTGTATGAAAAGAACAGAAGAATTGAAGAAGGAAGTTGTATTAGTGGAAAATCCGATTATGCTCTTCCTCTTTAAGTCGTCGAGAAATTTCCTCCTCAATATCTATGATAATCACTAAACTTTTCTCTTTTTCATGCTGGAACGAAAGTACGGATACGCTCTCGGAATAATTTTTTTGCGGAAGGAGCCGAAGACAGTTTTATCTATTGCAAAGCTCTATTCTGTTGAGTTTTATTTTTTCGTTGTTTCCCAGGAATCGCCAGGTTTCCAGAAGTTTCACAATATCTGATATTGAACCAATTTTTACTTTTTCACCACTGTACCGGGCTAAAACAAAATGTAAAAAACAAAAATTGATTTCTTCAATGAATTCTACTGAAAAAAGTGCCTGTATAGTGTTTTAGTTTCATGTTTATAACTTGAGTAATAAAGAAGTTGGGGAATAAAAGGACCATAAGACTGAAAAATTACCATTCACTTCAATACATTTTGAGAAACCGTTTCTTCAATTTGAATACATAATCGACAATGTTCTAAAAAGTGACGTGTCAATTTCCTGAAAGTACTCGAATATTCTTGTTTTTGTCTTAATTTTGTTTCGTTGTTGATTTCCTTAACGTACAGGAGCTAGTAACTTTTCAGTATTATTATGCTCCTTTTATTTCCTATCTCAAAACAGGTAGATCAATAACTAGCAATTCTGACAAATTTTCATATTTTCAGTAGTGAGGCCAAATTATTGCAAAAATAACAGGAACTCCAGTTATTTCACAGGAATTTCAATCAAAATACATTTAAACTCCCATTTTACCATAGAAATGTTAAAAAAAGAAAAACAACTTTTATCGGGTTTCAATGATTTTCAGCTTGTCCGCCTTCCGATGCCGAATACAAAAGAAAATCCGACGAAGAACTTTTTTTTCTATGACTTTTATACCCACCTTCCCATATTAAATAAAAACTGAAATTCTAGCTTTCAAGATTTTTTCAGGTAACTTGCAGAGATTTTAGAGAGCTGAATAATTTTTTAAGGAAACAACATTCAGGACACCTTGTTGAAAGAATAAAAACTGCACAATACCCACTACATAAAAAGATATGAATTTTTCAAACCTAGCTGACAAAATACATTCAAAAAACGCTCGACAAATCATAACTCGAGAACTATAAAAAATTGGATTATACACATGGAATTTTTGGATAGCCGCAGGTCTGAGAAATCTGAAAAAAATTATTGACGTCAATCGCCTGGACACCCTGTATCTATATCGATAGAATTGGAAGTCCAATAGCTCTTCAATATTGAAGATTATTGAAACGAAATCTGTAAAAAATCAGTCAGAAAAATTAATGGCAATCTATTTCTTGTAATCGAATTTATCATTTCATTCTGATTAAACAAACTTCTTCGGTCGAAAAGTTTATAATGCAAACGAAAAAGGCCTGGAAGTTCATCTGATGATTGTGGTATTTCAATTAGTCATATCGAAAAGGTCCTAAGAAAAAGAGAAAACGGCCTTCACTGGCAAATATTTCAACGTCCATTTGATAAAAGCTGGCAAAATTAGGGTGGGTACTCAAATTATGATTCGGAGTTTCGAGACGGAGATAACAATTTACAACACAGGACTGACAGGAAAAAGAACGGAGAAAACGAGATTGAGGGGAAAAGTTGCTAGTCGTCTTCGGCGGAACTTAGTCAATTTGTTGGAGGGCCTTATTTTTATGATAATCTAAAAACTTGATTATCTTGTTCGGTAATAATAGGATGAAGGGTACATGGTGATTGAATTATTTAGAACGATGGCTTTTGGGTGGCGGAATTTGATCATTAATTCAATATCAACCTTGTGAGCTACCTTCCAGAAGTTGTTGAATCATATAAATATATTGTCACGAACTTGGTTCGCTATCACATCAAATACTAATACACATTTCCAGCATTCTCCTTTTATTACTATCTAAACTACAAATTACAACTATTTTATCAATTAACTTCAAATCTGATCTCATTTGTCGGTTATTGTAGAAAGTTCTGTCACTGTCCCGGCCGACTCATTTCCGTAACATTGCCTTACCTCTAATTCTGATCGTCGTTAAAACTGTATCTGCACCACCTACTGGACATGTTGGGGCACCTCCGGACTTCAGGTGATGAGCTCCGGTTAGAGTAATTTAGAATCTATCTGTTAATGTGGTTTCAATCAACATTCCATTTTTTCTTAGGTAGTCGTTGCGGTATGAGAACTCAGCGTTGACTGCTCTTACTTTTTCTGATACATTATCGAGTAGTATCTCAACTGACTTATAAAGTCGAAATCATTGACATTCGTGATATTCAAATCCACCAGATTTTGCGTTATGTCTCTGGAATGCACCTCGATCAGAATTAACGCAGATGAAATTTGTCGTTGTAAAATGGTCGAATTGCTTTTCGCCCATTTTTTGAGCTCGTCTAACTCGATCAATATGACATCCCCGAGACACTTCTCGAAAGTGCCGCTTCTGATGCCTTTTCAACGCCTGCTATGGAGAAGACTTGGGACTACCTGCTGTCACCACTATACAATATATATATATATATATATATTCGCATGAATTCACACACATTGCCGTAATATCAAATAGAAAGTAATAAAGAACCAATTATATAAATTAATAAAATTCAAAAATAAAGTAGGTCAAAGTTTCAAATTGCTTGAACTCAGCTAGGCGAGTGCGGTCGGAGTGAGGTTATGAATGTCCTGTAGACTGCCTACAAATCGGTTATCAGGACATTCCAACACCATATGTAAAACAGTATATTCAGCAGCGTTGCACCTAGGACATGATGGGTCTTCAGCTCTTCCCCACAGCGTGAGAGACTTGTTGCAAATACCATGGCTGTTCTTATTCTATTTAAGTTGATCCAATCTCTACGTTCAAGGTAGAAACCTCCTACTTTTGATGTTGGGTCTTCTATTAGATTGGAGTTTCTGACCTCTTGATGTCTCCATTCTGTGCGCCATAGTTCTTTGATGGAAAGATTAGTAAGTTGGTTGGCTGTTCTGACCGGGAGTAGCCTGGACTTCAGTCTCAATTGAGGATTTGTAAGAAGTTCAGTATCATTATGAAAATTAAGCATTGGATATTCATTAGTTTATCATTTTGAAACTTGAGAGCAGAGAGCCGTCTCAGTTTTGGGGGAGCTATGTTACTGAGGACCGAAAGACATGCTGTAGGAGTAGTTCTTAAAGTTCCAGTAATGATTCTCATTGTCTGATTGAGTTGGGTATCAACCAAATTGGTATGATGACTATTGATCCAAACGGGAGCACAATATTCTGCGACAGAATAGATTAAAGCAAGTGCACTTATTCTTAAATTTTCAGCAGTGGCTCCCCAAGAAGAATTCGCAAGTTTTTGAATAAGATTGATCGGGTTTTCACTTGGAGGCGACATTGTTCAAGTGTTTTGTTTAAATGTGAGAGTTCGATCAAGTGTTACACCAAGATATTTAGGATATTTATTGTGTTTAAGTCTAATACCTTCAAATTGAATATTTAGTTGTAAATCTGCCTCTCTGTTGTTAGGTGAAAGGTTGAAACTTCAGTTTTATTTGGGTTTGGTTGAAGCCCCCATTTTTTGAAATATCCATTTAAAATATCAAGATCATGACTCAGTACATTTACTGCCTGTGAAAGTGATGAACTTTGTGTAGTCGAAGCTATATCATCTGCATACATAAATTTTCGGGACGTTGTGGAGGGATGTCAGATGTATAAATATTGAACAGTAAAGGAGACAGGACAGATCCTTGAGGTAAACCATTTTTTAAACTGCGAAATTACTTCTTCTGTCATTCAACATCACCTGAAAAGAGCCTATCACATCAATAACTCATTCATCAGTTGAAGAAATGCCTTGCACGGTACAAGTGAATACAATTTAATGAGTAGGCCCTCTTTCTACACAGTATCATAAGCACAAGTTAAATCAATGAAACCGGCTGTTGTTTTATATTTTTTCTGGAATCCCTTTTCGATATACGTAGAAGGAGAGTACCTGTTCACAACAGTTCCTTCCAGGCATGAAAACAGCCTGATCTATCGGAATATTATCTTGTACCATGGGAGAAGTCGGTTATATATAATCTTTCCAGTATCTTATAACATACACTCAATAGAGCAATTGGTCTGTAACTACTTGGGAGGGTGGGATCTTTACCTTGTTTAACGACAGCTATAATTTTACATTCTTGAACAAGTTTGGAATTTTACGCTGATCGAATACGTCCCTGTAAAACTCTAGAAGCCAATCTCGCACTTTTGGACCAGTGTTCTTCATAAATTCTGGGAAAATATTATCGATACCTGCTGCTTTCCGGCATTTGTTTGATGGAGTGCTGTACTCAGTTCTTCAGGAGATATAGGACAAGTTATCGAAAGGGACTGTTGTTGATTACAACGGATTTCATTAAGTTGGTAGGTTACTTGTCTTTATGTTCTTTTGTTATTTTAGGTTGAGATAATTGTTTTATTCTTTTAGCTATAGAGTCAGGTGTTAGGATTTCTCCTTGTAACGTTGGTTCCATAGGTCCGCTATTCAGTCTCCTCAATAAATTCCAGGCATTTCGACTACTATGTGTGAAATTCAAGCTCTCCAAAGTTTCCTTCCATCTGGACATTCTGCCGTTGTTTAGCGATTCCACACAGCTTTTCTCTGGATCGCCTAATTGTTCGTATTCATCATATAATCTTTGGCATTCTTCATTCCAGCAAGGAATATAAGACTTTCTAACACCACGAGGGATGTGCTTTTTGGCTGCGCTTATAACCAAGGCCGAAAATCTTCCGTAATTTCCAACCTTTGGTTGTATGTGTCTTATATCATTCTCAAGTTGCTGTTTAAATAGATTCCATCTCGCTTTTTTGAAATTTCATATATACAGGCAGTGAGTTGATAATGGGGATAGTTGTGCCAAATGTTGTGATTATAGGTCTATGTTGTGAATTTGGAAAGTGATCAATTACGCTTCTATAAGCTTGACATCTATTGACATTTCCAGATGATACAAATGTTAGATCAGGGTTATAACCCCTGTTCCACCTACCTGAGTGGAAACTTGGCTTCTGTTTCGCATCATACAAAAGATAAAGATTGTTACTTTCTGCCCAGTCGACCAATTTCTCTCCATCTTCATTATTCTCGTTGTAACCCCAATTGTGGTGGTGAGAATTGAAATCTCCAGTATAAATTGTTGGGTGTGGGAGAGACTATACAATGTATCTGACCAACGCATCCTGAATTGAGTTCCTTCAGCTTCCATTATTTCTGCGATGGCTGCAACACCCATGATTGTTCTCGTTGTATTTTGCAAAGCTGATATCCACTTGGAGCAGCCAATTCTGAACACTTCCATTGGACAAATGTTAGGATTCAAATCGACCTTTCTCCTTCTGCCGAAAACGTCCTGGTTATTTGCAGATGACCAACAAACTTCAACATTTTCAGAAATTCATCGACACTGAGGAAGTAAAGTCTTGGAAAGATCATCATCTTTTATTCCGAATATTCAGTCAGGCTCCTCTGCATAACTTCCACCAAGTCATTGCAGTCTTTCAAACTCTCCAAAAGTCACCACAATATTTTAATATATTTGTATTATCAAAGGCCGATCTCATGATCATTCTCCACGTTTCCCTTCATTGGACTTGTACTTTTGCCTTCGAGGGAAAGCGGACCTGTTATATCTGCTCAAGTGAAATATGCTCAAAGCACATACATTGCTTCTGAACGTCCATATACTTTTCGATAACCGCAGCTGGGTCCGCATTCTGGACAGGTGATCTTTCAAAGCCTTTGAATGATCACTTGCCGAGAATACAGGGCCTGTTACTTTCGTTTCTCTAATGCACCCTTGAAGAGCCTGAAGGCAACTGCTGAGTCAACACAATGTGATCGTCAAGCAACTGTTGTTGTTCATCAGAAACCCTCATGATGTGAGTGCCAGTATTTTGTACAAGGATAATTCCAAATGATTAGTTTTACATTCTATCTTCATCTTTCAAAGCACTGATTCGCGGCATATTCTTTCCCCTGAACTATCCTCCATTTTCTCGAACATTTGTTCCAAATATATTTGCTCTTGTTTCCATCGCTCTTTATCCTCTTCTTTCTGCTTCTCCGACGCTCCTCATCCTCTTGTTTTTATTTCTGACGACGTTCACTTTCTTCTTGTCTTTGACTTCCTGCTCAGCAAACTTTGGTCATTTCTATCACTATGCAGGCCGTGATTGACGTAGTTTGTACTTCGTGTATTTACCATAATTGTTTGGAACAAATCGTGTTTCCCACTCCTGACACCAATTGTTACGAACTTGGGTTCGCTATCACTTGAATACACACACTTCCAAAAATTCTCCTTTATTACTCTCCAAAGTACAAACAACTTCAAAACTGATCATCTTTTGTTACTTTTTTCTCCAAAACTGTCCTTCACTGTCCCGACCCACTCATTTCCGTAACATATCAATGGTGAGCCTGCATTGGGTAATACCATTGAGTTTAAATATACGATGTATACTCAATGGTAATGCTATTTTGTTTGCTCACATATGAAACGACCATGAAGCGTACATAAAAGCGTTCGAACCTTTTCTACAAAAAACAATAGACGATTTCCGATGTTCAATATTTGTCTTTGTTCTCCGATCCACAAAATATAACTCTCGAAGTGAAGTATTATTGGAGATTATTGACATGAAATGAATAGTTATTTTGTATCTAGTGCGCGAAATGCTACTTTGGTGATCGAGAACTGATTTTTCAACGAGGCGCAGCCGAGTTAAAAAAATAGTCGAGATCACCAAGTATTTCGCGCATGAGATGCAAACCAAATTTTTTTCTACAAACGCTTAGCTTAATATGAAAAAAAATATGAAACTGGTTTGCTGTTTTTCCAAATCAAGTATTAGGTATTATAACTATGGGCAATATATTCTATGTTGAAAGCAACACTCAATGTTAAAGAAAACGTGGATTTCAAGAAAATTTACCAAGTTAAAATATAAAAATCCCCATATAGTTTACATGCAGTGTGCGAAGTAAGTAATTTTTTCGCACACTACTACGCGCCACGGTGTCATAGTAACGAAGGAAATGAAAAAAGGGTCACTTCGCATATTCTTGCCAATTCGCGAACCTTGTCATTTTTTGACGTTTGTAGAAAAATGAATTTAATTAGACAGATGAATGGAAATCAATGCACTGTAACAAACTGGATCGAATTATTCTGATTTGTTTCGACCGAATCATCATTTCACATCTGAAAAATTGTTGATGAAACGGCTTCTTCCCAAACAATGATACAACAAACGAGAAACATCTACAGGCCTTAAAGTTAATCTAATGATTGTTGGTGTTTCAATTAGTCACATCGGAATGGCTCCGAAGAAAAAGAAAAAACCATTTACTGGCAAATATTCAGCGTCAATTTGATTAAGAACGGGAAAATTAGGATGGGTACTCAAATTATGATTCGGAGTTTTAAGGCGGAGATAACAATTTATAACAGTGGACTGACAGGAAAAAAGACGGAGAAAACGAGGTTGAGGGGAAAAGTTGCTTGTCGTCTTCAGCGGAAGTTAGTCAATTTGTTGGAGAATTTGGCCTTATTTTAATGATAATCCAAAACTTGATTATCTTGTTCTGTAATAATCGGATGAACGGTACATTGTGATTGAATAATTGAGAATGACGAATTTCTGGTTTACTGAATTTATTACCCTTTTTAAAGTTACTTAACGGCCGTTTCAAATAACCTATCTATCCTCGAAAGGGTCGATAGATAGATTCTAGGGATAGAGAAATCTATCCCTTTGTACCTGCTTGCGTTTCAATATTCAACCTGCAGGTAACGATTCCTATCGATCCTCAGTAAAGGTTGACGCTCACTTGGACGAGACGAGACGAGAAGAAGCGACGCGTTTGTTCGCCTGGGACCGCGCACTTGGACGAAGCGATGCGACGATCAGCCATCGGAAGGAATTTCCCCCTATTTTTCGGCCGCAATAAATTTTTCCCCCCGAAAAAAGTGAGTGTGTATATGTATCCGGGAAAAAAGTATCTACTCACTTTTCTGCCGGATTAATTTCGTGAAAAGTTATATTTCTTTCCATCGTCATTTTTCTAGTCACAGAAAAAATTATGTATTATACAAGGGAAAAAAGTACTAGATTTTAGATCGAGGTTATGTTGTCTTCCAACGAGAAGCGGAGGGTGACAAAAAGAGAGTTATTTTTTTTAAAACTATATATAAAATCATTGATACGAAATGTTTATTTTCTCTTTAACGATTGAAAAATTAAGTATTAATTAATTTCTTCATTCTGGTGATTTCAGAAAAAAATACTTTTCCTACGACAATATCGAAAAATTTCCAGTTCTGGGAAGTTGCATTTTTTATTACATTGCTGCATACCGCTTACCTGTATAAGCTTCAAATCAGACTAATTTATATTCAATTTATTCTGGATATACTTTTGCCGGGGCGGTAAAATCTCTGCGCTGTCCCTGGTTATTTTTGGGTATGATCAGCCACAAGGCCGTAGCAAGAATAAAATTTCGGGGGGTCCATCGAATGACAGAATGACATTTTTCAAAGGAAAAAGTTCTAGTCTGTACTTCAGAAAAATTTCGGGTCCGATGGGAAACATTTGTAAGAATCGTGTTTTGGTCATGATCATGTTTTAATTGGGAATTTCCAATGAAATCCTCGTAGTTCTTCATCAAGAATACAATTAAATATAAATAATTGATACGAAATGCTTATTTTCTCTTTGACCGATTAAAAAAAACACAAAGCAAGTAGTAATCGAAAGTTCAATGTTTGCATATCATATATCCCTCAAAGGAATTATTCCACAGTTTTTCAATTCTATCAGATATTTTAATTTCTTCGGAAGAAGGGTTCTTCAATATTGTTGTATTTACAAAATAAAATACTTTTCCTTCAGACGATTTGAATTCACATTCACAGTTGTACAAAATACATGAATGTTGTTTTTTGTATATAAATTTCGTTTTTCCAGATCTCAATCGAGAAAATTCTAACCAACACTCTCATGAGCCATTTAAAATAAACTCATTTCACCACAAATTCAAAAATAACTGTGTATTTCCCCATTGACAAAATTCGAGTACAAAATTGGTAATACAGCTCGCTGAACTTCCCGGCCGTCGGATACCTACTTGCCGCCTCGACAAATTTCGCTCACATGCCCCAAAGATCTTCCTGGCGACCAACGACTCGCCGCCTCGCTGATCCTCGCTTCGCGTCTCCTAGGTGCGTGTCTACCCTTATTTCAATGCAAAAGATCCCAGCGGATAACGACGCGTTCCTTCCGACCGCTTCGCTTCGTCCAAGTGGCGCGTCTGATCTGCCTCGCGCCTAACGATTCTGATCTTCGCTTCGCGCCTTCCAGTGAGCGTCTACCCATTTGATTCAGTACAAATCGTGCCTGCGGAAAACAACTCTTCGCTTCGTCTCGTCTCGTCTCGTCCAAGTGAGCGTCAACCTTAAGAAGTAAACTTCTTACTCTGAGGATCTAGCCTTTCTTACGGAAGAGGTCCAGATAGATAGGAACTCCATTGATTTGCGTCTACCTGCGTTTCAAAGAACTTTCATATCGACCAACGATAGTAGAAAATATCTCTGGTAGCTCTGTTGGTGATCTGTTCGAGCAGTAGTGGTAGAGAACTAGAGATAAGTGTGGCGATTGAAGTATAATTTACTTGGAATAATGGATTATTTGAGTAGTGACGACAGCGATATGGAATTATCAGACTTAATTGAAGAGTTTAATGAAGACAGTGAATCAGAAGATGAAACATAATACGAGCGTATAAAACACGTGTTGATTACACAGTTGTATTGGACGATTACGATTTCACATATAGATTTCGATTGAGCAAAAGTACTCTGAGTTTTTTTTAATTTGTTCCGAAATGAGGAAAGGAAATTTTTGTTGATATGTAGTTTACCGTTCCCTCGCCGTTATCAAAATATTTTTTCATATCATTTTGTACGGTATACGTTTTCATATAAACGCTGGAAAATAATTTTTTTTCAAAAAACATTTTCCTTCCTATTTTTTTTCAAAAATGTCTATGTAAAAATTTTTCATTTGAAATTACGTCATTAATTACTCTGTTTCTAATTAAAACATGAATGAGAGTTTTTAAAACTTTTTCCTAAGATTCTTTCTAACTTTGCACCTTCATTCAAGCCGAATATCGTGTTAAAATTGAAAAAAAAATTGTTTGGCACCATACCGTCAATAATCATTAGAATGCTCATTCTTGATGAAAATATTTCAAAATTGAAAATTACGAATGAGCGATAATCGATCTTCCCACTGAATAGTGAACAAATTTTAAAATTTTCAAGCAAGATTTTTTCTATTCTTTTTTCTATTTCTTTAACATATGGATTCAAATCATTTCTGATTCTTTGCGATAGAGTCAATCATTCCCATCTGAAAATTCTTTGATGAACTTTGTTTGTGCCCTAACAGTTGATACATCCAACAAAAAGCGCCCATAGGCCTGGAAGTTAATCTTATGATTGTTGGTATTTCAATACACCTTTTACAGTTGTAATTCAGAAAATCAAAGTTCAATTTCAGAAAAGGGAACATGTATTTCAGAATAGGAATATGTTATTCAGAAAACAGAATTGAATTTCAGAATAGTTAATTCAATTTCAGAAAGCGAAATTGAAATTCAGATTAGGAAGTTGTATTCAGAAAAACAAAGTTGTAATTCAGAATAAAGAATTGGAATTCAGAAATGGCAAATTCAATTTCAGAAAAGAAAAATGTGATTCAGAAGTTATAAAATTGAATTTCAGAAAATGTATAGATATATGTACTATATAACATAGATATAAATAGGTACATATTCATGTTCATCATATTTCGAGTACATGCATCTATTTCTGAATTACAATTTCCTTTTTATGAATTACAATTTCCCATTTCTCAATTTCAAATCACCAATTCTGAACTACAATTTATATTTTCTGAAATTCAAATTACCCTTCTGAATAACATATCACTATTCTGAAATTCAAATCACCATTTCTGAATATCAATTTACTATTCTGAATTACAATTTCCATCTTCTGAAATTCAATTTGCTATCTGAATTACATTTTACGTTTTCTGAATTACTATTGGAAAAGTGTAGTCATATCAGAATGGCTCCGAAACAAAAAAAAACGGCATTTCTTGCCAATATTTCAGCATCCATTTCATCGAAAGCTGGAAAAATTAGGGTGGGTACTCAAATTATGATTCGGAGTTTTAAGGCGGAGATAACAATTTACAATAGTGGACTGACAGGAAAAAGAACGGAGAAAACGAGGTTGAGGGGAAAAGTTGCCTGTCGTCTCCGGCGGAACTTAGTCAATTTGTTGGAGAACTTTGGCCTTTTTTTTATGATAATTTCAAAACTTGATTATCATGTTCTGTAATAATTGGATGGAGGGTACAGTATTATTGAATAATTGGAGTGATTTATTTTGGTGGTTGAATTTAATCATTCATTATACACTGAACTTTGCAGTTCCTTTCAGAAGTGTTCAAGTATAAGTATACATATAGTCCATTCACGAAAGGTTGAGCCGTCGTCGGTAGGCCATGGAAATTTGGCATATTCCACTTGGATATTAAAATTTTAGGTTATGTTCTTTATTTCCTTGTCAGATTGATAAGCAATGTTTTTCAATATTGCATAGAGTTCTCTGATAACTCGCAAGCGCGTCGGACGAGGCGAGTACATTCGGCAACGTTGAGTTTATTTTACGTTATGACAGCAAATACTGCCAACTTCAGATAAATAAGAAACGCCTACTATGTGCTCAACCTTTCGTGATCGGACTATATATCGATGATGAGCGTTAGGTAAGAATTTTGTTTTTCTCATATGCAACGACAATGACGCGTTCTTGAAATATTCAAACTACATAAAAGTTTTCAAACCTTTCCGGGCAAAAAACAATAAAACGATTCTAGATTTTTAATATTTATATTTGTTCTACGATAGCGAAATATAAGTGTCGAAGTGAAGTAGGTTCTATTATTGAAGATTATTGAAATGAATTGAAAACAATTACAGTAAGACGATTATGGAAATCAAAGCCACTGTAACATACGGGTTCAAATTATTTTTGTTTTTCTTATCGAATCCATCATTTCCATCAGAACGGCTTCTGCCCAAAGATCCATACGAGCAGCAAAAGCACCTCAGGCCTGAAGTAGATCTAATGACTTTTTATTCCAATTAGTCATATCGGAATGGCAACGAAGATAAAGAGAAAACGGCATTTACTGGCAAATATTTCAACGTCGATTTGATTAAGAGCTGGGAAAATAACGGTGGATACTCAAATTATGGTTCGGAGTTTTAAGTGGAGATAACAATTACAACAGTGGACTGACAGGAAAAAACGGAGAAAACGAGGCTGAGGGGAAAAAACTCTTTGTCTTCTTCAACGGAAGGTAGTCAATTTGTTGGAGAATTTTGGCTTTATTTTTATGATAACCTCAGAACTTGATCATCTCGTTTCGTGATAATCCGACGAAGGGTACATTGTGACTGAATAATTGAGAATGATGGATTTTTGGTGGCTGAATTTAATCATTAATTTCGCAGTGATCTTGTGAGCTATTTTCATATTAAAATGTTCCCAGAATATTTTTGAGAACTTTCGAGTACATTTACAGAAGATTCGTGAAATATTTCTTGAGACCTTCTAAGTATATTTAGAGAAGATTAGTGAATATTTATTATGGATTAAAGAAATATTTATGGAGGTTACGTTCATTGATTGTGCTCCAGAATTTTGGTTTAATAATAAATAATAAATACAAAAAGTAAAATATATATATTGAAAAAAAAACATGAAAACTGATTCTTCAAAAACATAACATGAAATAAAGAATAAAAATATACATTGGAAAAAAAAAAACATAATACTAATTCTTCAAAAACATAACATGAAATAAAAAAAAATAATCTAACAATTTTTGTTATCAATAGGCTAGTTTTGTTTGAAGAGAATCTAATACTAGGAATGAATATTCAGACATGTATGTCCACCTTCACTTTCCTTAATTAACTCATTTTTTATCTCATTCGACCCATGCACTGGGTTTTGCAATTCCGGCATGTGCATGTCAGCATCATTTTCATTCCTGATCTCATTCTCAACTACCGAAGAAAAAAAGCAGAGGTTAGAATATTCGGATAACTGAGGCTCATGTCCGTCTGGATTTTTCACTTTCTTATAAAAATTTTATGAATACTTTCTTGCCATGATTAGATTAGATAGTGGTCGATCGGCACGTTGATTACCCTCCTGCACTGTGACCAATAAGGTCTTTCGTGCGTTACCATACTAAAACTACGTTTTTCCCAGGAATCTAACCTCCTTAGCAAAGCTGGTTACTTCCTTAGGTTCGCTCTTATGTCGGCTGGCGTAATAACGCGCCACCAAGTAGAGTAAGTCTGGTTTGCGCCACCGCAATGCATTGGCATAGTATGTGCTCGGTGGTTTCAGTGGCCGATTCACATAACCTACAAATGTCGGAGTTTTCTTTATCGATCTTTTGTAGGTGATATCTCACGGGACAGTGCACTGTGAGAAGGCCGATTGCAGCCTTAACTCGTTTTTGACAACGATAGAGCTTGTTGAGCCTTCTCTTTGGAAGGTTGATTAGTCTCTTTGCTCGTCTTTTGACCGGGGGTTTTATCAGTAAGACTGTTTCTCCCTTTCTTGCCTTGCCATGATGGTGATCTTATACTCAGTTATGTAAAGTAAACTATCACTCAACAAGAAAATCATATAGGTGTGATAGAATTTTTTTATCAATTGATCTTGTCTTTCTAAGTTATGCAAAGTGAAATGAACTTCGAAATAGATTTGCGAAATCATCGAACACGTAAGCCATATAAAGTCACAAAAATATTGTAATGAATAAGTGCGGGAAAATATATGACTAACCTAAAATGCAAACCTCCTGAAAAAGAGGTTATGTATTCAGTTATTCAGAAACTGATTGAATTATAGATAATATAAATTAAAAACATAATATCATACCTTACCTTATATGTATATGAACCAGAAACAATATTCATATTTCACAGTTAACGAACACGAGTTGAAGATCTGCATTTTGTCAAAACACAATGGTAACACAACGCTAGAGAAAGTGATTGGAAATTATCTTGAATCATGTATAGCCATGTATATTCTCCTGTATCATTCTATGAATATTCGTAATGTTTTGAGAATATCCAATGAATATTCCTTGGAATATTTTACAACATACCTCTTCTGCACTTCTACTTCCTACTTCTGTAGGAATATTCCTAGAACATTATCACGAAAAACATTCTATGCATATTCTTTGAATGATTCTATTGAATATTCGTAAATGTTTTGGGAATATCCATGAATATTTCTTGGAATATTTTAGAACATATCTCTTTTTTCTTTGTAGGAATATTCCTAGAACAATAAAAGTAGAGAATAATACTAATTGATTAAAATCAACCAATATTAAACCCATACTTCGGAACTAATCCCGTCAACGCACAAAGAACATGCATGGTGGTAATATCAAACGGATGCCATAGATAGCTATTTCGCCCTATTGGGGCTCTTCGTATGGAGGAGCTCAGTCTGAAAGGCATTCTGGTTCCCTTACTTGAAGAAATGTCGCCTAGTTCTGAGTATAACAGATACAAGACGCCATCTCTTGGGATCCTTACGAACACCTACCTGCATGCATGAACGTTGAACGAATTTTCATTTCGTACTATTATCACCACGTCTGGTTTATGACGATTAATCGAGCGTTTCCACTTCATTGACTGAAGGTAAAACCCACAAAGTTGGACTGCCACCAGTTTGATGAAAACGGATAATAACATCTCGCAACTTCGTTCAACGTTCATGCATTGGAGGTAGGTGTTCGTAAGGATCCCAAGAGATGGCGTCTTGTATCTGTTATACTCAGAACTAGGCGACATTTCTTCAAGTAAGGAACCCAGAATGCCTTTCAGACTGAGCTCCTCCATACTGATGAGCCCCAATAGGGCGAAATAGCTATCTATGGATGCTCCGTTTGATATTACCACCATGCATGTTTTTTGTGCGTTGACGGGATAGTTCCGAAGTAGGGTTTAATATAGGTTGATTTTAATCAATTAGTATTATTCTCTACTTTTATTGTTTATATTATACGCGATAATTTTCATTTCGTAATTTATTCCTAGAACGTTTGTGCTATCTGGGAAATTTACCAACCGTTCGCTACTTTGAAATATCATTTGAGTTTTCATCATGTGTTCCTTCTTGCATTCAACGTTTCGGCCTTATCCACCAGCCGTCGGCGTATTCGAAACAAAAGGAAATTTTAACTTCCATGAAATCAACTTTTAAAGTCTTTGAAAATATCTGCCTTCATTCCTAAAATTCGAATTTTATCTATAACGGCAAAACTACTGATTTTGAGACATGCAATGTTCAGCACACTTAAAATGATTTTTTTAAACCGCTTGAAGTGGTTGCGTACATTATGCATCAAATCATTGCAGAATTACACGAAAAATTCAAATATGCATAAATTGGATTCATTATTTTTGATAATTTCGAAGAAGAATAAGATAATTCTCGAAATATTCGATGATTTTGCGAACTCTTGATTAAGAAATATTCGCACTTTCAGCTATTCATCATGCTTCTATTTCATTATTTTCGGAAGTAAGAGTGGTTACGAACAGACAACTAATCAACTCTTCAAATTCAATTCTTAACAAGGAGAAAATTAAGGTCAATTTCAGTTGCAAAATTGCACTTACTAAATGAACTTATGGGACATGAATCACTTGACAAACGAGCAAAAAGGGTAAAATATATCAACCTCAGCTCTATTCAACAAATTTTGGTCGGAAATTTGTGTATGACTTTCAATGAGTTATAATGGAACGGGTCCAAAGACAAAAGAGGAATGGCTTTTCCAACCAGATATTTGAGAGTCAATTTGATTAAGAGCCGGGAATTTAAGGAAGGGACCATGAATTATAATTCAGAGTAGGTTTGAAGCAGAGATAACAATTCACGGCGGTGAACTGATGAGCAAGGAACGAAGAAAATTATGTTGGGCGAATAAGGTTTCCATTCCATTCACAGAGAACTAATTGGTTTTTTCATAAAGAAGTTTGCAATTTTACGAGGACATTAGATGTTCATTCGTGTGGCCGTCGCACAACATAATTATCTTGTTCCTTTAGCGTTGAAATGTAGAACATTGTGTAAGAAGATTTCTACAGCAATTCGAAAAAGCAAAATGCTTTAAACTCAAATTTCTTTTTACTTCTTTATTACAAACTGGTTTTACTGTGGAAAAAAGAAAGAAAAGAAGACTCAATCTTGGTACTTTATAAATAAATAGTGGCTCCATTTTGTTGGTGGTGCTAATAATAACTTAGGACTGGATGAACTGTTTGTTATGAAAGATGATTTGTTTGATTCTTCTGCGGTCCTGTTAACACAAAATACATTGAAACTCTGAAAAATTGCATTAAAAAAAAGGAATAATTTACTTTTCTTTCAATAACGCCACTTGGTGTTGCTAATATTGTTTTCGTGAAAGTATAGTTGATAGGGGAAAAACCGGATAGATGCCTCACTTTTTGAATTTGCCTCATATTTTTGAAAAAATTGATTTTATATTTGTAATTTCTATATGAGTGTAGGAAGCCCTATTATTTGATTTGAAATAATCAGACTTTTCTCTGATATAGCAATCCCAAATTCCCAAAAAATTTGATTTTTGTAAAATCCTTTTTTGAGGATAGATGCTACAAGTATGGATAGTTGCCCCACCATGAAAATACTGGGAGGGATAGATGTGTGAACCCAAAAACCCAACTAAATACAATAAGATTTCTATGCTAAAACAGCAAACTTTATCTACGCAAAATGGATGGAATTAACAACAATTGTCCATTTTTAATTGAAATTTAAAAGCATATATTAAACGAAAAGTTGCTGCATTCTTCATTTAACATAAAGCATTATCCACACATTCATGATAATTGATGAAATAATAAGTCTCAACAAAAATGATCAGGAATCAAGTTTCAAAATCAAAATAACACAATGAATCGAAAATCTGCTTAGAGATATGGTTTCAGTTAGATGTCCTAAGGGGCCCCTATACCTCAAAAAATCAGGGCAACTATCCTTTCAATAGGGATAGATGCCCATGAATTTTTTCAATAAATTAAGAAGAAAAACAAAACTATTTGTACTCAGATGTACACTCAATGAAACACTGTATTGACGTAATAAAAAAAATTAATGAATTTATTACCACTTCAAAAGTTATACAGCGGCAAATACTTACCTCTAAAACTTTGGCGTGTTTGTGAAGTTCGCTGCTGAGATGATCGCACACACTAGCGAAAAACGGCTTCACTTTACAATAACCCTTACAAAACTAAGGTCCAGGGTGACTGTAGCAGCTACTTATAAAATAAATTTTTTGATACATGTTTCGGAAGTAAGTGTGTTTTGAAAATTGGGCATCTATCCAACTGAGGCATCTATCCGGGTTTTTACCCTATTCATTCGGTGAAATGCATTTTAAAATAAAATTACCGCATCTGGGTCCAGGTATTATTATACCTGTTTTTCTACTAAACCGTCCGGAAAATTTTATAACGAAAGGTTTGTATAAAAACCTCATTTTATGTTCAACAATTACTAAGGATTTTGATTTGCCTCCTACTCTGTGCTGTGGAGCGTAACCTGAAGGTCTTATGGCCAGTTGCATCGTTCGTTCAAACTTTGAAGATTTAAACGTTGATTATTATACGATTTCCCTTGACTAATGTCAAATGAATCAACCTTTAAATTTTTAACCAAAGTTCAAATGAATGGTACAACTGACCATTTGCCTAGGAATTCTGAGGTCTTAGCGCAGAATTAAAGAAAAAGAAGAAAACTTATGAGCGTAATATTTGTGCTCTGTGAAGTGAAAAGTGGAAGTACCTGCTTGAAAAAAATACCGATGGTTAGTTTCTAAGCGAAACAAAGTTCTTTGTGGACATCATTTTCCTGATAAAAGGCAGGCAATTCATCTTGAAGTTTTTCAATCTGAATTTTTGAAAATTTGCATAGATGCTCCGCAGAGATCTGTTTTGAGCTCGCTATTGTTCTCAGTTCATATTTTGTGTACTACAATGATTGTTTTTCCTTTGCTGATGAAGCAATTTACTTCTTATCTTTTTCATCTGAGTAAAGCAGCAACAATAAAATGTGATACTTAAAGATTTGGAAAAATTTATTATGTACATTGTCTCAACATTCCGAAAACCATTGGTATGAGTTTTGATAAAAGAACGAAGAAAGATGAGTTCATAATGAATTGTTTCGGGAGAATGCAAATAAACAATCTCCACCTAAGTTTTGGGATTGATAGAAGTCTGAATAATTCGAGGTACTCTAGGATCATATTTTTACGATTTGGCACACTTTATTATGTTAATAGAATCAAATCAGGCTAACGCTTCATCAGAGGAGACCTTGAAAAACCCCTTCCATAACTTAATAACGGAAGTACGATGCAGAAAGTACTAGAAGTATTCTAAGATCGTTACGGCACGAAACTAGCGAGAATGAAATCAGGATAGCGTCATCTAGGGAAAATCCTCACGAACACCCCCTATTTAATGAATCTTTGAAGTCAATGATCTTGAGTAATTCAGCGTCTGTCTACATACTGACTACAAAAAATGGATTAACATCGTGTCTGTATTCGTGAAGAGTTTTTCGAGATGACGTTAGCCTAATTTGATTCTCGCTTTGTGTCAAACCGTAGACATTGCGATACTTGAATATCTCATGTTATTGGAGTTCTATCTGTTCTCATGGGAGCCAAAATCTAGAAATGGCTGTTTGCAGATTCCTGAATGGCATAACCAACTTGTAGGTATTACGAATTGAATATTTACCTAATGCATGGTAATAACTATCTTCGGTAGAAGAACTTTATACTTTCTATTTTTTCAGTTTAATATTCGAATTGCTTAAATAAAATGAAAAGTTGAGACCGTTTTTTTTCGGACACAAAAACTCACTCGTGCGCAATTTCACTTTCGAAAATCATTTATGTATGTATGTTGTAATGAAGTTCGATTTTCCGGGATAATAATCGTACTCCATTTTGGTATTTTTCTTATTTGTTCAGTTAATAGTTCGGAATTATTGGAATAGTAATTTTTGTATTGGTTTCGTATATTTCTGAATGCGAAAATCGTTAAATGCTGAAGTTTTCTGAATTCTGTAGTTTACTCAATTCAATCAGTAGTTCCGAGTTATTAAAATACGTATTTTTCCGTTAGTTTTCATATTTTCCGTTCATTTAATTTACCGAATATAGAAGTCCGTAAAAGATCAAAACATCGAAAAAAACGCCGAGCCGAGATTTAATCGCGTTTTTCATCGCTGCAACCGGCATAAAAAGCATATGCAGTACAGATAAGGACATGTTTTGTTCAATTCCTCCGCCAGCAACGCGAATTTTGGAGTTCGGGTCGGCGCAGAAAATTTTCCTTTTCCGTTCCCCCCGTGATGTTATAAGTAAAAGAGTACCCCCGGTCATTAGTTAGTTAGTGCTCCGGTTTCCGATCGTAAATTAGTCAGTTAGTGCTCGGTTTCGGTCGATTAAGACGAACAGTATTTTCCGAGACTTATCCGAATTTTTGCTGTTACTTCTAACTTCCAGTTTCCTTTGAGTTAATTATTACGAATTTAAATTTTTATTTCTTTCTTCTATCGCCGGTTAGTCCGTATTATTTTCAGTTGTCAGTTTTTTTTTAGTTATTTCGCGTTAGTAACTTCAGTGAGTGAAAGGTATCAGGTTCTAGGTAAAATACAAACACCATTTTTGTCTGATTTCTGGTTGCGTGCGAATCGCGTGAATCGGTTCTTTTTTTTTTTGTTTTGTTTCTTTTTATATATATCGGGGATAATTTTTCGCGAGTTCTGATCTCGAATTGTCCGTCGTGAGAGGTGGTCAATTCGATATCCCGTTTATTATCCGTCCTGATCCGTTCATATACGCCCTGGTACAGAGAGTTCGAGGAGTCCAGTAACTATCGTTCATGGTGTGTGAACTCATGGGTAGGTGACTGGAGGTTTCGTTGAATCGTCTGACGGAGGCGCACATACGCTAGCGTCTGGCGATTTAAACACTCTCTATAGACCAGTGGTCGATATTGTCAATTATTTTTCGTATTCATTCGTACGTATAAACCCTCCTTGTACAGAGAATTCGAGAAGTCCAGTAACTATCGTTCATGGCGTGTGAACTCATGGGTAGGTGACTGGAGGTCTCGTTGAATCGTCTGCCGGACAGGTACAACTCTGGCGGTTGACGATTTAATTTTCTCGCTATAAACTCCGACCGAACATCCCCGATTCCGTCCGAACCGAGGTTAAACGAAACTGAAAGAATATACAGAACAACCAGAAATCTAGATAGGTGTTATCATTAGCATTTCTTTGATTGTGAACATTTTGATTTCGAATATTTTATGTGTCTGTTATTTTATTATTGCGAATAATTATATTAGGTTTTATTTTTCGGTCCTGGTACTGACTCGCGATTACGTGTGCGGAAATCGTGAATGTGCTCGAACTCAAGCGGTAATTTATTTGAATTGTTTCATACGTGAATATTTTTTGAATTGTGTTCATTCTTAATTGCCAAACTTGAATAAACTTTTGTTATTACACTCTATTTCATACGTCTGCGTTGTCGCTACTACCTAGACAACATAGAACCTTGTCTTCGACTAGAGTAGCTATCTGGGTAGGTTGTGCTATTTTTCCCTTGAAAGAATAGCTGGCGCCCGAGGTGTAATTGTTAGTGAAATTATATGTGAGGAAAACCCGTTACAAAATGGCGCCGAGCAGGGACCTGAAAATTTAGTGAATTTATTTGATTTTCCTCTTTATTGATTTTTCCTGACATTTTTCATGTTTATTGAAAAGTGTTAACTTTTTTCAGACTAGTGTATTTTCTTTTCTGGTTCGGTTATGTTGACTTTGAGAATTTGAGTGATTTATTAGATTTTCCTCTTTATTGATTTTTACTGATATTTTTCATGTTTATTGAAAAGTGTTAATTTTTTTTTTCAGCCAAGTGTATTTTTCATTTTTTTTACTGGTGCCAATTATATTGAATTGAATATATTTGATTTGATTTTTTTTTATTTATCTGGTCAGTGTTGCCGCCTGTTTTATTTTACCACTTGGAAATCCGAATTTACTGTATTTGAAATAAATTGAACTGTGTTTTATTTCCTGAGGGGTAAATTTTTTTTTTTTGGCACACTGACAGATAAAACTGATATTGTTTTTTTTCTGCTATTTATTCTACTGATCTGTGTTTATTTTTTTTTTTGACATTTTCTGAAATCCTGATTTGATATACTGAGTGATACATTATTTTTTTTTTGTGCATTGGCTGAATTGTTGGTATTTACTGATTTCTTTGAATCGCCGTTGTAGAATAAAATTGTTGTTCTATTTTCTTCTGAATTTCTGATATTTCTGGTATTTTGAATTATTTTTGATACACTGATATATTTTTTTTTTTTTTTTTTTGTAAATTGACGAAGCAACCTGAAATTTTTGTTTTTGTTTCCTGCTTTTTGAAATTTACTGCTGAGATATATTGTTCATTTTTTTTTTAAATTTATCTTGGGTTATCACTAGGTAATATCCGGTTATAGAATTCAAGGTTTGGTAATTGGAGTGTTTATATATCCGATTTATGAACTGATTTAACTGTGTTTTGCGAAATGAATAAAAGACTCTGAATTTCCGGTGAATTTTTTTTTTTTTTGGTGTCGTTTTCGCTTTGAACTGGTGTCTTTCTGAACTGAGTGCTGTTTGGAACTTATTGCTGAATATTTTACAATTTTTTTTTGTTGTTGTTAATGGTATACTGACATTTTGACGAAGTGATTTGTTGAACTATTATACCGGGTGTCCAATTATATCATTTTTTTTTGACAAATTTGTGTTGACCAGACACACCAGGTAAAAGTCATAGATACAGTGTCACAAATGGAGGTGAATCGACTGAGAGCCGAAGAATTGATTTGGGAACTTCAGGCCCGTGGTTGTCAAATAGCCAGGACAGTGCAAGAGAACCGAATGGAGTTAAGAAAAGCATGGCAAGAAACATCCAGTTCCGTGACATGCCGAGAAATATTGAAGAGAATTGAACGATGCAGAACGACTTCTGAGGGATCTGGTGGAGCAGATCCAGGAATTCGACGACGATAATGCTTCTAACGATGAACCCCGAATAAGAAGCCGCCTGCTACATCTGGGAAACCGCCTGGGCCAACTTAAACCATCATCACTGGAAGAACAAAGTCGGTTGGATCAATTGAGAGAAGTGCTGGAGCAGGCTTCCGACATGTTGAGGGATGCCAAATTGTTGGCTGAATCAAGGCGTACACTGCAGGAACCATTGGGTAGCATGCCGGTTAATACTGGTCATAGTCTTCAACCAGAACAGGAAGTGGACCTCATTTCTTTCGATGATGTCACAGATTCTGGAATACAAGCCGCTGGAGACACACATACGGTTCCACCTAGAACAACGAACGTCACTAAAGAACCGGACAACCTGAGGAACCAAGCGAGAGTAAACAATACCGAGGGACAGCAGCAGCAACCCCAAGATAGTACGGGGTTGACCTTGAGTTTTCTCCAGCGATTGCACAACAGAGCTTGTGAGGCCGTCCGTCGACGGTTGGATTTCACGAGTTCATGGACACACACTGCTGAAAATGGAGACGAGCCGTTGATCAGAAAGAAAGGATAGCAGAATCCACCCGCAGAATATCGTTTCCATTTCTGCAGCCTGAAGAACCAGACCACACCAGAAGAGAGTCAGCCCCCACAGCGATTTCGTCTAACACCAGCATACAGTACGAAAACTTGGGACGCAGCGACCCTGGACAGTCGTTACACATTGCACCAGGACAGCAGAGACCAAACTATCCATTTTTACCCATATATAAATGGAACATATACTATGACGGATCCACAAGTGTAACTGACTTTATCGACGAAGTCGAGCGCGACTGGCCGAATGTCGCCGAGTGCCCTTACAACTGGTGTTTGAGGCCGTCTACGAATTGCTAAGAAAAGATGCCAGGGATTGGTTCGTTCCTCGTAGAGGAATTCTTAGAAACTGGGAGGATTTCAAGACTCAACTGAAGGACGCATTCCTTCCGATTAATTACGAGGAAAATTTATTGAGGAAATTAAGAAGCGAATGCAAGGCCCTGATGAAAAACTTGTCCTGTATGTCACCCGAATGCAGAATTTGTTCCAGAAGCTGACTCATAACCGCCCCTCAGAGAGAGAACAAGTCCGCCTGATCAAACAGAGATTGATACCACCTCTACAACAGGCATTAACCTTCCAAGAGACAAACACCTACGACGAACTATTGCAGAAAGGAAAAGTATTCGAATTGGTTCGATGGCAGATGGACCAATATACGAGACCACCGTGTAGCCCTGGACTCTTGGAAGAACCTGGACTGTCATACAACCCACCCGACCAAAATTATTACCAGTCTACCTGCAGTTTGAATATCGATCAGCCGTCCACGTCACCGACTCAGTTCTCCGATCCGAGAATTTCGACTCCAATTCGACCCTTGCCAGTCAAACAGGAACCCAACCAGAAACGGAAAACGCCAGTACAGGAAGATAGGCGTAAAGTGATGGAAGAAAATAAATCCCAAGCGACCACAACACCGAGGCCAGACGTTCGGAGACTATCAGATTCTCCACCCATCCAGCAAAGAGAAAGTATTTCCAACAGAGATCAGATGGAACCTCGACAAACAAAGAAAGTTTCGTTCCAAACCCAATGCTTCCGCTGCGGTGGATATGGGCATATGCGCAGAGATTGCCGAAGAAAACCTAAGCTGTTTTGTTCTCGTTGTCAGAGGGAGAATATTCTATCCCGAGACTGTCCATGTTCGGGAAACTAGAGGGAGATATGGAAGCGGAGTCAGTCATATCTGCCAAACCATTGACTCCATCGACGCCCAACACCTGCCATAACAACCGCCCGTTAATAGAGGTCTACATAGCCGGAAAATCGTTCAGAGCACTAATGGACACCGGAGCCACCAGGACCTTTTGCAGCCAGGAAACTGCCGAACATTTCAGGAAACACAAGGTCGAGGAAGAATATATCCAGAATTGTTTTGCAGTAACCGCGAATGGAGAAACTACCGCTACGCCGAAACGTTATACTGTTCTCATCAGGATAGGCGATTATACTTTGCCCGATGTGAAATTCCTACTTGTACCTGATTTACCTGTGGACATCATATTGGGAATGGACGTCCTGTCAGCCTATAATTTCACCATCAATCTCAAAACAGCCGAGAGTTTTCTCGAGGGCCGACTAATTCCCAAGCCGTCAACAGCCACAGAAGAAACCATCGAAGTTCATACCGCTGAGGAACACTTGCAAGAATTGACGAACATACAGAAGAAAGAACTAGACTCTTTCCTTGTCGAAGAATTGAAAAAGTTCGAAAGTCTACGAGGCACCACCGACCTGGTTGAACACAAGATTAAATTGAAACCCGGAACAGAACCAATTAAACAGCGATATAGACCCCAAAACCCGAAAATGCAGGAAATTTTCAATCAAGAAGTGGATCGGATGTTGGCTGAAGGAGTGATCGAACCTTGCAAGTCACCATGGAGTTCGCCCGTGGTATTGGTCAAGAAGAAAGACGGAACTTATCGATTTTGCATAGACTTCCGTGCAGTTAACCAAGTCTCCGTTAAAGATGCATATCCGTTACCTTACATTTCCGGAATTCTGGACAAGTTACGGAAAGCCAATACATTTCCACCATCGATCTGAAACAAGGATATTGGCAGATACCATTGGAAAAGGAAAGTCGCCCGATCACTGCATTCACTGTTCTGGAAGAGGATTATATCAGTTTCGTGTTATGCCATTTGGTTTACACGCGAGCGGAGCTACTTTCCAACGATTCTTAGATGCCGTGATTGGACCAGACATGGAACCCGAGGCGTTCGCCTACCTCGACGACATAGTTGTGTTGGGAGAGACTTTTGAAGAGCACCTTGAAAATTTGAGAGAAGTTTTCCGGCGATTGAGGGAGGCTAACCTCCGTTTGAATCCCGAAAAAATGCACATTCGTCCGCAAATCTTTGAAATATCTAGGACATGTCGTCACGTCGAAAGGTATCTGCACCGACCCGGATAAAGTGTCGTCGATAGTAGCTTTCCCTGCACCGAAAACCGTCCGAGAACTTCGCCGATTCCTAGGGTTGCCAGTTGGTATCGCCGCTTCATCGATAATTTTCAGACGTCGTTTCGCCATTAACCCTGTTGCTGAAAAAGAAACAACGATGGAAATGGACCGAAAATCAACAGAACGCTTTTGATGCTCTCAAGAAGAAATTAACCGAGTCACCGATCTTGGCCTGTCCAGACTTCTCCAAACCTTTCGTTTTACAGACAGACGCCAGCGACGTAGGTCTAGGAGGGGCCCTGACTCAAGAAATAGATGGCGAAGAGAGGGTGATAGCCTATGTGAGCCGTACACTGAATGCTGCTGAGAAGAATTATTCTGTGTCGGAAAAAGAATGCCTAGCGATAGTGTTCGCAATAGAAAAGTTGCGACCGTACCTGGAAGGATTCCATTTCACTGTTATTTCCGACCACATGAGCCTGAAATGGTTGAATTCGATCAAATCGCCGTCCGGAAGAATCGCCAGATGGGCCGTTTTTCTCCAACAGTTTGACTTCGAAGTGCAGTACCGAAAAGGAGCCCTCAACAAATGGCAGACAGCCTTTCAAGGAACCCTTGCCGGCCGTAGATAGTGTGCACATGACCGAGGAAAGTACACACTGTCGATGGTACAACCAGAAATTACAGGATGTACAGAAAAGTCCAGAGAAGTTTCCCGATTTCTCGATAATTGATGGAAAATTATATCGACACTTCTGGGACTCTACTGATTTCACTGAAATGGAAACTGGCCAACCTTGGAAACTTTGCGTACCCACCGAACAGAGGTCAGCGATCCTACAGGAGAACCATGATTCGGCACTGGCAGGCCACATGGGAATTGCTAAGACGATTGCTCGAACGGCCCGAAAATACTATTGGCCAGGAATGTTCCGGGATGTTGCGAAATATGTAAGAATTGCACTTCGTGCCAACGTTTCAAAGTTTCGCAACAGAAGACTCCCGGAAAAATGCAACCGCATAGGATGGTGGATGCGCCGTTCCAGGAAGTATCCACAGACGTGGTAGGACCATTACCACGATCCAAAAAAGGACATTCCTATCTGGTGGTGATGCAAGATAGGTTCACAAAATGGGTGGAATGCCGTCCGTTACGGAAAGCCACAGCTAAGACTGTTTATTCTGCCCTATATGAACAAGTAATGTCCGAAGTTGGTTATTTCTGACAACGGTGTACAATATGATAGTAGGCTGTTCAGAGAAAGTCTCCGTGAGTTGAACATCGTCCACCGATTTACCCCTCCGTATACCCCTCAGTGTAACCCCGTGGAAAGGGCGAACCGGACTTTGAAGACGATGATCGCCCAATTCTGCGAAACCGACCAGCGAAATTGGGACGAGAAAATAGGGGAACTGACGTTCGCCATCAACACCGCCAAACAAGAATCTACTGGTTTCACCCCAGCGTTTCTGAACTATGGAAGGGAATTAAACGTCCCCAGGGCTGCTTGTGCACCAAACCCCCAAAGTGAAGAAATGGAAGAGACGAATAGTGACCCAGGAAAAGAAAAGGCGAAGTTGGCGTACCGAACTGAACAAATACGTCACCTACAGGAAGCTTACGAGTTCGTCCGTACCAACTTGCACCGGTCATTCAATCAACAAGCCCACAGTTATAATCTTCGTCGAAGAGAAGTCCGTTACCGGGTTGGTGACAGAGTGTTGCGCCGTACAAACCCTTTATCATCTGCCATTGACAGCTTTGCGGCCAAGTTGGCCCCAAAATTTGCTGGACCGTATACCGTTATGAAAGTAATTTCACCTGTTGTTTATGATCTCCGAGACGAAGGAGGTAAACAAATCCGTAATATACACGTCAAAGATCTGAAACCGTTTCACTCGTAACGTCACCGATACAATATTTTCCGTATTTATATTTCTTCCGTTACCGTTAAAGAAATCAATGAGTAGCCGTCAAATTGTTCAACAACATCCATTTCTTTGGCGTATGTAACCAGTATCACCCCAGAAGATTATCCAGCAGAGAATTGGCTCTGCGAGCTTGCCCGAAATGCCGTCAAAACTCCGAAAATACCGAATCCCACAGATCATAAACCACCGAACCTGTGACATGGAAACCGTCCGTACCGTTCAAATACATTTTCTTATGTCTGTACCTCAGTAAGAAAATATACATATCCATCGACCTGTCTTATACCAATTATTTTCTACCCGTCCATACCTCGACGCCTGAAGATCTATTCAACTTGGTACATGGTTTGAGGGAAGGACGACCAACTGTATCGACGTGAGCTTCCAAATCCAAGTTGGGACTTCCTGCTGAATACCCCGCCAATCTACGTCAATCCACCTCGGAACGCAGGCGATGTCCACGTAAGCGACGACTTCATATGGACCCACTATACGAGGACCCGGAACTATGGAACCAGATGACCAGTGACGTGCAAGAAGACCAGGAGGAAACTTCTAAGTATTTTAATTTTGTAAGCTTGACTTCGAGCACCGCGACGCGAATAGAGGACATCGTTCATTTATTCATTTTTTTCTTTTTTTTGTTTGGGAATTCGACTTAGTCCGAAGTCGAATTCTTCTCACGTGAGGGGGGTGTAATGAAGTTCGATTTTCCGGGATAATAATCGTACTCCATTTTTAGTATTTTTCTATATTCTGTTCAGTTAATAGTTCGGAATTATTGGAATTAGTAATTTTTGTATTGGTTTTCGTATATTTCTGATACGAAAATCGTTAAATGCTGAAGTTTTCTGAATTCTGTAGTTTACTCAATTCAACCAGTAGTTCCGAATTATTAAAATACGTATTTTTCCGTTAGTTTTCATATTTTTCCGTTCATTTAATTTACCGAATATAGAAGTCCGTAAAAGATCAAAACATCGGAAAAAACGCCGAGCCGAGATTTAATCGCGTTTTTCATCGCTGCAACCGGCATAAAAAGCATATGCAGTACAGATAAGGACATGTTTTTGTTCAATTCCTCCGCCAGCAACGCGAATTTTGGAGTTCGGGTCGGCGCAGAAAATTTTCCTTTTCCGTTCCCCCCCGTGATGTTATAAGTAAAAGAGTACCCCCGGTCATTAGTCAGTTAGTGCTCCGGTTTTCGATCGTAAATTAGTCAGTTAGTGCTCTGGTTTTCGGTCGATTAAGACGAACAGTATTTTCCGAGACTTATCCGAATTTTGCTGTTATTTCTAACTTCCAGTTTCCTTTGAGTTAATTATTACGAATTTAAATTTTTATTTCTTTTCTTCTATCGCCGGTTAGTCCGTATTATTTTCAGTTGTCAGTTTTTAGTTATTTTCGCGTTAGTAACTTCAGTGAGTGAAAGGTATCAGGTTCTAGGTAAAATACAAACACCATTTTTGTCTGATTTCTGGTTGCGTGCGAATCGCGTGAATCGGTTTTTTTTTTGTTTTCTTTTTATATATCGGGGATAATTTTTCGCGAGTTCTGATCTCGAATTGTCCGTCGTGAGAGGTGGTCAATTCGATATCCCGTTTATTATCCGTCCTGATCCCGTTCATATACGCCCTGGTACAGAGAGTTCGAGGAGTCCAGTAACTATCGTTCATGGTGTGTGAACTCATGGGTAGGTGACTGGAGGTTTCGTTGAATCGTCTGACGGAGGCGCACATACGCTAGCGTCTGGCGATTTAAACACTCTCTATAGACCAGTGGTCGTATATTGTCAATTATTTTTCGTATTACATTCGTACGTATAAACCCTCCTTGTACAGAGAATTCGAGAAGTCCAGTAACTATCGTTCATGGCGTGTGAACTCATGGGTAGGTGACTGGAAGTCTCGTTGAATCGTCTGCCGGACAGGCGTACAACTCTGGCGGTTGACGATTTAATTTTCTCGTTATAAACTCCGACCGAAACATCCCGATTCCGTCCGAACCGAGTTAAACGAAACTGAAAGATATACAGAACAACCAGAAATCTAGATAGGTGTTATCATTAGCATTTCTTTTGATTGTGAACATTTCTGATTTCGAATATTTTATGTGTCTGTTATTTTATTATTGCGAATAATTTATATTAGGTTTTATTTTTCGGTCCTGGTACTGACTCGCGATTACGTGTGCGGAAATCGTGAATGTGCTCGAACTCAAGCGGTAATTTATTTGGATTGTTTCATACGTGAATATTTTCTGTGAATTGTGCTCATTCTTAATTGCCAAACTTGAATAAACTTTTGTTATTACACTCTATTTTCATACGTCTGCGTTGTCGCTACTACCTTAGACAACATAGAACCTTGTCTTCGACTAGAGTAGCTATCTGGGTAGGTTGTGCTATTTTTCCCTTGAAAGAATAGCTGGCGCCCGAGGTGTTAATTGTTAGTGAAATTATATTGCGAGGAAAACCCGTTACAAACATTTTTCCCGGAAGATGGATCGGACGAATGATGACGAATCTGTGGTCAAATTGAATTCTGTAGGCCGTCCATCCGACCGTTAGCACGATAACTTTCGAAGGGATTGTCCCAGAGACTTGAAATTTTCATGATCAGTTCGTTAACAAGTCATATAGTACAGATATTCCATAAGATATAACTATTCAAATTTTTTGTTCCAGAATGTTTATCTCAGACAAAACAAAACCAATCGAAATGAAATTATGCGGCCACATACAAGATGCCCATAGTAAGCCTCATGCAAAACTTGATGGCCATAGTGTTTATAGAACCACAGAAAATTCAGTTGGAATATAGAAAATACGAAACTACATTTTTTCATAACAAGACATCCTATTCGAGTGAAATTTGTGAATGAAGATTGATATACTTACTGAATGTTCTTACAAAATTTCAAGAATATCGTTATCTGAACCATTCTTTAAACAATGATCTGGACTATAGGAAATTCAACAGGATCAGAATAGAATTCAATTTTTTTGATTGTCAAGTTTTCGTTTATTTCAGTCTTAGAATAATTTCCAGAATTTTATTCCGATCACGCGAAAATTTAGCATTTTCATATTTATTATCAATTTCAAGTCATATACAAAATTTTGAGGTAATAGCTCCACCAATGAACGAGCGCTCAAAAGCACCCGCTTAGGGCTTTCTTATTGTTTTTTTTTAATTATGTGAATAGATCCAAAATATCCAATTCAAATTCCAATTCCAACTAACCTGTGAACTCCTTTCAAGCCGTAACACTGTCTATTTTTATTTAAATCTGAAGAATATTGTATTACTGTAGAATTAAAATATTGAGTATTCCCTTTCTATACTTAATGTAAATCGATAATGGCATTCTAAGGTCGCTGCTTTGTGTAGTGCTGTATTCATCTGCGTTAACATCAAGGCAGCGTGGCCGAGCGGTCTAAGGCGCTGGTTTTAGGCACCAGTCCGAAAGGGCGTGGGTTCGAATCCCACCGCTGTCAAACTTTTTAATTACTGAAAAAATAATCAACTTGTTATTGTACCGTTTCAAGCTGATATACTGTTTCTGGAGAATTAGAGAAGCTAAAAAAACGGATAATATTGTCTTCCACTCTCGTTATTTTAATTGTAATCAATGAAAATTTTTATATTGAGTTAATCAGAATTATTTAGATATCACATATATAAAATATAATTGAAATGACGTTGTATCGGTATTCAATGACATTCGACATAAATGGAAATGTTCATTTAGGTAAATCTAGGGAAAAATGCAGTCCGGCACCGATACTAGAAAAACATTTTCTGGCATCATGGCATTTGTCAGTGAACAGACTATAGATCCACCTGATGCCCATTTGGTTTTTCATATATTTCTGAAAAAGTTTTTCATAAGAAATAACCAAAACTTCAATTGATCTTTCTGCTTACAGATTAGCAAGAGAATTTCCCGACCTCCGCTCGTGCCTTCTTTATCAAAAACTCCAGATGCTAACTGCTGCATAGAAAGGAAAAAGCTCGAGAAGAATCTCAGAAAGAACTCGATTTCGATTCAGCAGAAGGTTCATCCTCTGACGAAGAATTCTTCGACTGTGCGGATAAACCTGTTGAGGAAATCAGGAAACTTCATCCAGTTGGAAGATTAGGGAAATTCCAGAACTTGAAACTGATAGAAACTGGGGAAAATATGTATATTCCGATAACGCAAGAACCTGTACCAAAAACCGAGGACCAACTGGATGAAGATGCAGATGTTCTTCTCAAGCTTGGTTCGGATGCCCAAGGTTTGTATTTTTTTAAACACAACTTCTTCTATACTTTTGCTTGCTGGCGTTTCATCAGAATGGAATTTGGTCTTCGAAATTTAAATATAAGATCCAATTGAACGATAAAATTTTTGATATGCCATGAAATGATTTTATTCTGCTCGTACTACTATTGAAAAGTCTTTTTGAGCGCTCGTTCTACTTAAACGAGTGCTATATCTTTTTGCCCTGAGCAGGTGCTTTTGAGCGCTCGTTCATTGGTGGAGCAGTGAAGCTATATGCTCGAAATTTTGTATAGGACTTGAGATTGGTACCAAATCTATTACCTAATGCAAAAACCCAGCACGATCGAAATAATATTCTGGAAATTTTTCAAAAACTGAAATATGTAAAACTTGACAATTAAAAAAAATAAAATCTATGGTTCTGATGATGCGATCCTCTTGAAGTTTGCATGAACATTCAGTATATTAATCTTCATATACAAAGTAAATTTCGCTCGAATCGAATGTCTTGTTATGGAAATATGAGGTTTCTTCTTATCAATATTCCAATTGAATTATCTGTGTTTCTGTCATTACTATGGTCACAAAATTTCGTATAATGCTTACTATAAGCATCTTGCATGTTGCTGCATAATTACATTTCGATTGGTTTTTCTTTCTCTGATATATTGAGGAACAACAATTTTCAAAAGCCATATTTTATGAAACACCCTGTATGATAGGGCTGGTTAAAGAACTTGACCAAGGCAATTGTAAAGCGAACTCCCCCTGAAAATTTCAAGTCTTGAGACCATTTTCGGCTCAAAATTAGGACATTACAGATTTTTGGGCAAAGCGAGAAAGAACTGGTTTAAGTACAACAGGCGCCTAAAAAACAATCAACTTATAAGAAACATTTGGACATTTTTGTCCTCTAAACACTATGAGATATTTGAATCATTGGCATCGACTGATTTCATTCTATTTATTTCTATCAGACTTCTCTGCTCAAGCCGTGAACTCACCTCGAACATTCAAACTGATCATTTCGGAAGTTATTGTGTTCGATAACTTCAGTATGAAACGGATGAAAAAAACATAAAGAAACTAGATATTTAGAATATCTTCCTTCGCAAGTTTTGTCACATGTAAAGGGTTTTTCAATAAGAGGAGTTATTTTGAAAAGCCCGTTATTATTACGGTAGATGTCACGTTTGAAGCTGTCATTTTTTGACATTTGACGAGTAGAGACTACGCCATTAATAAAAAAGCAACGATACACGCTTCAAGAACGCATTGAAATTATTAAAATTAACTATAAAATAAATAAATAAACTTGCTCTAAAGTGGGTACCCAGAGAAAAGAAAAAGCGAGGAAGACCAAAAGTTACCTGGATGAGCGGCATACAGAACCGGAAGGCGTAGGACGCTATGAACCCGGAGATATATATATATATATATAACTATAAAATGGTGAAAATTTGGCAGAGACTGTTCGTAAACCTCGAACATTTTTGGGTCGTCGTGAAGCACCTTATCGGACCGCAATAAAGAAATTGGTGGAAAAATTCGAGCTGTTGGGACAAGTTAGTAATGTGAAGAATAAAACTTCGCTCAAGAACAGCCTTGAATATGGCTGCTGTAACTGAAAGTGTTGAAGAAAACCAAGGTTTGTTCATTCCTTGTCATTCTTTGGAAGAGAGATGATTAATGATTTTTCATGGCCGGAATTGGATAGTATTGATCTGGACCACGTTCACTTTCCACAAGACGGCGCTACGTGCTACAAAAGCAACTAAACCATTGATCTTTTGCGCGAATAGTTTCCGGACCGTGTTATTTCTCGAAGAGGCAATCACAATTGGTCACCGAGATCTTGTGATTTAACACGTTGTGACCCAGTGTCGATTCAAGACCTCAAAGATGGAATTCGTGAGGCTATCGACGACATAGGGCAGCCACTTTGCGATTTGGTTATGGAAAATTTCATTAAAAGGATATGGTCCTGTTAGCGTTTTCGTGGTGGTCATTTTCCACTATCAACGGCATAGCTTCTTCTTTATAATTTTCTTTGTATATCAAAATAACACTCCTTATTGGAAAACCCGTTATCAGATTGATTTCATTTCAGGTTCTGAGATGAGAGCAAAGCTGATGAGTGCTTCCCTTTTGTCCGATATGGAATCATTCAAAGCAGCAAACCCTGGAGCTATACTAGAAGACTTCGTACGATGGTATTCCCCTAGAGACTGGCAGGAATTAGACGAGGAAGATCAGTGGGGCCAGAAGAAAGGTCAACTCAGTAACCGCATGCTCATCGAAGATAACATTTGGGCTTTAATGTGGAAAACAGCGAAACCAGTACCTGCCAACAAACAAAACTACTTTTTGTAGACACCAGGGAAGCAGAAAAAGTTCTACACTACCTAGAGTCCAGAACACTA
Source organism: Propylea japonica (assembly GCA_013421045.1). Lineage (NCBI taxonomy): Eukaryota > Metazoa > Arthropoda > Insecta > Coleoptera > Coccinellidae > Propylea > Propylea japonica. The sequence continues at coordinate 107,451,587 of CM024240.1, read as the reverse complement.
CCACAAGTTATCGAACTATTCATTCCAATAGTGTTACAGGTTTCTATCTACCGAATAGCACAAGAAATCGTTCCTTTCGAAGTAGAACTCGAAGACGGTCTAGACAGATTGCGCAACTTGATCAAACTAACGGAAAGGATTACTAGAGAAGGTAATATTTCACCTCGTAAGGTGGAGTCGATCGCCCAAGAGATGGCGCAGCTAGAACTAAACATATCCAAAATAAACTCCTTGTATTACAAACTTAATCCTTGCGGTAATCCACCCGACAACTTGAGGGAATCCGTACGAGATCTGATAAAGGGCAAAGAAGTTGTAGTCGAGAAAGTTTCCGAGGTTGGTAAACGTTTGAATGCGCTGTTTGCAGAGGCTCAGAAAAGGGCGAATTTGATGAAAGAAGAGAACGTTGAAGAGGAGGAAACGCCATTCGATAATACCCTGTTTCCACGACCAAACGTGCGTGAATTTGTGCTCTCGGTTAATGCGAGAAAACCGGAATCGTATTCCTCGACATGCCCACAATACATGAGAGCGATTTTATCGAAAAATGGTATGCGGTTGGCTGGGGCTTTCAGCGAGGATATCTGTTTTTTCTGAGTAACTTTATGCGGGAATAAAAAGCAATTTTACCTAGATATAAATAGGACAAATTTCGGGTGAACATTTGGATTTTGGGGTCCAGAAGATATCGATCAGGTTTTGGTGTTGTTGTAAGTTGTATCAGTATTGGTTCTCTAACTAAACTATACTTATTTGTTCAGAAGATATAAGCTGCCAATGTTTCACTTCAAAAACAGTGAATACCTACATGCTTCTATTAAGTTTAAGTTTATTAATCTCATTTGAAAATTCTCATGAAAAATTGATGCATTTAATTTCAGTCCCAAGGTGTCCACACATAACCACAAACCGCCGTTCTTCATGGTAAGATAAGCAAATTCTTCCGCTCGAATTTAATAAGATGCCTACTCACGATTTCCGCCATCTTTTCATGTGTCCCTTGCTGAAACTTTCCATGAAGAACGGCGGGCTTTCCTTGCATTGGTTATGTGGTTATGTAGGCGCTCCAGAACTTGTAGAAAGGTGTTTTTTTATTGAGCATTGAAGATACCTGAAATAAAATGCATTAAATTTTATGTAAATATTCAAAGGAGGTTTACAAACTCAATAGAAGCAGTAATTTGGTGCTTTCAAAGTGGAAAAGGTGCACTTCTGGAAATTTGAAGGCCTAGATCTTTCATACAAAGACGGCCTTTGTATGAAAGAGGCGGTCTGCCACTTGTTCGTTTCATTAATATTATTCATGGGGCATTCATAAGACCAAAATCTGATCCATATCTATTGGACCCTAAAATTCAAATATCTACCAAAATTTCGGAATCATTACAATTTAGAAAATCATTTATAGTGTCTTGTAATTTTTGAATAGTAATAAGCATTTGTTAATTGCATCGAATAATTATTTGTTTTGGTGAAGGTGTTCAAGTTGTTATAATGTAGATATAATATTTTTGGATTTACAATAACTCTTTATCAGATTGTATTTATAGTGTTGAGATTTTATAATTCAAAATAAAAACCTCTTATCTTTTTTTGTATTATTTTCTTGAAAAAATTGGTATGGTTTATAAGGGCGGTCAAGTTTTTGTTATTAGATGAGACCTACTAATGAAGTAATGACGAATGACCTGATATCTTACGGGTCAAGGTGAAGTTTCACGAAATTATCACCTTAAGAATGACCCTCTCAATTTCGACACACAGTCTGATATTTGAACAGATGAACTTAGATACAATTGTACAGTAGAAGTTTCTTCTGATGTAGACAGGCATCCAAATTTATTATACAGGGTGTCCCGAAAACAATGGATAAGCCTGCAACTATAGATAGACCCTGTCGAGGTCTAACTTATTTCAAATTTTTACCTTAACGAAAATTCCACGGTTTCCGAGATATTCATGGTTTTCGTATTTTTAGAAAATTTCCAAGTGCGATTAGTTTTTCTAGTGCCATTTATACAAATGAAGATGTATTTCGATATAGTTTTTTTTTAAATTTCACATGAGATGGTTCAGCTATCGGAAACAAAGAATTAAATTCATCAAACTAGTGTAAAAAGTTAAAAACTCGTGATTTACAAAGAAAAATTGAAAACTAAATGAAATTTCCTTCAAGTTTGATGAGCTACAGTGTAAAAAAAATGTAGGACGCCCCTGGTACACATCATCTGGAAAACTTGCTCAGTTATTGCAGATTCCAAAAAGGTATCATAAGCCTAGGCATTCTGTAGTTTTTCATTCTCGTAACTACTTGATTACCAAATAGTCGAAAATTTTCGAAAAACTGTTTTTGTTGTAATCGTTATTCTGAGCTCACGTGTTAAAGTCCGTAGGCCATTTTTGTTGGAATCTAGTGGAAAATTACGAAAATTATTTTTATTTTAAAGAAAGCAGTAGCGTATCGTTTCTCTGGTTGAATAGAAATATGGCATTATTTGCATTCAACACCCTGTATCTCGAAAACCTTACCGGACCTAATTGTATTTGACATAATTTCTTATTTTCTTACATTCTGTACAGTGTTAAAAGGAAAATATCAACTTAAAAAATACCCTGTGTTGCTACAATAGATGTATGTGGAATATTCATTACAAATAAAATAAAACGAATTATTACCAAATTACTATTCGATGGAAAAATAAAACGAATAAGTGCCATTACTTATTCATTGGAAATGAATAAATAATTCGAGATCAAACAATGAGTTCACTTATTCATAGCTTAAATTTATTCATAAAAAATGAAACCCTGCTTGCATAGAACAATAAGAACACTTTTGTGGACACTCATTCACAGTCAGTAAACAATTTATTATTTCAATATCCAAATCATAAAGCTAGTCAATTCAAATTTAACTGTAAAAAATTTTGTACCTGTAGAACACTAGAACAATAACAACACTTTTATAAAGATTCGTTCACAGTCAGTTTCAGAACTATTGTCATTAGAAGGTAAATAAAATTAAAATCACCTAGGTTACTGACTTGAACGAGTGTCCACAAAAATGTTATTATTATTATGAATGAATTCACGCTATGAATGACTGAACTCATTGTTTCATTTCGAATTCTTTATGAATAAGTAATTGGTACTAATTCGTTTTATTTTTTGCATGGAGTAGTAATTTGGTAATAATCCGTTTTATTTTATTTGTAATGAGTATTCCACATACCTCTATCGTAGCAACACAGGGTATTTTTTAAGTTGATACTTTCCTTTTAACACTGTACAGAATATAAGAAATTTTGTCAAATAGAATTAGGTCCGGTAAGGTTTTCGAGATACGTTGAATGCAAATGCCATATTTCTATTCAACCAGAGAAACGATACGCTTTAACACGTGAGCTCAGAATAACGATTACAACAAAAACAGTTTTTCGAAAATTTTCGACTATTTGGTAATCAAGTAGTTACGAGAATGAAAACTTACAGAATGCCTAGGCTTATGATACCTTTTTGGAATCTGCAATAACTGAGCAAGTTTTTAAGATGATATGTACCAGGGCGTCCTACATTTTTTTACACTGTAGCTCATCAAACTTGAAGGAAATTTCATTTAGTTTTCAATTTTTCTTTGTAAATCACGAGTTTTTAACTTTTTACACTAGTTTGATGAATTTAATTCTTTGTTTCCGATAGCTGAACCATCTCATGTGAAATTAAAAAAAACCATATCGAAATACATCTTCATTTGTGTAAATGGCACTTGAAAAACTAATCGCACTTGGAAATTTTCTAAAAATACAAAAACCATGAATATCTCGAAAACCGTGGAATTTTCATAAAGGTGAAAATTTGAAATAAGTTAGACCTCGATAGGATCTATCTATAGTTGCAGGCTTATCCATTGTTTTCGGGACACCCTGTATATCTTCATGATGCGTCTAAGTTGGCATAAGGACACGCAACAAAGCCGACCCCTGATACAACTGATTATCTTAATTCCTAACTCACATGGTCTCAATAGCTAATAGTTTCTGAGGAGCTGATAATAATAATAATAATATAGTTTATTTGCGAAAATTCATAGATGATATTTATTGAATTCACGCTAGTTGACGAGTTTTTCAAGCGATTGTTTATGCTGAAAGGAGTGTCTATTGTGGACTGTTATTTCTGGTTGGTAAAAGTGACTTCGCCGACAAATATTTTAAAGACAAATTTTTATTATTATTGGTAGCGTGTGTCGATTATCACAATGACTATGTTTCTGTACACTGAAAAGTCCTTCAATGGAGTGCTGTGGCGCAGTGTGAGAGATATTAACTGTAAAAGATCTAGTAGATTGAAATTTTAAGTGTCGTTCAGGAGAGTTGAATAGATAAATGATCAAGATGAGAAAAATAGTATATAGTGGAAGATGGGGCAGCTCATACAGTTTTCTTTTCGTCCTATAGAATTTTTCTAATCGATATCTCTTTCGATTCATCAGAAACTAATTGTCTCACTATCTGGGCATATATCAGAAATATGTGATTTGTATACTTTTGCGACTTTCTGTAAAGGTAACAAAAAATAAAAAAATGTTTGAATGTACCCCACATACGGGACACTTTCCTACAGGCAAATTTTGATTCGAATTTGTAACAAATATTTTTTGATTTTGCATAATTTTTTGATACGACTATAAAGTGTTTGTGCATTCCTCCATATTAGGCTGCTGATTTCCGTAAGGAGAGTTAGTTTTTCGAAACTTCATTGATGGCTTTCAACATTGCCTGTTACTCCTCCACTTCACTTTAAGTTCCTTTTTTATGTGATTTCTGACCATATTTCTTCTATAGAACAAAACTTTGGTATCACTTCAGTTCCACAAACTAAAATGAAGAAGTGGAGCACATTCATGCAGTATGAATGTACCTCGCTTACTGCTGTATTAACCTACCCCATCACGAGAAAATGAACTAAAAATATTCTTGAAACAAAACCAAACATATTTATCATTATTCTCATATCAATTCACAAATTTGACCCCATTATTTTTCAAATGAAATAGTACTGAATAATCTACAAAACCGCTTCTATCCATAGACAAACTAGTTAGTCTATGCTTCTATCTCTAAAAATGAGTTCAAAGTAAGGTCAAAAATTATTTTGGCGTAGCCAAATCACGTGCCCTGTCATCTCATCGAGTTGACATAAACTGTTTTTAAACTTTGTGAGCCATCACACAGATATGTAAGCTACTTATACATGTTCAAATTATCCCTTCTTTGTGTGCCTAACAACAAGTATCTATTGTGTAAGGTAATAGTGCTCCGTGTATGAATCTGCGCCACTTTCCCCTACCTGTTCAAAATTGGAATTACCCTCTTCTCATTGGCGATAAGCTTGGAAAAGATTTACTTCAGTTCTTTTAATATTTTTGGAAAATAATAATTGAAGAAAAATAATTCTTCTCAACACTAATTCAATTTGGTCATCATAAAACTTGATATGATTCTGAGCAATATTCATCATATAGTTGGAATATGAAGAAGATGTACGAATTCCAAATTACCTAAACAAACAAATCCTATCCCTATTCAGGAACTCGTGTAAAGAGATAATATGCATATGTACACATTGTTCGAACGTCCCTGTTCTCGACATGCTGTGGGCGTAAACTTCTGACAGCTACTCAACCCGTCTGAAACACTAGCCCTCCTATCAATGTTCCCCAAAAAATTTTCGGATTGTGTAACACGTATTAATGAAAAAAACATAGGTAGGTATTTCATATTGCAATAGGGAAAGAGAAATTGAATACTCATTCATATTCATTATTTGGAAATACGAGTATAAATTGCATGAAACTGGCATGTATCTATACGAATTCGAATGAATTTTGCAATTTTAACACAATACCCAATATATTATTAGTCGAATTAGATCATTATTTTTACCGAATGAATGCATACTGCCGACATCTTCACCTCTAGAATTTCAAGTTTGGTTAGAGATTTGAACTGGAAAGTTGAATTCATAAAAGAATAAAATGAAACCGCTAGCTTTCAGGATATTTAAATTCAATTTATCGTTTTTCCAATTTGTCGCCTTGACTACAGAACTATTAATTCTTGGCAACAGCTTACCAAGATAAGTTTTTTCTTACTTACTGCATCATACATAGTAATTCATTTCGATGCAGAGAAACGCTTTTTATTTTTCTAAGCGAAAACTGTTCATTGGATTGAAAAAATTTACAAGATCAACTTTAAAGAGAAATGATCGGTAATTCGAAAATAATTTTTATTTCAGGAAAAATCTGTGGCGTACCATCAATGTCTGTCAAAAAGAGCAGGTCAAATTACGGTGGAAATAAAAAAATGATACATTAATAAATTTCTCTTGATTCACATGTATGACAAATTTAATTAGAATATCTGAAGTGGTATTCTAGAAATTAATAAAAAAATATTCATTTTTGGAAACTTTACCACCCTGTAACTCAAAAGGTGAGACGTTTAGGACATGTTCTTATGAAGATTTCTCCTAAAAAGAGGCCTAAAAATCACCCCCATCAATATTGACATTCAATAAGGATATTGAAATAGCCTTTATATTGAATGTTGATGCGATCAGGTCAACTTTCTATAACTTTAAAACTATTTGACGGATTAGGTCTTATCCTGGATGTTTCTTCTCCACATGTATCCTGGAAATTTCAGGAATCTAGACATTTCCGTTACAAATATGAAATACCTCCTAGTAATTTTGAACCTACCTATCTTGAATTTATTGGGCTCCCAAATATAGAATTTGGACCCGATAGAATTTATACAGGGTCTCTATAAATGATTGTAACAGCGCAGTTGGCTTTGGATTAATCTCATTTTGCCGCTTCCTATGCAAACCACACAATTTTGTGATCATGCTATGCTCTGATTGGTTAGAGATTGGTAATCTGTAGCGCCAAATAATCCAAAGCCAACTGGGCTGTTACAAGCATTCATAAAGACCCTGTAGTTTTGTAAATAGTTCCACGAGAATATGAAGTGAAGGAAACTTATTAGCCTCTCCTATCGCTATGACCTCTCTATCTATCTATTGGGAACGCGGCAGAGTAGGCATCTATCTCTCTTTACTCTAGTCCAATTAGAGCTCTAGAAAGATAGGTATGCCAGACAGGCTGACTGGGTCCAACCATAGACTCGAAAATTACAGATGGTAATGTCAATTTCTCAGTTATTGTGCTCTATTGTTAGTTGCGTGCTTTTTTTGAAGAATAGTATATAGAAAGTATTGAATTTTTATTCAAAACAATAAAGTTGGAGACTAGACAGGTAAGCATAAGCATTTATTCGATTACAGATTTCATTTCATTCGAATTGTTCTGTAATTTTCGAGTCTGTGGTTGGACCCAGCATGGCTGTCTGGTATACTCCCCTTTTCAGAGCCTTAGTCCATTCAATTGCCGGTAAATTCCGATCGCACTCGAATATGAACGACAACTATAGAATTTTCTATAGAGAAAGAGGGGCTAAAGTTTCACTCACTTCATACTCTCCACTCTCGTGAAATGAAGGGTCTATAGTTATTTTTTATGCGGCTCAATTCAATATCCATTTTACAATTCCGAAGTGATGAGAATTGCCTTTGTTAACATTAAGTATTCGAATCTTAAATCAAGTAATTACTACGAAGGGACTTTCATCTCACGAGTGATTGTTCAATACAATTTTTAAAATATTCGTATTTGAATTCCCACTATCCTAAGAACACGTGATAAGGCTTCTAAATTTCCCAGGACCTTATCGAATTCTTTCTTACCGAGTGAAATATTTGTTGATCATCACACATTACGATTGTACTTGGGATACGTTTAATTCTATGCTTCTACCGATCGAACTAGTTATGAAAAGGATTATGAAATTTTCGCAGCATGTTTCTAATAATAGTCGAAGCTGGCGAATTTTCCATTCATTGTTTATTTTCTCATTCATAAGAAGATGATTTACTAGAAATACGAATACAATCCTTCAATATAATTGGAGAGTATTAAATCGCCATCTCATTGCTACTTTATGTTGAGGAGGTGCTATATTGTATTGCCCAAATGTCTGTAACTTTCGAATTCCGAGCTGAAAATGGTCTCAAACGATGAAGTTCGACTCACTGATGACAAATCCGTCATCAAATTATCCAAAATCAATTATGTCCTAGGAGCTTTAAATTTTCAGGTTAGGTCCGGCTCCTGCCGCTTTTAAGTTTGTTCTTTGAAAACAATAGCCCTCAGGATATTTAAATTGAGTTTATCGTTTTCCCAATATGAATGAGCGCGCGAAACCGCCAGATATTTTTAAATTTTATTCCTGGTTTGATGAGGTTTTTCTGAAGTTGCAAATATTAACAACTTTTTCGTCAATCTAAGATAATACGATTTAATGCTCATTCATACGTTAGATCATATGATTATTAATAATTCACGTAAACGTTAATGAAAGGAGCTTTTACTCGGAGGTCGTAGAAGAGTATTTTTCTACAAACGTCAAAAAATGACAAGGTTCGCGCATTGGCAAGAATATGCGAAGTGACCCTTTTTTTCATTTCCTTCGTTACTATGACACCGTGCTCGAAGTAGTGTGCGAAATACTTACTTCGCACACTGCATGTAAACTATATGGGATTTTTATATTTTAACTTGGTAAATTTCTTGAAATCCACGTTTTCTTTAACATTGAGTGTTGCTTTCAACATAGAATATATTGCCCATAGGTATAATACCTAATTACTTGATTTGGAAAAACAGTTCAAACCAGTTCAATATTTTTTTTCATATAAAGCTAAGCGTTTGTAAAAAAAATTTTGTTTGCATCTTATGCGCGAAATACTTTGGTGATCTCGACTATTTTCTTTAACTCGGCTGCGCCTCGTTAAAAAAATCAGTTCTCGATCACCAAAGTAGCATTTCGCGCACTAGATACAAAAATAACTATTTTGAGCGCTCGTTCTACTTAAACGAGTGCTATAATGTTTTGCCCAAATGTCTATAATTTTCGAATTTTGAGTAGAAAATGGTCGCAAATGATAGGGTTAAAATCCCTGATGACGAATTCGTTATCAAATTCAATTCTGTCCGTGGGGCCGTCAGGCCTCCCGTAAGCAAAAAACTTCCGAAAGGATTGTCCTAGAGACTTGAAATTTTCAGGATGAGTTCGGGTCCCAAATGGCTTGGTTAACTTGGTTAACCATCCAAATCGTATAGGGTGTTCCATAAAATATGGCCATTCAACATTTTTGTTCTTCAATATCTCAAACAAAACGAAACCCATTGAAATGAAATGTTGCGACCATATGCAAGATGGTCAACAGAACAATAGAAAATTTTCGAATAATTCTAGAATATAATTCCGATTATGTTGAGATTCTGCATTTATATTTCGGTATCAATCTCAAATCCCGTATACAATTCTGAGGTAATAGTCTTATTGCTCCACCAAAGAACGAGCGCTCAAAAGCTCTTGCTCAAGGCTTTTCTTAAATTATTTATGATAATTATTCTGTGAATTTGTCCTTTTTGACCCCAAATCAGCTAATCTTGTGAATGACCTCTAGTAAAACGGTACGAATTCAATATACACAATACAAGTTTAGTCTAGAAATAAAAGGTTGCTGAAATTGGAATATTGGCAAACTCATGTATGTGGTATCCAATATCAAGGAGACACTGATCTGAATAAAAAGGCTATTTATTCTGAAAACCTGAATGGTATACTCAGTATAAAAAGCCCCGTAATATTCAGTTTCATAGAAGATATATGCAAATGTTATAGGGAAATTTTTGATAGAGCCGACGCTAAAACTGCACTCATCATTATGCAGATAGAATAGAAGGAAGCTAGGATGGAAATGAGAAATTGAATATTCTAAAATGTAAGGCTGGAAATGAAATCGAATTGAACAAAAACATTGGTGAAATTTTGCTGCTTCGCTAAGTAAGCCGTATTATTCTTATAAATTCATACTCGTTTACATCGAAATTAAATTTTTTGGAATCCATTTTGATCAAAGTATGGAGTCGCGTGATGAAGACAACTGATCTAATTCGTGTTCACATTATCGAAGGAAATTTAAAATCACAAAGATCTAAGAATATATAGGGGGGTAGCATGTGTCCTTTTCAATATTGTAGTTTTGAGCTCTTAGTGAATAAGCCACAAATTCAGGAACATTTAGGTTTTTCCGTGAACCCTTAATGGCACAGAGATCACCAAAGATATTTAGCATGGGTGGCACGACAAATAGAAGTTCTTGATTATTAATGTTTTTTGTGGTTATTCAGGAAATAATATTAGAATATAATAACAAATCAATGTATGTCATGTGTTGATACTTTCAGGTCAGTAAAGGCGCCTGGCAGTTTGATTTCATGGATCTCAGCGTGTTGTGATGTAGACATGAACCTCTTAGAGGTTCATTTTATGGCACACCAGAGCTCATATGAAACTATATCGGTTGGTTTTCAACAATTCTTAAGGGAGCCCAATCATAATCATTCAGATAGGGGAGTGACAATGATATTAATGGTGTTCAGAAACATTTGTGAAGCTCCAGCTTAAGAATCTTGAAAAGAAATGAGTTACTTTCTTAAACTGAGCAAAAAAATTCTGAAAAAAATAATTAAGATTCCATGATGCCCCCCAAATATAATCTGATCATTTTTTATCCTGAAATTTTAGCTTCTCACTATTTTTTTGTGGTGAAGAGTGTCCGCGTTCACCGCTATGTGTGGGGTCGAGGCGGACAGCCGTATATTTCAATTCAAAAACGTCTTCGAGCTTTGTATTGGATGAAGACGGACACAAAAACATCTTTTAATTATACAAAAGAGGTGACATTTCAATGGATTAAACTCTCATCATGTTTGAAATTTGTATTGGAAACAGATAAGAAAATATAAAATATATTCTGATGAGCAAATTAGCTTTCATTCTAACAATTTCAACATTTTCAACGTATAAAGAAAATATATCCTGACAGGAAATGAATATAACGAAAACAAAACAAACCTTATTCTATATTAATATTTTCGGGCAACTGAGGAAACTGAAACCGTTGGCTCCGCAGATCATTAACCTTCCTCAAAATTTTATCATGTGGCTTGCTGGAACATTCTCAACGACTTTTCTCAAATTTTCGAAATAGTCTTTGGCAGTGTCTTTTGTTATGCCTGCCTGTGCCCTTTTATTTTTGGGCTAGTCTTTCTGTCATATTTTATTATGCTTTTTCATAAAATTATAAAACCAATCAATCCAGGGATAGTTATCCTTGAATTCACAGCTTTTTGTAAATTTTCATGGGTAATTCATGAATGAAATGCCAATTTTAGCCTGATACTGCCTGTCCATTCTGTCCGCCTTCACCCCTACAAAGGGAAATTTTTTGAATCTCTTCATTTATTATCAGAAGGAATTATTTGAAGAAGTAATTTTTATAGCTATTTCTTCTCGATTAATTCCTTAACGACTCAGAATATGTTTCATGCAAGCACTCCCCACTATTTCTTGTGTGCAAGAGTTTCTTTTTAGAATTCGTAAGAAGTGGATAAATGATTACATTCATAAGATGTACCTGCAAGCTACAAGAATGATTATCTTCTTGAAACGATCCGCACAATACCTTTGCTAGACTTTAACTAAGTCGGTATAGTCAAAACATTCTAATTTGATCTTACAGTTTCACGTGACTTTGACGAAAACGACGGCAATAACCGAGTGTCCGTTTTCACCCCTACTGTCCGACTTCGCCCCATTTTACGGTACGGATTGAATTGTTCAATTCAGATCAATCTTTAGAAGGATTATATTTGGAAGAATGCCAATTCCTCACAGTTCCCAATAGGTGTTTTCCCTTTCTTTCCCTTCAAATGTTAATTTCAAAGTGCTTTGGACAATTTAGCATCGCGTAAAAAATCTAACCTTCAAATATCAGGTGTTCAATAAGTTTTGGGGTTTGAAGAAATGCTAGTAGCGAATGCAAAGGAACAAAAAACACTCAAATGCTAATTTCTTAGCAATTTCAAGAATATGATCGTTCGTAAATCCATTCTACCTGCACAGTCTCACGAGAACATTCAAACAAGGGCTAATGTTTATGAATTATATTCCGAATCTTGGAGTATCCATCGTATTCACCAGATTTTGGCTTCAGCGTGATGCGGTCCTCTTGAATTTTTGCATGAAAATTCAGAAAATTCGTTTTGATTCTCAAAATAAATTTCACTTGGATCGGTTATCCTGAAATATAGCGATTCTTCTTTCAATATTCCAATTGAATTTTTTATGGTTCTGCTGACTCTCTGGCCACAAAATATTGCATGAAAATTTAGTATAACAGTCCACATAAAATAAATTCACTTGAATCGGATATCCGGTTTTAGAAATACAAATATTCTTCTTTTCAATATTCCAATAGCATTTTCTATGGTTCTGTTAACACTATGGCTACAAAATTCTGCATGAACATTCAGTGTATCAATCTTTATTTATAACATGCATTTCATCCGAATCGAAAATTTTTTATAGAAATATGTATAAGATGGTTTCTTTTTATCATCTTGAATTGAAGTGCTAATAACAGTAATCCGATGTCCATCTATAAACAGAATTTATTTCCATAAAATTTATAAAACTCAACAATGTAACATCTTACCTATAAACAGAAATCCGAAATTAAAGCTATTATACTACTATATGATCTTGAAAATATGACAAAACGAAAAATGTGAATGAAACAAATGTGTCAATGCAAAGTCATTAAAGTGAAACATGTTCACTCAGATAAAGAAATAACAGTTTCACTTTTACATATGTTTCTTCTTTTCAATGAGTTTTCTATGTTTCCGTTTACACTATGGCCACAAAATTTTGCATTGAGCTTATTATTAGCATCTTGCATATGACCGCATTTCGATGGCTTTCGTTTTATCTGAGATATTGAGGAACAAAAATTTTGAAAAGCCACATTTTATTGAACACCCTGTACGATTTGGCTGGTTAACGGTATTCGGGCACCAAACTCACACTGAAAATTTCAAGTCTCTAGGACAATCCCTTCGAAAGTTATTGTGCTAACGGACGGCCCCACGGAGAGAATTGAATTTGACCACGAGTTCGTCATCAGGGAGTAGAACCCTGAAGTTTGAGACCATTTTCAACTCAAAATTAGAAAATTACAGACATTTGGGTTAAACGATAAGGCACTCGTTTGAGTTTAACGAACGCTCAAAAAGAAAAAACTCAAATATCTGAGCGGTCAATGCATGAATTGAACTCGCATTTTCGAAGGAAAATAAAAGCGGGTTTCCGTTACACCGGCTAGAGAAAACTCCGAAATTGCCTGTCCAGGAGCCATGGCAACGTTGCCTCTGCGCGCTTCAGATTTCCCAGATGATCGCATTCTTGCCACAGTCCGTGGTTTGTTCCTCTCCGTTATGCAGTTTTGAATTTTCCAGCTCCCGAGGTAGTTTTTCTTTCGCTCGTTCTGGTGGTTGGACTTTTCAATCCTCGATTCATGATGTGTTAGTGTGGAATATTTGGATCTTTCTTCTACCTTGATATGTGAGTTTTTATTGTTGATTTTCGAGGTTTAAATTTTTACCATTCCGAAAATTGTATGTAGTTTCTCATCGCTCTAATAGTTTAATGGCAAGGGGTTAAGTTTTACTATGATTCTTCTTTAAAAACATATAATATGAAAAGAAGTGTATCGAGCTTCTGGTGAGAAAATAGTTTCTAAATGAAATTTGGGGAGGAATAAGTGGTTTTTGAAATAATGAATGTAGGATTAAATTAAAGTTGCTTCAAAATAAAAAACAAATAGAGGAACATACAACAAGTGTGTTTTTTTT